>WPIO01000001.1:16965000-17300000 GCA_009760855.2 Cristatella mucedo | reverse complement strand
CTCAAGTTGGAAGAAGTGGACACGCTGTGCTGCAATTTATCCGGTACCGCTGCGCTTGAGTATTTCGACAGGATGGGTGGTAGCTGATTGGTAGTGTCATTTCACTGCAGCTGCTGCACTAGAGAAGCAACAGATATCTATTGAGGGTAGATTTTCAAAATTTCTTTCGAGGTAAGCCAAAATATCTAACAGCACACGGTAGGTTGAAATCTATAGAAATCGTCAAATTTTTAGCAAGCGCATAGCTAAACACATTAAAAACAAATTTTTTTTTAGTTTTTAATGTGTTTAAGCTAGCACTAAAAACCCCACAAAACCACTCACTCGTGTCAATTAACAATGGATTTATAGGCTTGTGAGGCCGTTTTGTGGTATATGGGGGTGTAGCTCAAATGGTAGAGCGCTCGCTTAGCATGCGAGAGGCACCGGGATCGATACCCGGCATCTCCAGTCATTTTTACTCTCTGTGCGGTTGATTGACGATGCTCATTAACCGCACCGGACACAATAAATATAGTTCTTGTGTATAGCGCCCTGAGAGAACTTAATCGCTAATCAGGCGCTTCACATGTGCCTCGGGGCTCGAGCCCACGACCTCAGCCAGACCTTGGTCGGGGCGAGCACCTTAACAGCTGGACCAAACCAGCTAGTAAAAAAGGCACTTGCTGCTCTCCAAGCTGTCTTATCGAAAGCCTGCTCATCATTATTTCACGCAATTAAATAACGAAGTTCAAAAGCCTTTTTCCTAGTCGTCACTTCATTAATTCAATTCTCAATTCAATGTTCCATTTTAAGTATGAAAGAGAAAGCGAGAGAGCAAGCATATCGTAGCTCTATATATGCGTATTGATAATGTATTTTCTGTTTTTTTAAATGACACTTCACTCATCGTTGCTGTGCTGTCGTAGTAGTACTTTTATTATCACTAAAGGCTCGTCAGTGTAAGCTTGACGTCGGTGACGCGTTTACGGATCGGGTGAGACCGACGGACTCACTGACAGAGTCACATTAAAAAAGATATAAGTTGATACTATGCACTGCGGTGGTGACAGTTAACTTGAAAAACACGGCTTTCCATAACGGTCTACGGTGATTCTGAATAGGAAAAGCATAGGGGTATTTAGCGACACAGCGAGCGGGTGATGACTGCTGTCCTTCTCACTAGCAATGCGGCAGTTCACAGCGTGCACTGGCACGGTAAATACACAGTATCGTACATTATGTTTTGAGTTTTGATCCAAAAATTACCTATTTGAGAACAAATATAATATTTTATTTCAGGCGTTTCATATATTCGTTCTGATTCTGGCACATTATTACGCTTGGAAAAACAGTTACTATAGAGGGAAAATAAACGTGACCGCCGTGCAGCTGACAACATGACTTTTTCTATATGTGCATCGCTGCCATAAAAGTGTGCTCATATGGGTGACAGGAGGAAACACATTACGTTCAACGACGAAAGCCCGTATATGAAGTTTCTATGTACATAAAGAGAGTGCATGAATGGAAGTGTGTATAGTGGTTCTACTGTAGAACCTAGGCTTGTTCTATCTCATGAGCCATCTGGTAGTCACCACTGGTGTTTTATAGACAGAAGACACCAACGCATATACCATTAAAAGCCGTCCGGTGACGGTAGTGCCGAAGGTGGTTGCCGCAATAAAAAGGAATTTTTTTCTTTCGCCAAAATCCGAGACGCGGAAATGCTTAGGTGGTCTTAATTGCCGCGAAACAAGTTAATCTGCTTGCGCACACGATGCAACGGTAGCAAATATTATCAGGAGAGCCCACAATATGTTAAAGGGACGAGGCTTTTAAGACGAAAGCACTGCGTGACTCAGCCGAAGGCGTTACAGTTAATTGGATGAGCACCCAGTGAGCAAGTTGGAATTGCTGAGGTAAATGCTCTGCACCTTCAGTATTTTATTGCGAGTGCTAAAATCTTGAGTGAATCGCGAGTGCTCAAATTCTCAGGTGAGATGCAATAAGAATAATAATAATAACACACTCGATAAAGCGCCCACAGAGATCTCAATCTCTTTCTAGGTGCTTTACAATTGCTGCAATGGAAACCTGATTGAATGGTTATATTTAAAAGCTTAATTGTTGAATACATAAAATTAATATGTTTATGCTATCAAAAATTGAAAGTATATCGCTGCGTTCACGGATGTGCGTTACAGAAAGAGGCGTGCCGATGCTCCATTCGGCTGTCAACAGCGTACCGTCTACACAGTCAGAAGTCGAAACGGGTTTGGCACTTTTAAGGGTATGTTCTAATTTCTTTCACGACCCTATGAATTCATGGCACATTTGCAGATCCACTATTTCTTAGATCCGCATTTCGTAAAATGCCTCCTGCTTGATAGCAAGCCTCACGCAGCATGCATGGGCTTGTAGCCAGTGGCTTTTCTGCGAACTAATGTTACAAACGAAATGTAGTGGCTCCCACGTCATCCTACCCGAACTGGGCAGCGAACGCAGTGCTAGTAACTGTGCTAGTCTCAGCCGATAGAGCACCAGTAGAGCTCTGAGCAACGATTTGTCGCTGCAGTGCCGATTCACACTTTAACACACGTCCATATCCATAGCTTGGAGAAGTCTATTTTACAGCAACGGAGGGATAAGGTCGTTCAAAAGCAGCCTTTTAGCGTGAAATCTGCACCTAGGACTGAATAGACTAGCGCATTATTCACTTCAAATGCCAAGGCAAATTCTAGTAACGCCGCTCCAGGCCTCTACAGGGCTTCGGCTTTTGTGCAGCCTTGGCAATCGATTATTGCGTTTAGGTTCCTCACCTTTGTTATCCAGGAACCACGCTAATAATGAATGTTATTCATACTCAGGCTGATTTAGCACGCCGCCTTTTCACTCTGTATGTTTATGTCCAAATCTCTAATAGAGCACAATTCAAAACATACCTCAATCTTGAAAAGCGCCTCGTTTCTTAGTCGACTCGGTGCATGTTGGCGTTCCGTAAAAATATAATTTCTGCGCTTTACGTAGGTACACTTTGTACAGGATGTATTTCATTCATTGCATGTTCATTATTTAATTTTTAATCAGAGCCAAGTTAATTCATGCCTTGGTTTGGGATCTAAATTCGTTGATGAGGCACCACAACTAAAGTTTTGAATACGTCTAAATTCAATGAAAATTCAAAGGAAACTCTACTCGTGTGAAACGGAATATTCAGCACCACGTAGTTACACTGAAGAAGACCAAAACTAAAAACAGCAAAACTACCTTCGCCGCCAACAGTCTTTAAGATGAGGAATAGAACAACTCATTTATTGTCTATAGAGGTGTTAGGCTTGGTCAGTCCAACTTCGAAGACAAGGTAAATGAAGGTATTGGATACTGCGGCAAAGCAACAACATTTAAAGAGATTTTTCAGCATTTATAGATTAAATTCACCATCCCCTTTGCCATAAATATACTTACATGCAGCAACCGAGTAGGAAAAGTCCTTATATTTAAAAGCATATAAGGCTCCTAGCCGACCAATCACGTTCGTGTATACATTAGCCCTCTGTTGGCAATTCAACGAGTACGCAATGCTTGTGGACCTGCTCTTAATTTAAGATATTCATAGCTTGGTGAATTGGCCTCAAGCCCAATTGCATATGTAAAGAACCCAGATAAAGGTTAAGATCTCTTAAGTTGCTATACAAATGAATTTTTTTTAATGCAGTTACGAGGTAGGAAACGATCTGGCTTGGCCCAGTGTTTAAGGTGCTTTCCCCGAATATGGTCTGGCAGAGCTAGTGGGCTCAAGCCCCGTGGCGTACATGAAGCGCCCACATCAGCTCCATAATCAAGTCTGCCTACTTTCAGCTACATAACATTGCTAAAATTCGGGCTTGTTTAGATAAGGATACCACGTCCAAGTTGGTCCAAGCATTTGAGACATCCCGTCTTGACTTCTGTAGCTCACTGCTTGCTGGCCTACCTGCATATGCAATCAGGCGATTACAGCTGGTGCAAAACTCTGCAGCTAGGCTTGTCTGTCTTGAACTTCGCTGTTGCCACATCACACCACTTCTCGCCGTCCTGCACTGGCTACCAGTCAAGCAACGGATCGACTTCAAAGTTTTGTCGCTCACTTTTAGGTCACTTCATTCTTTGTATCCAGCCTATCTCTCAGATCTACTCCCCCACCAGATTAAGCATCGTACCACCCGCTTTTCGGAATCCAACAGTCTACAAATACCTCGTACAAACCTCAAATCCTTTGGAGACCATGCATTTAGTTCGTATGCTCCCAAAGCCTGGAACTCACTCCCGACTTGCGTCACAACATCCCCTGACTTGACCAAATTAAAAAAGAACTTAAAAACAAACCTATTTAGGACAGCATTTAGTGGGTCCCTGTGATTCGCATGCTGACCCTGTGCATGTCACCCCTAACCATATGATTCATTTTGTTTGTTTTTCAAGCATGATTTTAATTACCATTCAATTGCATTTCACTTTGCAGCAAATGTAAAGCGCCTAGAGAGAGATTAATTTCTCTGAGGGCGCTTTGTCAAGTGAATTATTATTATTATTATTATTATTCGTCCTCGATGTGCTTATGCGTGCTGACACTGTTCATGCTGCCACTAACCACATTTGCATGCTGACCCAGTGCATGTAACCCCTAACCATGTTATTCATTTTGTTTGTTTTTCAAGCATGATTTTACTTACTATTCTATTGCGTATCACTTTGCAGCAAATGTAAAGCGCCTAGAGATCATCCGAAGAGCCCGTCTATTATACGGGTCAGTGGCGGCAAGCCTCCTGAATCACCTCTGTGCTTTCTTTGGATTGGACATCTCTATACAAGTCAAAGTTGGTCTCTCCTTGGCATAATTCTGGTTAGGCTCATGCAGGGCAATGAACGGAAAGTCGCTCTTCGTGCATTTTCGATGGCACTGACGAAGGTAATCGCTAACAGTCCTGGATGTGGATGTGGCTTAGCAGCGCACTAAGTAGCATTGCTTCTCTAATTCGCCAATGCAACGCTGGCCCCTCCGATGGATCCTTGACGGATTTCACTTTTTAGAAAATTTAAAAATAATTTATTTAAGAGCGAAACCGAAGTAAGTTTTAAGCGCGTGCGCACCGTCCCCCGTCGCAAATCATGCTGAAGCCAATGCCGCCGGTCCTGTCGCGCGGAACTGGTTGCTCTGCGGTTGCTCTGCGGGTGGGTGCGGCAGCTCTGCCAGCATTTGGTGACGCGAAGCTCGGAATCGGATGCACTGGATCGGCGCTCAGAGCGCTCAGAGCGAGGCGCGAAAGCCGAAGCGTGCTCTCCTCTCGGCGACGCGTGAGTGCACTCGGCGCGCGCGGAGGAGCGAAGCGCTGCCGTCGTCGTCAGCTTCGACACTGCGCTCGCTCGGTCCGTGCAGTAATAGTGGCGTGCGGCTTCGGAGACTGACGCGGGTGCAAAATGCAGGCGCAGCATAGGCAGCCGAAGTTCCCTAATTGCGCAGACGCGCCTCCTCCGCCGGTTACTGCATCGTTTGCAGGCGTCAGACAGCCGCTGCTAACCAGACGAGCCGCAGGTGGGTGCAGGTCGCTGGCGACGGCCGATGTTGGAGAGACGGCGCGAGAGGCTGACCGAAGCCGGAGCGTCGCAGACCTAAGTCGTGGCGTCGTGGCGTGAAGTTGTGGCGAGATTTCTGCGTCCTACCAGCTCAATGCTCAGTGCCCTGACTCAATGACGGTCAGGTACTCGCGATGTACGGCGGCGCCACCGCCGCCGGCTCCATTGTGCGCGTGGCTCTGGCTCCGCTGGTGCGCAGACGAGCTTCGATGCAGCAGAGGAGAGTCGGCGGTCAGCTGGTGGCAGCTTCCGCGTCTGTTCGCTGCCGCGGCCGCCGACGGCTCGTGGTGCCTCGAGGACGCAGAGACCGGTAATTCGTGCTCGCTGTTGGTCATCGTTGCCGACCTGAAGCGCGATTGCGAGCAGCTAGGCACCAGCGACCAGCGGCGGCCGCGTCCGGCAGCGACGGCGAGCGCTGCCGGAAGCGGCCGTCGCGCCGTCGCGCGTGCGAGCGCTGCGAAAGTCGGCAGAGCTGTGAGAGCTGAGAAGCAAAAACAAGCAAGCCTCCTCTCCTACGTTGCAGTGCGCCTGTAAAAACCGCACGGATCGCACGGCTTGAAAAGCAAAGAAAATTAGGCACTCGCTCTAGCCGTGTAACCAAATTTAGCATTACGGAACCGCGAGGCGAGATAGTGAGGTGTCTGACGTGGAGGCGCAGCCGTCAGTTGACTACAGACTAGGCAGCTGCTCGCAGGATCGTCTGGGCTGGTTGTATGTGACCGTACGCACGCGAGAGAGCGAGAGAGAAAGAGAGAGAGAGAGAGAGAGAGAGAGAGAGAGAGAGAGAGAGAGAGAGAGAGAGAGAGAGAGAGAGAGAGAGAGAGAGAGAGAGAGAGAGAAAGGAGAGAGAGAGAGAGAGAGAGAGAGAGAGAGAGAGAGAGAGAGAGAGAGAGAGAGAGAGAGAGAGAGAGAGAAAGAAAGAAGAGAGAGAGAGAGAGAGAGGGAGAGAGAGAGAGAGAGTGTGCAGCACTTGACTCTAATCTCTGACATAGCGGCTCCGAATGGAGGCTTCACATTTACTCGGATATCGGCGGCCCAAATCCTTTGCCCAAGTTGCCTCCTCAGCATCTAGTTTGAAGTGCAGCCAGCTCTTTACTGATAGAATATAATAGATATAGTGATATATACATACAAGAAAGCTTAAGTGGAGACGCATTACTTACTGTTGACCTTTCGGCATTATTTCGCTTATGGATCTTTTGTAGCACTGGTAGCAAAGAAGACAGCACATTGCTGCAATTAGCAGACCCCCACCTACAAAAATCAACGAATCTTTGTCAAGCAAATATAGTACACAGTTACTCAGATCAGGATCAGATTAACCCTTATTACAAAGATAGGATTGACTTCAAGGTTTTGTCGCTCACTTTTAGGTCACTTCATTCTTTGGCTCCAGCCTATCTCTCAGATATACTCCCCCCATCAGGCCAAGCATCGTACCACCCGCTTTTTGGAATCGAACAGTCTACAAATACCTCATACAATCCCCAAATTCTTTGGAGACTGTGCATTCAGTTCGTATGCTCCCAAAGCCTGGAACTCACTCCCGACCTGCGTCAGAACATCCCCTGATCCCCTTGAGTTTTAGGTCAATTTGATAAAAAGCACCATATCAAGTCACTAAAACATTCAAAAGAACTTTTATAAATTTGTTTTCTTTTACATGTTACATATCCATAATGATCGTTGGAGCTTCACTTTTAGAATCTTTTTGTTTAAAAAATTTCGATTAGAAACTGTAAAACGTGTAGAAAGAAAACAGCTGAAACTAGCCATGATATTTTTAATGTGTGAACCTTTTGGATCCAGCACTAATCAACTTCTCGGGCATAAATTTGACTGCAAAATTAATATCCCAGATTTGAGGCAGTTCTACGCTTTGAACGGCTAAAGTGGGCGTCGTTAATTGTAAGCCCTGAGGTTGTCTTAGAAGAGGGACTGGCTTAGAAGCTTAGCTCCGGCTGGCGGTACAGTGGCTCGGAAGATGACGACCAGCCGAAGTCGGCTGCCGAGGCGATTGGTATCTTAAGGGGTCCAGCGAACCAGTTGGTCAGGCAGGCTAGCTCAGCAGACTTACTATAACGTCAAGCGAGCTTCCAGCGTGTCGGAGGGGCGGTAAAAGCGCCCGTAGTACAGAGACCCGGCAGGCATGGTAAAATGCAAAACCGCTAGTAAAGCTCTTAATGCATCCAATTATAAAATAGTATCGCTTTCATTCAATTTTTTCAACCTATCCCTGCTAAATGTACTCTTAAGTTCAATATGTCTACGCATATCCTGCCTCCTGTTGTGTCTGCTACCATTCTAACGCTTAGCAGCCATGTTCGCTACAGCACGCGACAACTATCTCCCAGTTCTGTCGAATCGGCAAGTGCCGGTGCTTATCAGAGTCTCAGAACTCATGAAAATAAAAAAATGATACAAACTGAGGTCACAGTAGCACGAAAATACATCTGGCAGACGAAATAAATGCACCTAAGGGTGTTCGTAATATGACGAGACACACATGTAACGACGTAGCAAAAAAGAACGATGTCAGTGGGCAAATCTATAAAATCATTGTTAAATCCCAGATGCACAATCAAAAAAATGCTGAAGTCAACAATCAACCATCTCCTCAATCGCTCCCAGGTTAGCTCTTTACCTCATGATCCCTGTGATGATCTAGCTGATCGCATCTCTAGCTTCTTTGTCAAGAAGATAGACTAGATCAGGGTGTCCATCTCATAATGACAGCATCCCCCTAGAATGCTGTCCCTCAATTCCTTGCAGCACCTTAATGTCTACATTCAGCAGGTCACTAGTGACCTCGTCCTTAAGTTCATATCACAGTCAAAGAGGACAACAAGTCTTTTGGACACTATTCCCACTGTCCTGCTTCTACGAAACATTGATCAGCTGCTGACATGCATAACTAACATCATTAATGTGTCATTAGTCTCAGGTCGTGTCCTAACACCTCTCAAAATGCTGTAGTCAGGCCACTATTCAAGAAAGGAACACTAGACCAAGAGAACTTTAGCAGCTACCACCCAGTCTCACTTCTACCATTCCTATCAAAGACACTGGAACGGGTCATGGCAAACCAGCTGAACTCATAAACTGAAACTTCAAACCTTGCTAGTAAGTTCCAGTCTGGTTTTGGAGCTAATCACTTCATAGAGTCAGCATTGCTTCGGGTGTACAACGACCTACTTAGGAATGCAGACGTGAGTAGAGTATCTCTGCTTGCCATGCTCAATCTTTCGGCAGGTTTTGATACTATCGATCACCAAGTCCTTCTTGAGTGCCTCTCATCTCGCCTGGGCATTACTGACACTGCACTGCAATGGTTCTGGTCTTATCTCAGTGACAGACTCCAGAGTAAAGATGTGAACGGACAAAGATCATCCGAAGAACCTCTGAAATATGGGATACCTCAGGGCTGCATGCTTGATCCTGGTCTTTTCATGGTTTATACTCTTCCTCTTGCTGATGTGATTGCCAAGCACAATCTAGGCTTTCATTTCTATGCGGATGACACTCAGTTTTACCTTTGCTTTGATCCCTCTTTGCCCTAGAGCACGTCGAATTCTCTCAAACTCTCTTGATGCATGCATTGATGACATCTGCACATAAATGGCAGCGAATTTTCTTAAATTGAAGCGTGATAAAACCAACTTAGTAGTTATGGACAATCCAAGTGTGATTCTGAAATTGAAAAGGGTACCGCTCAAAATCGGCTCTGCCAGTATATATCTGTTGAATCTGCACGAAATCTAGGTGTCATGTTCCAAAGTGATCTTTCGTTAGACGTACACATCAGTTCCACAATCAAGTCTGCCTACTTTCAGCTATATAAAATTGCTAAAATTCGGGCTTGTTTAGACATGGATACCGGATCTAAATTGGTCCATGCATTTGTGACATCACGTCTTGACTTCTGTAGCTCACTGCTTGCTGGTCTACCGGCCTGTGCAATCAGGCGCTTACAGCTGGTGCAAAACTCTGCAGCTAGGCTTGTCTGTCGTGAGCGTCGCGGTTGCCACATCACACAACTCGCTTCTCGCCGACCTGCAGTGCACTGGCTACCAGTCAATCAACGTATCGACTTCAAGGCTTTTCACTCACTTTTAGGTCCCTTCATTCTTTGGCTCCAGCCTACCTATCAGGTCTACTACCCCCACCTGGCTAAGCATCCATCGTACCACTCGTTTCGGAATCTAAATGTTTACCAATACCTCGTACAAACCACAAATCCTTCGGAGGCCACGCCTTTAGTTCGTATTCTCTCAAGCCTGGAACTCACTCCCGACTTGCGTCAGAACATCCCCTGACTTGACCAAATATATAAAGAATGTAAAAACGCACATATTTATCACAGTATTTAGTGGGTCCCTGTGATTCGTCACTCATGTGCTTATGCGTGCTGACACTGTGCCTGCTGCCACTAACCACACTTGCATGCTGACCCTATGTAAGTCACCCCTAATCATGTTATTCTTGTTGTTTATTGAGCATGCTACCACTAACCATCCGATCATGTTTCCTTTGACGCAAATGTAAAGCGCCTAGAAAGATTTTGAGTTCTCTGAGGGAGCTTTATCGTGTTATTATGATTCTTATTATTATTATTGCTAGTTAGCCTTTGAGCGAGATCTCGTCCTAAGTATTATTTTAATTCTTTGCATTAAACTTGAGAACTTTTATGAGAGTGTGGATACGAATGAACGCTAATGGTCACAGCAGCGGAATTATTTTCACTATCCTTAGACGTCTGCTATTAGCGAACGAATGAATTTCAAGTCATTAACTTACGGAAGAGACTTACGCCAGCGACGGTATACTTTTATATTAGGGCTGTTATTGCTTGCACGAAATTAATGGGATTCATAACAACACGAATGAAGAATATCTACGCTAGCCAGAGGATCTCTCTCTAGCTGAGGTCGCATGGGGGGGGGGAGCAGTCCTGAACTCACAGTACGTGCAGGAAGAGGGATCTCGCTGCTTGCTGCAACTGCTTCAACTGCACCCGAAAAGCAAAGCCGCGGATAGACATCCTGCATCGCCCTGCCAAGCGAATATCAAGTCTGCAGGCAGGATCCATTGCCTGGCAACCAGCTACTTAGCACTAATTTTGGTCGTCTGACCTCAATCTTAGCGGCAAGCCCTCACATTTCTCGCTTTCTGATTCACTACACTGCTACTGCTTAAATTATAGACCATTTGGGATCAGCACGGATTCTGGCCTGGGGTCTCGCCCGCCTTCTCTTCTTCCTCTGTCATCCTCGTTGAAGAGCGTAGCGAGAGATACCTGGTCGCAGCCTGGACCAGGGCCGACCGTGAGGGTGACTAGTGTCATCCTTACAATAACAATAAATAATAAAATGAGGGTTAGCTTATTCAACGGCGTCATTTTTTACTCTCTGACCTATCTGTAGCTATAGCATCGTTACGAAGGCAACAGAGGTTTAAATGTCCGAAAAACTTGAGCTGTGATCTTCAAGATTTGATAATATTCCTCAGCAGTTAGGTCAACCCTGAAGTATGCTGCCGCATAGAAAACAAACTTTCAGTAGCCCTGCAGCTACAGGAAATTAAGCACTGACTCAACAGTCAAGTAAACAGGTGCCAAAATTGCAATTTAATGTGACATTTGCCTCTTCTAGTTAGATGCGTCGTTCCGAAACCTTAATCTAGAAAAGACTACACCAGAATTTTAAAGTATGTACCCATTTGGGCTGGCGAGAGTTGTTTTTGGTGTCGGCTCGGGTACCTATAAATCTAAAGGATTGCCACCAGAACGGTGTGCCGCAGCTATGAGACATTCAAACTGACACCGTTTTACTGCTCCTCTGTTCGTCACATTGTTTCATCTGTTTTCATAAATTATTATTCATCTGTTTTCATATATTATTCTCATAAAGTTTCTCAAATCCTCTCTGTCACAGACACGCACTAGGCGCGAACCAGCTCTGCTTCGCCGCGCCGACGACGACTCGTGCAATTCATGCCGTTCAATGATAGGATGATCTGTCGCTGCACCGCGGCGAGCGGCTTTCAGGTCGGAGCGGCTTTCAGGTCGGAGCGATCACGTGCCTCACGCACACGTGCCCTCGCCACGATATCGGCGGCGCAGCCAGCGTGAGGTGGCGCTCCGAGGAGGCAGCGCGAGGAGGCAGCGACGGACAAAGCTGCGAAAGCTGCGGATCGTTACTGCTCTCGCAGCCGTTAGCCGCAGGTCTAAGCGCCGCCGGAAAGCATATTTCCTCCTCTTCGACTCAGGCTCCTTTTCTTTCGATTCGATCGCGTAAGCGGCCATTACGACACCATTACATCGCCATAGGCGTGGCTGCAGACTGCCGATTCCCTGTTTCCGGAGGCCTCGAGCCTCAGAGCGCCAGTCGCTCCCGGCTCGAGCTATCGATCCGCTCGGGTGCTCGCACCATTGTGCTCCCCATTTTCCACGGCCGGTTTAGATGACTTTCCTGGTCGACGAGACCGTGAGCAGTAGTCAGTGCTAGCGACCCGCCGCCGCGAACAGGCGCCTTCTAGCCTGGGTCACAACCCAGAGACCGGAATTGTCGAGACCATATTGCTTCGGCCGCTTCCAAGCGAAACGCGGCAGTCGGTCAGTTCTGCCCGGCGTCATTCGCGAACGTTTATACGCTATCGTTTAGTCTAAACCACCCCGTTTCCTACCAGTGCATAAATTTATTGAAGCAAGCTTAATCGCCGAACGGTACAACGCCGCTCAACGGCAGAACGCGGTCAGTGGGTGAGTGGGGGGGGGGGGCGATGATACGGCAGGTGCTAGTAGAGGCGGCTCTTGCTGCCTTGTCGAAGGTCAGGGTCAGAGCAGAATGTGAGGAATATGGCCAGGAGGTCGCCGACCGAGGGAGGTCCTCCTGCTGTGCGCTCCACAGCGGTCGAGCGAGCGAGAAAGCTTAGCGTCTTCCGAACTCATCTCCATCAGCTGACTTCGAGGAGGAGAGGACGCAGTTGCTGCATGCTGCAAGCGCTCATTGCAGAGGATGCGGATTGGCTCTCAAGGATGCGGTTTAACTCTCGAGCGTCGGCCGCTTCCTCAGGCAGTCGGCGCTCGAAGCCGGGACGCTCTTACGAGCGACTGCCTGACGTTTAGCTAGCATCGTTCAGGCTCGATTGCCTCTCTGCTAGCGACCTTTGCGACGCCAAGGGGGGGGGGGGGCAGATGTTGGCGGAAGGCAACGGTGACCGTGGGACTGGTTTTCATGAGCGAGCCAGAAGAGTCGAGCGTCGACACTTCACACTTCACAAGCAGCCTAGTGGCTTATGTTTCGAGCAGGCGCGGCATTCTAGCGAGGGCGGCGTCTCGTCGTTCGCTGCCAAGAGCTAAATTTGGAGCACCTGAGCTGCGGCTTCTTGGTAGAGGCGCAGCTAGAGCGGCACACTTCTTGGTGCAAGTATTTTTGATCCTTTGACGCCTCCCATCGGAAGGCCAGCGCACGGTTGATGGAAGTCAATCGTCGCGCATTATGTGAAAATTCGTCGTTTACTCCAGTTCGAGACATTTTGAGTAGCCGAGATCGCCATTACGGCGAAACGAGCGAAAGGCAGAAAACACGGCACGAGTAAAATAGAGAATGCTCGCCGGCAGACGAGGGTAGCTGCTGCACGGAGCCACACGCTGCGAGGAATTTAAACACAATGTACAGCCGTCGATCTTCTTTTGCTGCTTGAACTCGCCTTGAACTTAACGAAAGCCTCTCAGGCCGTGCGTGCGCTACAGACAGCTCTTATTTAAATAAATAAATCCTAGCTGATTAAACAGCCTCTTTTTGTATAGCGACAGAAGAGCCTCTACGGCTATCACCACCACTTGCAGTGGCGATAAAGAATCGCCCACCGCAGGAATCGAACCCGCGACCTTGGGACAGAGGTCGTGAAAGCTACCGCCTTACCTAGTGTGCCATCACGGCTCACCATCACAGCTCTTCCGCGTAGCATTCACTTAGTGCGTCTGGCTTTAAGGAGAGACGGACGCAATATAGTGCACTACTGCGTGCAGCAGAAATCCAGCCGTGTGCCAGCTACGAGCGAGCGAGTCCGCTATTTCCTATGAGCTATTTGAGCTACGCTGCTTGACCCCTGACCCCCCCCCCCCGCCCAGCAGCGCACAGCAAAAAAGGGCGCGCCTGGTGCACGCCCCCGTACTCCGCTGCGGCTACCCGCGCGGCGTCCGCGCTGGCCGTGGAAATCGACGGATGGAAATCGAGCGTGGCTCACAGAGCTCATAATAGCGCTTTCGGGTTCGCTCTGCCCTCTCGGCAGGGGGCGCTGGAAAAGCTCACTCTCTGGTCTCGAGTCGTTCAAACGCCGCACTCAAAAAAATTTGTCCTCAGTCTCGCGCCGCGTGCAAGCGTATTCGTCGTGGATGTGCGGAAGCAGCGAGACGCGGTTTACAATTTCTTCCGCAGAGGACGACGAGTGCGCGAGCTACCCGCTGCAGCAAGTCCGCCCCGCCCCATCCTGTCGGGCCCCGCCTCACCCTAGCGCCGTGACGGCACCAACCGCCCGACCGCGAGGTGAACGCTGTAAGCAGCGCTCAGAGCAGCAGACTTGCTAGTTGTGACTGTTGCACTGCTCCTGCGGCGGCGGAAGCGTCGCCGGCGCCGGCTTTTCGCGGACTTTTCGTGCTTCTGACGCCGTCGGCGAAAAGCCGGAAAGGAGGAAAGGAAAGGCCGCCGAAAGGAGGCCGAGCTGAGAGCTAGCCGGAACGTCGAGACTAGTTTAGCGGTCGATATTTCGCGCCACAAGCTCTAGTGAGTTCGGTACAGTCGTCTCGAAATACGCGCAACCCTGCGGCGGCACCAATTAGCTTTCGTCCTCCCCGTACCGATCGTCGCCTCAGGACGCACGCCAGCGCGTGGCGGTTAGTAAGCGGTCGCCCGGCGGCCGCCTCGCGCTCGACTCCTTCCCACGCCGCTGCTCGTGGGCTGTCGCGTATTGGCCACTCATCGCGGGGCCCGTCGTGGCGAGAGCCCGTCGTGCGGCCGCATGCGGTAGGCTATCGCCGGGTATGCTCTCGCGGCGCCTATCGGAACCGGCTGCCGCCCCCGCCCGCGAGCTGAGCTCTCATCTAAACCCGGACAGCCGCGCCGCCGCGCCGGCGTCCGCGAGTACCTCGACGCAACCGTTCGGGGTGGCGGCTGCCTAGCCGCCAGGTCAAGGCCGCCCGCGTGGCGATCGCTCCTAACGGCCCGAAGTCCGGCGGCGCCACCGTGTTCTCTCAGTTATTCTAGCTGGCGCGGTAGAGTCGCCTGCCGGCTAAGCAGTCCAAAGCGAAGCAGCGCCTGCGCCGAGCGGCGGCGGCGCCGGAACGGCGGCCTCCGATGCGCCGTCGCCGAGGTCGAGGCCGACCGATCCGCGACGTCGACGGTCGTTCCGCCTCTGGCAGTCGAATGCGCAAGCGCTGGCCGCCGCTCCCTACCTAGCGCTGCCTGAGCCCTAGCCAGGCTCGAAGCGGTAGCACTTTACCGCCCAAGTAAAGGGGTTCAGTCCTCGGCATCGCAGCAACCGCGGCCGCCGCCCCAGCCAACTCTAACTGTCCCCCTGCATATGAGTGGGCGAATACCGCCTTCTGGCTCCTCTGCCAGTATGCAATCGAGGCCTTCGAATGGGCCGCTCTTACCCAATTCAGCCATTGCTAAAAATCGAGCTTGCTTAGACAGGGATCGATTAGATCTGAATTGGTCCATGCCTTTGCGACATCCCGTCTCGACTTCTGTAACTCACTGCTTGCTGGTCTACCGCCCGGTGCAATCGGGCGCTTAGTTGGTTCAAAACTTTGCCTCCAGGCTCGTCTGTCCTGAGCTTAGACACTGCTACATCGCACCGCTTCTCTCCAACCTGCACATACTCCCAATCAAGCAGCGTATCGACTTCGTGGTTTTGTCATGCACTTTTACATCGCTTCGTTCTCTGGCTCCAGCCTACCTATCAGCACTTGTCACTCACCAGGCCACAGGCATCGTACCTACCGCCTGCCTTTTTGCATCAAATTTTTTGGCTGCATTTCGTACGAACCCCACATTCTTTCGAGATCGTGCCTTTCGTTCGTATGCTGCCAAAGCCTGGAACTCACTCTCGACTGACGTCACAACATCCCCTGACTTGAATACATTTAAAAAGAAGTTTAAGCGAACCTGCTTATTACAGTATTTAGTGGGTCGTTGTGATTCATCCTTTGCGCGTTTATGCGGGCTGCTGACCCTGTGCATGCTACCACTATTTATCTACCACGTATTATGCTTGTTGACCCTTTGCATGTCATCTCTGACCAAATTACACTTGTTGACATTTGGAGTTGTGAACGCCACCGCTCATCATTTGATCGGGCTTCCTTTGCAGCATATGTAAAGTGCCTAGAAAATATTAAGTTCACCGAGGGCGAAATACAATTGTATTATTATTATTATTATTCACGTTCGTATGCGCGTTTATTATTCACATTCCAGAGTGCGAATCTGATTCTCAGTCAAAGCGTCACCTACCCAAAGTAGCCGCTTTTGGCCGGCTCTTTTGGGTGGCCCCATCCGGATGAGTTTGATAGCAGCTCACGTCTGACGAGTGCATTGCTAAGCCGCACCGCAAAGCGTCGCGATGCCTAGAACCGGACACGGTCGGCCATGCAATCGGCCTCGCGAGCCCAAAAAGCTCGCGCGGGAAGCCGCCGCGTCCCGTGCCCGGACAAGCGCTCGGGCGTCGCGCGCGCGCGCCGCCGGCGGCTGTGCAGACCTTCGGCAGCCGCCGGCGGAAAGCTGTCGCCGCCGCGGCGGCGGAAATTTCTGCTGCCGCCGAATGCACCTACCGGCGAGCATGCCAGTGATCACCATCTGCGATATGCCGACCCAGACGCCCACCATCGTCGTGGCAGCCATGGCGACGGTGACGACGACCAGGACGGCGAGAGGCAGCCAGAAGCCCAAGCCCCAGCCGGTGGCTGCTGCCAGCCCTCCCCGCTGCTCCGCCGCCGCCGCTGCCGAGTGCGCATGCGTCGGCGTCGGCGGTGCGGCGTCTCTGCCGCCGCCGTCGCCCGACGCTGCCTCGGCGGCGGCGGCGGCTTCCTCGTTGACGAGACTGCGACCTGTGTCCACCGCTCGGCTAGTAGCGTCTTCGCCCTCCATGGCCGCACCGAGCTCGACCGTCCGAAGCCCGTCTAGCGTCGCTGCTTAATAAAGCGACCCGCCGAGACGGCGACCGCGACGACGACGGCGGCAGCAGAGCTCGTCGTCACGCACGGCGGCGCGGTGGATTCTCCGCGCGTCTGCTGCGCTGACTCGAGAGGGTGGGGCGGGACACCGGCGGCCGCCGCCGTCCCTCAGTTTCTCCTCGCCCGGCCACCTCTTTCTCGAAGAGCTGAGCTCACGCAAGCGCAGGTCGGTGTTATCGAAAGCGCCCAATGATCGGCGTCGGCGCCTGCGCGCGAAGCAAATTAAAAGAATCCCATGCGAGGCCCCGGCCAGGGCTTCGCAACGGCTTCTGCAGCTCTTACCGGCTATGGCGGGCCACTAGCCCTGCGGCTAGCCAGACGGCGTCTTTTCTTCCCGCGACACGCCCACTACGCGGCGGCAGCTGAGGTCGCCCAAGGTGCTATTAACGCGGAGTGCGGGCCTGGAATGGCCCGAAGACACGCGGCACGATGCGGCGGGGGAATTGCTAAAAGGTGGACTAAGCCGCTGGTGGGCTGCCATTATTGGATTGCCTCTCTTTCGGTTCTAGATCATTAGGCATTTTGCTGTCAGGTACGGCTATTAACGGAGCGTAGAAGAGCAGCAAGTGACATCGATATTGACTAGCCCAAGCTGTCGGCCTCAGTCACACTCCGCGCCGCGATTGAGGCCGAGTGGAAATCGTCTGCAACGTTCGTATTCAACCTTTATTTGCCAGGAAAAAGCGCCGGCAAAGGAGGTAATCCAGACATTATTGGGAGCAAAGCATTGACTGCCAATCGCGAAAGCGAGAAGCTGGATTTGCTAGCGCCGCGTATAGATTTACGCGGACGCGGCCGCCAAACGTTGCGTCGTGTGTACATCTCGCTACCACTGCCAAAAGCAGTTCTACCCGACGGTCACGCCGATCGCCTATAGCACGCCTCTCGTCTCACGTATCCTAAAAATAATAATATTAATAATAATACTAGCTGATTCAACAGCCCCTTTTGTATAGCGACAGAAGAGCCTTTAAGGCTATCACCACCGCTTGCAGCGGCGATAAAGAATCACTCACCGCAGTATTCGAACCCACAACCTCGGGGCCGAGGTCGTGAAAAGCAACCACCTTACCTAGTGAGCCATCACGGCTCATCTTTAGTTCGTATGCTCCCAAAGCCTGGAACTCCCTCCCGACCTGCGTCAGAACATCCCCTGACCTGACCACATTTAAAAGGAACTTAAAACACACCTATTTAGGACAGCATTTAGTGGGTCCCTGTGATTCGTCCTTCACGTGCTTATGCGTGCTGACACTGTGCATGCTGCCACTAACCACATTTGCATGCTGACCCTGTGCATGTCACCCCTAACCATGTTATTCTTGTTGTTTGGATATCAAGCATGATATTACTCTCCATTCAATTGCATTTCCCTTTGCAGCAAATGTAAAGCGCCTAGAGAGAGATCGAATTCTCTGAGGGCGCTTGATCAAGTGCATTATTATTATTATTATTATTATCTTGCCTTGAATTAAATAAAGTCTAATGGGGGCCTTCAGTAAAACCAAAGTTAGCAATGCGGGGTAAAACGGAACCAGCGCTGCTTCCTGGAGTTCAGAATAATAGTAATACATGGAAAGACCGAGTAGCAGTCAAGAAGCAGGCCAGCGTGTTGAGGTATTACAGTATAGACTGTATACGTCCTATACAGTATAGACTGTCTATGTATATGTACACACGTACGCACACACACACACACACACACACACACACACACACACACACACACACACACACACAAATTCTAGCCGATTAAACAGCCTCTTTTGTATAGCGACAGAAGAGCCTTTACGGCTACCACCACCGCTTGCAACAGCGATTAAGGAATCCCCACCGCAGGAATCGAACCCATGACCTCGGTCACATTCCACCCACCTTCTCGTCACTTTGCACTTATTCCCATCTCTTCTTCTCATCTCAATTCTCCACATCGTCCCCTAACCTAGTTCTTTCTCCTACTTCGTCTTTTCTCCCTTCTTCTACTCCTTTCCCCTCCTTCTTTGAAGCCTTTTCTCCTTATTCCCTTCTCATCCTTCTTCCCCATCTCTTTATATAGTTTTCCTCCCCCTTATCCTCCTTATCACCTCCCACTCCTCCTACAATCTCTCCTGCTCTCCATCTCAATACCCACCTGTTCCTACTCTTCGTCGCATTCTTCTTCATCGTGTTCTTTTTCTCCGCTTCCTTCTCCTTCTCTTCCTTATTCTCATCCTCCCCTCGTTCTCTTCATCCCCACCTCCTCCTCCTCCTCCCTCTCTTCCACCTCCTCCTCATCATTTTTACTTCCCTCTTACCCCTTCTCCTCATCCTTTCGTCACTTTCCTTTTCGTCTTCCTCCTCATCGGTCGCCTCTTCCTGTTTTTCCTCCTCCGCTCCTTAAACGTGCCATGACACCCTTCTCACTCAGAGACAGAACGCAAATCCTCTGTGGCCACTTGATTATTCTAGGCCGATCATCTTCGTGGAATGCAGCCGCCTGACTTATTGGTAGGTCGCTACATAAGTACACGGATATTTCTGCAGCGTCCTCATTTCCGTCGAGGCCCAGTTCTCGTTACTATTAAAGCCTCGGCTCTGCTCTGTGCGACATAGGATCAGGGAGTTAGCCCAACTTAATTATGTAAGCGTCCTTTGTAAGCTTGGCGGCGTGGCCTCCTGGTACCGAAGTCATACGCCGCCAGCCAGCTGCCTCCAGTAAGTTGTCGCCATCACTAGGGAAGCAGAGCCTCAAAGATGCGTGTTTTTGTTCAATGACAACCGTGCATAATGTAAGTGACAATATCCGCCGACGCCGACACTGCGATCGTCTCCTTTGTCACTGGATATTTTGAATCGTTCTCGAGCTGGTCTGGTGTGCGAAATGCCTTTAAAAAACCATAGCTAGTAAATTAAGGATGCCTTGAGTTGTGGTATTTCGCACCAGAATTTCGCTAACGGTACATCTGTACCTAGCATAACCAGAGACCGAAACGGACTGAGGGTGAGTTAAAATGACGCCACCGTGCTTGCTCAGCTAGATGTAAAGGAAATAAACCACGGAGAGTTAAGGTCAAGTAGAACTGAGGCGTAGAACTGAGTACGACCATGAGCCAATGCATACACATTTGATTTAGTGTTTTGACAAGTATATATATATGGCGTACCAGCATCAGTAAAGAAGGGCTCGTTTACATCTCGACATCAGAGTCTGATTTCCCCTTGTGTGGCCATACTATAGTTATAGAGAAGTTAACCCTTGGACCTCGGTAGGGCTTGTCTATGTGACTGGCTGTTTATCATGCCATCCTAGGACTCGGTGCCTTTGGAAAGATCAGGGTCTGGCCCCTACTTCTCTAAATCCAAGCTACTTCTATACGTGAGGGGATCGTGTAGGCCATAATCACTACTTCAGCTGGCATGCTTCCATGCCTGCCTAGGTGGACTGCCAAGAGACAGAATTGGTTTGTTATTAAAGATACCCATACTTTATAGTAATTTCCATTTTTCAGCTACCATGGATCTATTAGTATTTGAAATCCTGCCGTCAGCATCTTTAAGAATCATTTACGGTAATCAATCGTGAGACCAAAGCGCAGGTGCTCGCCCTTCCCCCGATTTAGTTAGTTTAAGTGTTTAAGTCCTGTGTTTAAGTGTTTAAATGTTTAAGTCCTGCAGCTGACCATCCTTTATTGCTGAATGCCAAAGAGTGGTAGCCGTTAAGGATCCATTTGCCTCTATATAAATGAGATTGTTTGATCAGCTAACCTTTCCTTTTAATGTACACTTATTAGCTTGTTCTCTGGCGTCGCAGTTTTGAGTGCTCGTGACCTACGTACAAGGCTCAGATGAGGTTCACTGAGAGGCTAGAGATCACTTTTCCACAGGTCTATGATTTTTGCTAGCTGATACATTTCTTGTCTCTTTCAGAAGTCAAGAGTTAACTTCCCGTCAATAGACATTTATCGGGCTGTGATTGCCCAGGAGATAAGGTGCTCGCTCTTTGCAATCAAGGTCGTTGGTTCGAATCCTGCAGTGGGCGATCCTTTATTGCCAAATGCAAGCAGTGGCTTTTGCTGTTAAGGCTCTTCTGCAATACAAAGGAGGCAGTTAAATCAGCTAACGCTTCCTATTATAGGCTAATAAATGCTTTGGGGTGTATTAGTGCTTAATTAATTCGGCTGGAGGTTTAGCTGCATATCCGGAGGTTGAAAAGTGCCCGAGATTCACGTGACAGACTAGGGGCAACCGACTGATGCTTACAATGAGAGCTATGAATTCCATCCGTGATATAAGCTCATCACTCGGGAGGTAGAAGAGCAACTGCTGGTTAAGAGTGGGCTTGCATCAAGATTCCAATGAAAAAGTGAAGGAGGGCTTTCAGTCGCAACCACGATACTGGAGCAATAATTTCATGGTGCCTTGTGAATTTGCTGCAAGTCTCTAAAATATATGGCACACAAGGAGAGAATACTAGTGAGACGGGTACTGCAGACTCCGGATATAATCTCACACCTTTGGAGATGTATTTTCTCGTTTTTGGAGCTGAGATCGAGTTCCACTTAACCAATCTTCATTCTGCACGAAGTGCGGGCACAGCTGAAAGTGAGGTAGCGGCTTATAAAAGCGAGCATGCAGAAATGGAATTCCAGCATTTAAGAGATATGGATATAATCGCAGATCTCTTATTTGTCATCTGCTAAATCATCCTACGGACCCACCCGCTGTGGTCTGCATTAATGTAAGCTTGATTAGGGCCTTGCAAGTAATTGATCTGCCGAGATGCCAAATAGATCTGCTGTTGGACTTTAATGCCAGGAATAGCATAAGTATGAATTATCAATCAATGGACTGAAGCCCTGGGAAGCTCTCTTTAAAGAGAGATTATTGCATCAAGCTTCGAGATGCATTTAGAAAACTAGGTCACTAACCAGTTCAAAGGCATCTAAAAGGACTGGTGACTGGCCTAACACAAACCCCAACTAGCCTGCTTCTTCAGCGATAAGTCTGCCGTGCTGAAACTAGGTTCAATCTTCGAACCTTCCAGCATTACTCCATATCTGCGAGCAGTCTGTCAAAAGGAAGTAGTCAGCAGCCTTTTTAAAATATCTAGCACCGAAAAGGATCTACGAAGTAGTTTGATCAGAAACATTAGACTCTTAGACAGAGACATGTGGAAGCGGGTGAAAAAGACACTGACGGATGTTGCCAAAAGCGATAGCCCAGAGTTCGTGTCTCCTGCACCGATACAGATCTCAAATAATTAAAGCGAGAAAGTCCGTCCTTCCGTCCGTCATGCGGCAATATCGAGGAACTTCGGTCACGCGGCAAGATGGCGCAGGGTTGTCTTCTGTGACGAAACTACAATGACTCAGCGAAGCGAGTCCACAGGCAGTAAGCTCTCGTAGGAGATGTTCCAGTCGAGCCTTCAGCCCTGCCACGAGGAAGCCGTCGCAACGAGGAGCTGCGAAGTAACACGTTGATCGGCTTCTCGGTCCATTCGGTCGTACGAGCGGACGCGACTCATTCGGGGTCGCGAGCCGCAGTCGTGACTATTTTAGTCTCGGTACCTCTCGTGGGGACCCCAGCCTTGGGGAGTTGGTCCAACTCAATTATGCAAGGCTTCCTTGTCAGCTTGGCAGACTGGCATCCGGGCGCCGGCGTGGCGCACACCTTGGGCCCGCTGCACTCAGCGGCGCCGCCGAGTTGCTGCCCTGGCGAGCCTGGATACTATTCAAAGCTCCGCTCGGATTCGATCAATCGTAAGCATGTATTATGCAAGCTCGCACCGAGCTTTGAGACCGGCAACACCAAAGATACCGGCGAGTCGGATCGTATCGGAAAGCTCTCGTCGGTCTCGTCCGCTCTCGGGCTGCTTTTTGCTTTCGCCTCCGAGTACGGGCAACCGTTTCGGTTGTGGCTGCGCCCAGTTTCAGGTTGTACGCAAATATTAATTTCTCGTCCTACTTCATCCGCGAATGCCCCTTTCTCGGAGGCGGCTCGGCTCGGCCGGCCATTTCTTTACGCCCAGGAGACTGTCGAACGTCTCGCCGCCTTCGACTCGGAGCTTTAAGCGCAGTAAAACGGGCTATTCTATTCCGATTTCTTTTGAAAGGGTTGAAGATTCATCTGGAGCGCTTTCGACATTCATATTTGGGGCTTGATTGCAGAGCGGTCCAGTAGGGTTGGAATTTAGTCAAAAATCAGCGTGGGAAGTATTTCTAAATAAATAAATACTAGCTGAATTGACAGCCTATTTTTGTATAGCGACAGAAGAGCCTTTCCGGCTATCCCCGCCGCTTGCAGTAGCGATAAGGGATCGCCCACTGCAGGATTCGAACCCACGACCTCGGGGCCGAGGTCATGAAAAGCAACCGCCTTACCTAGTGAGCCTAGAATGCTCCAGCTTCAAGTCGGTCTTCCGAGTGAGGGCTAGAGCATTTCTAACGGGCAAAATCGACAGAATTTCACCGCAGAAAGTCACCTAGGGGGTCTTATATTTCAGCTAGTGTCATAATAGTTTAGCGTAACCGGGCACAGCAGAACGGCCAAAATAATATTGTGTTTGTAATAAGGCACAAGCCAATCGTTTAGAGCTTACAATGATGGCACCCTTTTGAATTCCAACAGTGGTCATGCAATTTTATTGGCAATGCAGCAAGCACTACGGGTCGATGGGAATCAAATATTTATTTTTAAACTAGATAATAAGAATAATACGAGCTAGTTTCACAGCCTAATTTGTATAGCGGCAGAAGAGCCTAAACGGCTATCACCGCCGCTTGCAGCTGGCATTGAAGAATCAGCAACTGCCGGATTGGAACCCCCGACCTCGGTCATGAAGAGTGAGCACCTTACCTCCTAGGCTAGATGTATTATGTAAGCAGAGTCTACGAGACCTCTTGCCCGCGACCGCCAAGTACTTTAGCTTAAGCTGGCGTCTACTGAAATCCCAATATCCGCTTACGGCTCATTAAGCTGTGTGGACTGCATAGTGACACCAAATGTATACTCTAGCATTTCCGGCTGTGTACACTTTAGGTCAAGATTTAGTCACCGAGGGATAATTTTTTGGCTGCAGGCCTGCTGTCGAGTGCAACGAGGAGACATCTTGCTCGTTACCGTTCCATTCATCTTGTTGTTAACTAAGTGGCAATGGTGCACCATATTTGCATCAGTCAGAACTTCTACATTCGTGAGAAGCTCAAGTATTAGCCATGAATACAACAGAGGAAGATTGTTGAAAGTAGTGAATGACTTCAAGGTTTTGTCGCTCACTTTTAGGTCACTTCATTCTCTGGCTCCAGTCTTTCTCTCAGATCTCCTCCCCCACCAGGCCAAGCATCGTACCACCTGCTTTTCGGAATCCAACAGTTTACCAATACCTCGTACAAACCTCAAACCATTTGGAGACCGTGCATGTAGTTCGTATGGTCCCAAAGCCTGGAACTCCTTTCCGACTTTCGTTAGAACACCTCCAGACTTGACCGTATCTAAAATAACTTAAAAACACACCTATTTAGACAGCTTTTAGTGGGTCCCTGTGATTCGTCCTTCACGTGCTTATGCGTGCTGACACTGTGCATGCTGCCACTAACCACATTTGCATGCTGACCCTGTGCATGTCACCCCTAACCATGTTATTCATTTTGTTTGTTTTTCAAGCATGATTTTACTTACCATTCAATTGCATTTCCCTTTGCAGCAAATGTAAAGCGCCTAAAAAGAGAATAAGTTCTCTGAGGGCGCTTTATCAAGTACATTATTATTCTTATTAATATTGAATCCTATATCGCTCTATGACTGGACGTGGCCTCGATTTTTCACTACTGCTTCTACGACGACGGGACGCCAGGCGTCCGATTGCAAATGGTTATCGGCAATGATAACTCATCAGTCGGAGTTGACGACTTTTTGGCTTCTGCAATGAAACGTTAGAATGGGCCGTCGGCGAGACTATGAGAGCTCTAAACATTAATCGCGTTGCCCGAGTTAAAACTTTTAGGAACCGGCTAAGTCGTATGTAATAATCAGTCAATTGTACTTGGTTCCGTGTACCATTCAGCTGTGCTCTGCTTTTCGAGCCGGTCAGTTGCGCTTCGCAGTGAGTTGTACGCACGTGCGGCTGCTGAACATGTTGCCCCTCTGTGGTATTCAAATATTCCACTCTACGGTCGCGACATGAGGTCGTTATAAGTCAAGGTCACGTCGCTCTAGCTTATAGTAATAATAATAATAATACACTTGATAAAGCGCCCTCTGAGAACTCTGTCTCTTTCGCAGGCTCTTTGCATTTGCTGCAAAGGAAGCACGATCGAATGGTTTGCGGTAGCATGCCCAATGACTAAAAAGCATAACGCAGTTAAGGGTGACATGCACAGAGTCAGCATGCAAATATGGTTATTGACAGCATGCACAGTGTCAGCACGGGTAAGCACGTAAAAGACGAGTCCCAAAGGCCCACTATAAGCTGTAATAAATAGGTGGGTGTTTTGTTTCTTTTTGAATTTTGTCAAGTCAGGATATTTCGTGACGGGAGTCGGAAGTGAGTTCCAGGCTTAGCGAGGATACAAACTAAAGGCACGCTCTCCAAAGGATTTAAGGTCCATACGGGGTATAGGTAAGCAGTTGGATTCCGAAAAGTGGCGGTATGATACTAAGCCTGTTGGGAGAGTAGATCTGATAAGCAGACTGGAGCCAAAGAATGAAGAGACCTAAAAGTGAGTGACAGAACCTTGAAGTCGATGCACTGCTTTACTGGGAGCCAGTGCAGGTCGGCGAGAAAAAGAGTGATGCTGCAACTGCGACGCTCATGACAGACAAGCCTAGCTGCAGAGTTGTGCACCAGCTGTAAGCGCCTGATTGCACAGGCCGGTAGACCAGCAAGCAGTGAGCTACAGAAGTCAAGACGGGATGTCACAAATGCATGGACCAATTTAAATATGTTATCACTGTCTAAGTGAGCCCGAATTTTAGCAACGTTATGTAGCTGAAAGTAGGCAGACTTCACTGTGGAACTAAAATGGTCGTCTAATAAAAGGTCACTTTGGAACGGGACGCCTAGATTTCGCGAAGATTCAATAGAACATTGGCTGGAAGAGCCGACTGTGAGCGTTAGCCTTCCCAATTTCTGAATCAAACTTGGTTTGATTAGCCAGTAAGTTTGTTTTATCATCATTCAATTTAAGAAAGTTTGCTGTCATCCATGGGCGAATGTCATCAATACATGCAGCTACAGAGTTGAGAGAATTCGACGTGCTGGAGGGCTGGGAGGAATCAAAATAAAGGAACAACTGAGTGTCACCTGCAAATAAGTAAAAGCCTAGACTGTGCCTAACAATCACATCGGAAAGAGGGAGAGTATGTACCCAGGATAGGTTCTGTTGGCTGGGACAGGACGGCTGTAATGTGCTAAGGGTCACCGGCTAGGCCGGGGGTCTCACCTATGGCATGTGGGGTTACGAAGGGTCACCGATGCTCTTGGGTAGGAGAAGTTGGCCGAGTAAGACATGGCGTTGAAGGCTTCCGGTCTCGCTGAGTTATGCACCGGGATAGTTGCAAGCGCGCTCCGGCGATGCGGCCACGCACGCAAGGGAACGAGTGCCCAAGGCCCGAGCGGAGCTGGGTGGCAAGCTCGTTGTTGTGATTTGTATATTCTGCGTTCCCCGTGTATCCTGTTCGTGGTTCCCCGTGAGTTGGCGTCTTTCAGCGGAAGCTCTCTACTGTGGGAAACGTCGACTCCAACTTGCCCAGCAGCTACTTAGCTAGCCGGATCTTTTACGGCCTACGCTCGTACTGTTGAAACGGAGTCGGTACAATGGCAGGACTTCGGAAGCCAACTGGCCAACTAACACGTTTATTCGCGATTGCGGCGTTGTCTTGCGCCCCTTTAGTGTACTTTGTATAGGACCTTCCTCTGTAGACTTGTTGAGTTCCCCTGTTGTTGTTGGCGCATGCGATATCACAAAGAGGCCTAACCTGACGACCGCTCGTCTTACCCTAGCTCAGCGGCATGGCGAGCGGCGGCGTGGCCGGAGTATGGCAGGGCTTGGAGGGAAATAGCCTCTGACCGAAGAATTTGCCTACATTTGGGTGACCCTGACGTGACCAACCATGCCATACGTCAGACCTCGGCCTAGCCGGTAACTCTTTGTAACGCCGAAGGCTCGGCGGGGTAGGCTTGACCTGCCGCTTACCTAGCGGCGTAGCCTAGCGCCTAATGCCGTTTGGTGCGCGCCTACGCGCAATAATCTGGCCGCCACGAAACGAGCGTTTCTGGCGCCGACCTGCTTACCGTTACTAAAGGGGTCGTGAGTCCGTGGCGTGAATTGGAAAGCGAGACACACAAATTGGGGATTTTACTGAACTTTATTCGCAAGCGCACAAAGTCGCTGCGCGTCTAGTTCAACCTTATCTCCACACTCCTCGCACGTTCTCAACAGCACCAACACTCTTGCGGAGGGAATACTTCTTCACACTGAGCGCGATACGGAGCCTAAACCCTAACAGGAGAACTAGGACTTTGTTTCCACCTGTGCGGAAGGAATACCCCAAACACACCAACGTAAGCACTCTTGCGGAGGGAATACTTCTCCACAATGAAGCGCGAACCGGAGCCTAAACCCTAACCGGAGAACTAGGACTTCGTTTCCACCTGTGCGGAAGGAATACCCCAAACATGCCAACTTAAGCACTCTTGCGGAGGAAACACGTCTCCACACTTACGATACTTACATCTATACTGGGGGGACGACCCAAATAGACGGAGCTCAAACTGGAGCCTAAACCCTAACCGGAGAACTAGGCCTCCACACACACGTCAACTACGCCTAGCTCGCACCGGCAAATCCCTATGCCGAGACCACGTGCTAGCGCGCACACGCAAAACACAAAAGAAACACAGAATGCCAGCTCGGGCGCGATACGACCGTATTCGGTGGAGTCCACCGAATCATCATAGCGCTGTCTTGTCCTGTTCCGTCCATCGTCGGCGGACAGCCCGCCCTCCTCCCTCGCTTTCAGAGAAACGAGTGCCCGACTGCGTCGAAGCGCAGAGTCGGACCGAAGACCAGAAGAGACCAAAAACACCAGGCCCAGAGCGAGCGTCGCTCGACTCTTAAATACTTAGCTGAGACAATGGGGCAAGAGCTTAGTGGTATTGGGCCCGACACCATGACCCATTACGGTAAGGAACTAATACCGGCATTAGGCCACTGGAATGTCCCCTCTGTCCAGCTTGAATGGCGAATGGGTTCCAGACGATTCTTTTTGGACAGAGTGATGGCGAAGGTTGACAGGCCAGCCAACATCTATCAGCAGCTTCCGCGGGTATCGGATCAATTCTAAGGCCGAATCGCCACCGCTCGTCTCAGAGCTTCCTGGCTTGCTCTTAAGCGCTTCCTCTCTAACCGCACTGACGCTCCTCTCTGGCTCACTGCTCCAGGACAAAGGAGTTCTAGCCCGCCTCCGAACAGCTCTTGTTCGCGATAAAATTCAGCCAAGGCCAGCAGGGCGCTACACCTTACCACATTACAGCCGTCCTGTCCCAGCCAACCAAACCTAGCCTGGGTATAAGAATAAAGCTGCATGCGCCAACATTAATAGAGAAACTAAACAGTACTAATGGGGAGAAGTGTAGATATAACACAACTAAAGAGGACGAGGAATCCTCTCCTCGTCGGTAACTGGCCGGGCTGTTCAGAAACACCAGCACGTTGTCGCCTGTGATGTGAAGGGCTTCGAGGTGGGGTCTACTGCGTACAATTGTGCATCTCCATCTTCTGGCTAGAGAATCCTAGGAGGCTACGCATAGAACCGGTGTGGTTTCGAATGGAAACGCCGTTTCTGAGCCTAAACAAGAGCACCCACCTGATTGACAAAGCAAAAGTAAATGGCCGGCCAAATAGCCTTAACAGTAACTAGGTGTCGAGTTCATCAACATAGGTTACGGGCTTTATTGCAGCAGTGTTGCGTTAGAAGACCCTATTTTCGATAAAATTGCTGCTACGACAGAGTGAAGAAATTCTGAGTGGGTATTGGTTTCAAGTGGATACCGTCTCAGGTAAGAAGAGCTTGGAGAGAGCAATTTCTGAGACGGTTCAACGATTCCCACAGCACTTACACCCGCTTTTGTCAGTGCCTAGGCGTTTCTCTACCGAGCTGACCCCTACGGCTGACGGTACAATTCCCAGAACGTCAGCCGTAGGGGTCAGCTAACTCGCCCGGCGCAGCTGTCAGCTGCTTGGGTCGTCGGATCGAGGAGTGGGTCAAATGACAACAGTCATCGCTCGCTCTACCGTCTTTCTGCCAGTCCGCCGGCCTGCGAGGACGTTATCATCTCCTCCCACTTCTTCCAAAGAGAAGGCTAAATCGACGTTACTGACCATCAAACAGCTATCTGCCTGAACGCCCGCTCGTCCGTTGGCGAAAATGCAGCCGCTGTCTTGCAGCTCCTTTCTTCGTTGGGCCTCAGTGGTCTCCCCCCACACTGCACAGCCGATCGTCACCGAGAAATTTTTATTATGCCAGGAACAGAAATATTCGAGGCGGTAAAGAGCATTATGGATCTAAACGGCAGCCAAAACGCTGGCATAGGAACTTGAGGAGACGGAGTCGCGGCTGATCGGTCCTCCAGGTGGAAGAGCTACTGCGGTAGGCGGGACGCTTCCATTGGTGCGTCTCTAGGTAGTATACATATTTGCATAGACTGTATGCATCCAATAATCTTCAAGAATATCGGCCACGTGCGTTTGCCAATGCAGTAGTAAGCAATTTATGGTTACTCGGTGTGCCCACTGGTGGTTCTATCAGTGGTCTACATAGCTGCCATAACTGGTCCGATTCGCTTCGGTATCGTGCGCTAGCGGTCGCGCAGGCAGGTCGGCTATCCGGAGTTTGTCGGTGGCCAATTTAGCAGCCTTTACCGAGGTCCGCGGGTCTTCCAGTCGTTGTAGCCAACCCATTTCTTTTGACTTTGAGGTTGAATTGCAGCGTTAGTACGACGGATCTGACTACTACTTATCATGCCTGTCGGCTTAGAAACTCAACTCGGTGACACTAAGCCACCGCACGAGGTTCAGCTACCTATCGATGCCTGGCCTATATGTCTTCCAGCCTGCACTAGAGCCCGCGAGGGAGTAGTCGACCCCTCGTGCGTAAGTTAAATTGTGCGGTCGCTCGGGTCGACCGCTCAAGTTACGAATGATAAATGCCTTGTACGCTTTTTATAGCCGCTGTGCCCGAGCTCCGTAAACATCACTCAATTGAGTAGGGAGGGGGCAATAGTGAATCGTCTGCGTGTCCGAACCGACCTTCGGTTTCTGACTCGTATGTTCGACCCTGATTTAAGGCTGTTGCTTAGACTGCCCTTAGCCTAGTGTTATTCAAGCACCCACTGATGTAGTAGTGGAGCCGATATTGTTGTGAGATGATATCTCAGGCCTCTTGTGTCGTGGCAGAGGCCGCTTATCAGCATTTATTATTTCGCAGGTGGCCATCTGCGGTGAAAATATGGTATACCGATCGCGGTCGCGTAGCTTAGAGATCGTGCTGGACCTGGTTTTGCCTTTGTACTCATATTAAGGACCTGCTGGCTGTGCACCGTTGTGTGGACCGTTGTTGAATGGTAATTCTGTCGCCCCTTTTTTTCTACCGGCATTTCCGTGGCCGACTCTTGTCGTCGATTTTTTCCCCAGTTCGAATGCATGTCGCTATTACAGACTGCAGTGTCTGCTGCCGAAGCAGGCTTGGTTTGGCATGCAAACAGACAGCGGTAGCCTGGCGCTGATTACTCGGTAGATGTCCTGCCATCCAGCTTTCAGATCACTTGCACAGCTCATGTGAAGTGAGCCGTAATGGCTCACTAGGTAAGGCGGTTGCTTTTCACGACCTCGGCCCCGAGGTCGTGGGCTCGAATCCTGCAGTGGGCGATCCTTTATCGCCACTGCAAGCAGTGGTGATAGCCGGAAAGGCTCTTTTGTCGCTATACAAAAGAGGCTGTTAAATCAGCTAGCATTTATTTATTTATTTATTATTTGCTGTAACTTTGAGCTACTCAGCTATCCAATTAATGCACGATCTGCTGTCACTGTTTGTGGTGTGACCCGGACCTTCCTTTGTAACCTGGTTGGTGATATATTCAATAGATTGCATATTGCCTCTACTGCTGCAGACCCTGCTGTGAATCGTCTCTGAAGAAAACAGCATCAGAAGTCCAGTCCAGTCAAAGAGCATGATCATGAATGCACTCCAATCTGCCTTTCTTCTCGTGCTCTGTTACGTCTATATCGTTAACGGCCTAGCTGTGAACTTCGTACAGCTCGTGGCCTGTGCCGTCTGGCCACTCTCGCCCAATTTGTACCGACGAATCGACTACTATCTTTGCTACTGGATATGGAGTCGTAAGGCTTGATGTACTCTGAACCACCCACTTATCGCTGGCATGCAACAAGTCGTTCCTTGGTTTTACCCTATTTTTAACTGGGCTATATAATTCAAGGCGTGGTTGCAAAAGTTGCATTGCATTTTGCACATTGCTGGTATGCCGCTCATGCTGTCAGGTACTTTTTTCATTGTCGTATTGGTAACATGTCTGACGAGGTAACAAGTATCAGCTCGGTTATTCTGTTTAGCTATTGAATCAATCTTGTGGGAAGCATATGTAAAGTGCCAAAAAAGAGATTAAGTTTGCTGAGGGTGCTATGCAAAAGTATCATTGTTATTATATATGGGCATACACTTGCAATTACCTTGGTAAGCATGTAGCTTACAGTGCAATAGCATTAGCAAGCAATGTGCTGACACTGATGTGTCTCTGTTGTGACAATATTGATGTTTGTTGGTATGGGCATCTCGGCTATTTTATTTGCTTGCAGTTAGTGTGCATCCAAGAAAAGTTGCAAATTGAACTCGTTCTTGCATGCATGCTCATGCTTTAGAAAAAGTTATGAGGGAAGGGGCTGCTTTAAAATATGGTGAGCCGATTTAATAGCTTCATTTATATAGCGCTAGAAGAGTCTGCCACTATCACCCCCCCACTTGCAATCGTCAATAAGGGATCGACCACTGGAGGACCGGAACCTACTACCCGGATTGTGAAGAGCAAGCACCTTACTCCTGGGCTAAGACCCAGCTGTGCTGCCCCCTGTCCCTTGTTAGCAGATTGCACTCACTGTTAGCCCTGTTCACTGTTGATGATAAATGCTATTAGTTCACATAACCTCTATAAGTTGCTAGAGCCACACCAGTGTGCCTCACATTAATGTTAGCTGGATAAAAATAATTCTATAGTTTCCCTTTATATAAAGATATGCTTGCCAGGGTCCTGATTTTAATCTAATTTGGCTGGGTTCGACTCTGTTCTGCATGCTCGGCTTACACTGATCACACTCAGCAATCAGGCGTTAACATGGCACCTGTCAGATTTCAACATGTCTGCTTGTGGGCAACCCACGAAGATTACTCCCAGGACGAGCCTCGTACAGTATTCTAGTTGCAAAAGTTGCTGGGTAGACTGGTGGGTTAAGTAGAAGTCACTCAACGACCTGTATTCAGGAAATGCCAACTTTTCGCTCTAGTCTGGCTCGCCAAGTGGCTACGCAATTCCTAACCTTTGCTGCTGACTCGATTTAGCTTAATGCGCTGCTGACATGCACCGATATTGCATATTGTCGCCGAGTCTTGTCTCCTTCTGCAGATTACTCGTTCCTTGCCAGCTGGTGGTCAGGGTCAGAGCTAACCCTGTATGGTAATCCAGATGACGTCGCTAAGATGCAGTGTGAGCACTGCCTGGTGACCATGAACCACAAGTACGATATCGACTGGATCATTGGCTACATGTTCTGTGGGAGTTACTCTATACTCGGTGTAAGCAGCCGCCGCTGCCGCAGTCACCGGCCGTCTCGCTGTGCCCTGCGCCAGTTGTGCCATAGCAGCATTAGCAGCGTCCTTGGCCAGTTCTTGCTCTGTGGTCATCCTATGGGCACCACGTGGACGTCCCAGCACGCTGGAGCACTTGGGAGCATGCTGCCGCCACCCCAGTACTGCCGACTTACGCATGTCACCACTGCAAGCGCACGCTGCCACTGACCGTATTATGCATGTCGACACCGCGCATGGCACGACTAACCGTACGGCCATGCTTCCATTGCAGCATATGTAAAGTGTCCAGAAAGAGATTCAGTTGTTTGAGGGTGCCACACAAATGCAGTGTTATTTTTAGTATTATCACACTGTTGTGAGGGGAGAGCTTTTGGGTGGCTGGTTGGTATCATGCCTGCCGTGGCCATGGCTCCTGCTGCTGCTGGAGGCATGCTGCTGCTGCTGCTGCTGCTGCTGCTGGAGTCATGCTGCTGCTGCTGCTGCTGCTGCTGCCATGGTGTCGAATGGAGCTTGAAGTGTGATACTCCCTGACTTGTTTGCCGATAGTTGTTGGCAAGATAAAGGGGTTCGCTCTGTGTGTCTTCAGCTGCTCTTTGGTCGGAGGAGATTGCATTGGTCTGCATCGGTGTCAGTGGTGTCATGCTGACGAGGTGCAGCAGCCGCAGAGGAGCTCATGCTCGCCCCCTAGCCACCGAAGCAGCTGTCTGTCGATCAGTATGCTGGCTTTCCCTGTCCACCAGCTTACGTTTGCTGAATGCTCGAGGGCCCCAGCGACCGCTGTCTCATTCTTCTGCTTCTCGCGACCTCGGTCCCGAAGTCGCGGGTTCGAATCCTGCGGTGGGCACTTCTTTATTGCCGCTGCAAGCGGTGGCGATAGCCTTTAATGCTCTTCTGCCGTTATACAAAAAGAAGCTGCCGAATCAGCAACTAGTATTGCAACGTCGCTGTGTCGTCCGTGCTGCTGCTTTCCTCTCGAGGTGGCTCCTGTGCCAGCCGTGCGGTGCTTGTTGGCCGGCCAGCCACAGGGAGCCAGCCTGTGGCCAGTCGGTTGGCTCTCTTTGCCTGCTCTAATGAGCTCGAGCCTTGTCTGCCTGCCTTCGGTGGCAGTGAAGAGGTATTTCAGACTTCCATCTTGTGTAGTAGTATAATTCAGGCTTGCAGGCAGGAAAATTGGTCGGCACTTTGTTCTCTGTTCCACCTGAGATGGCCTTAGCAGGTCACTGTTTTTATTTTAATTACTGCCTTACTTGAATTCACTGCCTAAGGGCACACGTGCACTCATTCAGGGGTGCCAAGCACTGCTGTAGTGGACTGCTCGGTTGAGGTGAGTTAATCCTCACCTGGCCCTGACTGCATAAGTCGATGAGCAGATAAGGTCTCTGGTCACCGACCGCAGCAGACGTAATGGCGGCAGTTCGGCACCGGATTGCAATTTAAAACGTAGGCCAACATTCTGAATGTTCACTGGGATAATACAAATGATGATAGTAATAAAAGCGATACAACATTTGCATGTCATTGTTATCTGTATCCATGTGCTTTGTATGTGCAGCAGGGCTTGAGCCAACGACCGGTTGTTAACCCTGGTTGTTAAAAGGCATGTCCTTACCCCTGGGCCAAACCAGGGTAGCTTTGGATTCTTAGAGAACTAAAACTTTTTCTTGTTACTTTTAGATATGCCGGAAAGGAGTTCTGCTCTAATAGGTAGATAGAAAGTTGAAGCCTTGGCTTCAAGCCGTGTATTGAGTTGTGGTATTATGTTATTCTCGATAGCTCAGTCACTGACAACTTAGTATGAAAACGAGAGGTCGGTCGTCCTGTACTTTGAGATAACCGTACGAGGGGATCAAATTTTATTTATGAAGAAGACCTCTAGGCTACGGTGTCCTTGAACTTGGGCTGGGACTTCTCCATGCTGCCACTGTTGTTGTTGTATCTCCCTCTGTAATTCCACAAAGTCACAGATTTTAAGTGAGTGTTGCCCGGGGAGTTTTCTAAGGCACACTCAAAGTCCAAGCGGCTTTCAGTACGCTTAATCATGCTGCCCCTATGGACAACATTTCCCTACACTGGCCCCAGTTTCTGAAGGGCTGTCCAGGTTTGGTACTGATTGATAGAAATTATGTTAGCACTCACGCTGTGCATACTCTGCTAGTATTTGCGCCTGCCCCGAGTTTCCGAAGCTGCCGACTAGCCTTCTGGCGAACTGGCACTGCCCCGATGATACCTGTGTTTGCTCGCGCACCAATCATCTGTCGTCGGTGTTCCCTAACCGAATTCTAGTCGAGCTGCCTGGCAGCCTGCAGTGTAGGGTTTACTACCCGCCCTGGCCAGCTGGACTGCTAGCCGCTGCCCTGCCGTTGTAGGGCAGCAAAGCCATGGTGAAAGATGTGGCCAAATACTTCCCGGTGCAAGGCTGGTCGTGGTACTTCAGCGAGGCTCTTTTCGTCAAGCGTGACTGGGATCGTGACAGGGCCAGGATTGCCAGAGGCTTCCAGCGGCTCACCGAGTACCCTGACGACATTCCAGTGAACGTAAGCTGCCGGCTGCTTCGGTGTTCCTCCAAGTACTGGGACTGGCATGCCGGACACTGGCAGACTTCCGAAGGGGAGTGTCTGGAGCACCTGCCCACTGGCCCGAACACTGCTATGTATGCATGCGCCTGCAGATGCTTGTCTGCAAGCCACACTGTCTACTTTGCCTAGGCTTGGGCCACGGGTCTATTGATAAGCCACTTCTCGAACTAGTAATAAATAATAATAATAGTAGTAGCTGGTTTAACAGCCTCTTTTGTATAGCAACAGAAGAGCTTTTACGGCTATCACCACCGCTTGCAGTGGCGATAAATGGTCGCCCGCCACAGGATTCGAACCCACGACCTCGGGTCCGAGGTCGTGAAAAGCAACTGCCTTACCTAGTGTGCCACCACGGCTTACCAAATCAATATCGTGCCAGTGAACGGATGTGTAGCTGTGGCTAGCTCGTTGTTATGATTCATCATCACCTACTTGGCCTGTAAATAAATGCCTCTTCTTGGTACTGCTAGCTGTATTTAACTTCGTGGTGCAATTGGTAGAAGACTTGTGCCTGTCCATCACTCGGTGGGCTCATGCTCGATGACTTTAAGTGGCTACGTTAACATCCACTCACTAGCTTCAAGTAGGGTAAGATGGCTAAATATGGCTCAACCGGATGCTTCATTTGCAGGTGGTTACTACTTCAGATGTAGGGAGTACATGAAAGCAGCACCTTTCCTTCTGACCATCCGATGGAATATAACTTATTGGTATTGGGAAATGGAAGCTGGTCATCCACATCTTTCCTTTTTGGATCGCAATGGTTGTAGAAATTGTCATTAAACAATTTTATCGTAGATTTCTTTTGCTAAACAGCACTCGTAACACATAGACAGGAATGACTTTCAGGAAAATTTTAAGTGTGGATTCAGCGCTAGCTATTCTGCTGAAATCGTATTTTCTGTTACTAATGACATCCTAGGTAGAAATGATAACACTTACAGCATTGGTAGTGATAATTTGGCTGCCATACTCGTGGTATACCTGTCGGTAGCTTTCGACACAATTGATCACACTTGCTTGAGCATGTGCAGTCTTTGCCATGTCGAGATCTGGTCTTATCTAGCAGGTACAGATAAGACAAGCTCACAGTTTTGCTGGTACACTGCGATTTCAATTTTGTGTAGTATGCAATCTTGTTTTTAATTTTTTGCCACGATTTATTGGTAGATCGCGATAAGCAGTAGCTGGTGACAAGACTGGCTGAACTTCGGAGGAGGGGGCAATCATGGTAAACAGGAATTAGCAACATTTTTCAGATACACTGCAAGTGCAGTCGGCCGAATAGTGCACTGCTGTTTAGAGGTGGATCGCTGTAGTTTACTGAAGATCACGACAGTATGTCGACCCAGATAATTTGAATCCTTGCCTTGCAGATAATATGTTTCTCTGATCAATTAATATCCATAAGCTGAATGATGATGAAACCAAACTCCTTGGAGAAAATCTTAAGCATACAGCAGGTATAAATGCAATCTTATCTGGAGATGCTGTAGCACCAGCATCGTCGAGTTTGAGTAATTTCGTTGCCCTCTTTTACTATCGCATTTGTAAGTTTTATGCAGAAGACTGCCCCCTTAAGCTAGTCCCCGGGTTCGGTCTCTATCTAGTGAAGGTTCTTCTTAGCTCCCTGATTCCTTGTAGGGCAGACGGCTGTAACTTAAGTGTTGCCAATGCTGAAGAAAAAAGCTATTAGGCCTCTGCTGTTAGTGCTCAATACGGTTGCTTGGCTGATGTTTTTAAACCCAATCAAATTCAGTCATGCGTATCGTCTGCTAAAGGAGCTGTGGCGCTCTAGGTTTATCAGTGGGCACAGTGCAAAAATTTTTTTTACCAACAAGGCCTGCATGGGATTAGCTCATTCGTGCCTAGCTGAGCTGCCACACTAGCTTCAGCTTTCTCGTGCTCCCAGGTCATCTTACGACACTAAATTAGCTGTCCCTTTTCATTGGAAGACCACTGGCAGCACATGGTTATGCCCTGCTAGTCCTAGACTGCGACTTCTGCACACTTGCTATATCTTCTGCTACCTAAAATGGCACATCTTTTGCAGCATTCCTACACTTTTGCCTCTATACTGCTTGATTCATCGCTGTCCTGATCCTCCAGATATGCTTCTAGCTTTTGTTTGTTGTGCGAGATTAAGTCTGTGGCCTACGGTAAGCCTTGGTAAACCGCTTTGGCTATGAGCGTGAGAAAACAAACACCCACTTAGTCTTCGTGGCTTTGTCGAGTTCAAGCAGGCACGTGCACATAACTGCATACATATCCCACTTGCCATGTTTGCTTGCTGAGGCGTGCGCATAGCCATCATTCAGTGAAGGATAGGGCACTTGGCTGTTCAGCCTTATCGGTTTCTTAAGCAGAAGCCCGAGTAAATTCTTGCCATTTCTTGTAGTTCATAATCCTGTGCGAGGGCACACGTTTCACCCCCGCCAAGCACGAGCGAAGCCTCGAGTATTGCAGGCAGAAGAGCATTCCGCCGCTGAAGCATCACCTGCTGCCACGAGTGAAAGGCTTCCTGGCGGCAGTGCAAGGAGTGAAGGGGAAATGTGAGTGCGCTGCCGCCGCCGTCCACTCTGCGGCTGCTGCTGCTGTTGCGCTCATCGGTGAAGATTTGGGCTGCTGCTGTTGCGCTCATCGGTGAAGATCTCGGTGGCGTGCACTGCCTTTTGCTTGCTCGCTCCGTCTCTGCTCCATTTGCCGGCCGTCGAACCTCGGGCCTTCCGATGTTTTTGTGAGCAAATGCACCGACCCCCTACCCCCCCCGAAGATGAACAGCAGTTCGTCGAGCGGGGGATTCAGGATCGGGAGGGCTAGCTAGTCCTCGGCCGGCTTCTCCTCAGTGGTGCACTGCTGTGCACTGCAATGCGTGACGAACCAATGGCATCGGCTAGCTGACGGCGCTGCTGAGCAGGGCAGCTTAGTCGCACCTCGGCCACTCGACCACTCGCTTGCTGCCTTGTGGTCGCAAGCTTGCTTGAGTTTGGCCGATGTCGGCTGAAGGATGCTTGCCTCGACGCCGCCACACGATACTTCTTCGAGCGTTTGATGTTTCGCGCGGAGAGGTCGAGCCGTGTGCCTACAGCATCAGTCGATCCTCGTCAAAGTGCCACAGTGCTGTGCCGGTCGTACGCGCTCGTCGTCTGCTAGTGGTCAACGAGTAAGGTTTTTGCGCTAGCGCTTTGCTAGCTGAGAACCGAGTTTTGGCAATCAAACGTGGCAGCCATTTGGAGGGCTCTGACAGGTGGATCTGTGCTGGGGGTCGGCTCAAGCGGCTCTCTACGGCTTGCTCTTTGGCTGCATTTGCTGAGCGCTGCGTTGTGGAAGGTGATTCCGACCTGAGCTAGCCAGCCGTCGTTCAGGGAGTACTCGCCTGTCGTGAGCGTGTCCTAAAATGCTTGAGCGTTAATCTTGCCTGACCGTGCCTAGAGTGGCCACCGACGGCTCTCCATTCCGGTTTGTGGCATCGCTCAGGTATGACTGTTTGTGCACCATTCCTTTCTCACTAGTTTGTTATTGTGTGGGATATACGTGCATGCTTGTCCTTTGTTTTTCGACACTGCAAACGAACTGTTTCAGGAGGAACGTGTCCGTGTTACCTAGCTAGAACACCTTCTTTGGCCAAGCAGCCAGCTAGGCACTTGTACTGTCTTCGGGCGACTTGCATCCCCTATGTTGACTAGGCTTGTGCTGTCGTGCACCCTGCCTGACGATGTCATGCTTTTGCTGCTGCTGGGGCTGCTTTTGCTGCTGCTGCCACTGCTGATGCTGCTGGTGCTGCTATGGCTGCTGCTGCTGTAGCTGCTGCTGCTGTAGCTGCTGCTGCTGTAGCTGCTGCTGGTGTTACTGCTTGTATCACCTCTCGCCTTGTGAGCCACTACTCGTGCTTAGAGTCGCTATTGCTGCAGCTTGTGGTGCACATCTCTTTCTGAGCGGCTGCTTTGCCGATATGGCTTAGCAACAGATACTCTTGAAGCTTTGTACCGTTGCTTTTCAGTCGCTGGTCGAGCTGGGCAAAGCTCTGCATACACTTCTTTGGGCACCTGGTCTAACCTGTTCACATGCTGTTTTTTCTTCTTCTTTCAGTTCCTGCACTCTACGACTTGACCGTGGCCTGTAGCAGCACGGGGCCGAAGCCCAAGCTGATGACCCTTCTGCGCGGTGAGAAGCTGGACCTACAGCTACGTTTCAGGTGGTGCAGCTCTTTTTAGCGAGCTACATTTTGCGTGCCGCCTGTCGTAGCTGCCGGATGGTGGGCAGGATGCTAGTGGGCATTCATCCGTCGGTCACACCCAAGTGCACTCGTAGGCTTAGGAGCAGTGTGTTGAACGAGGTTGAACGGTTAGCCAAGATGACATGTATCCGACTTGCTGTTTCGTTTTGTCAGACGCTACGAGATAAAAGACATCCCTGACGACGAGGAAGGCTGCGCTGAGTGGCTGTACATGCTCTACCGAGAAAAGGTACGTGGTAAAGCAGCTGCTTATAGTCGATGACTACCTGAACCCATAGCCACCAGCTCAGGCCTCCCTCCCCACCCGCATCTGCGTCTACAACCCCTCCTCCACCGTGCAAAGGGAAGCTGCAGGCCTGGCACTGCTGTTAAGGAAAGAAGGCGTTACACAGCATAGGTTGGGCAGGTTGAGCTGTGTACTTCTGTCGTGTGCCGCTGTTACCTGCAGCCGCCAAGAAATCCAGCCTCATGAAGTTCACTATCAATTAAACGCAAACATGGAAAGTACGCGACCAACTCCAGATCAGCAGATGGCCACCTCAAGATTGGAGTTTTAGTGGGAAGTAATGCCTGGATCAAATGTTGCGTGCCACCACCTCGATTTGCATGCACCCATGCTCAAAGTCAGATTTTTTTGTCACTCAGGCATCTGATATAGTCGCGGTTTTTGTGAGGTGCATTGCTGGCACTGCATCACCACTGCACACCAAGATGTACTCGATCGATCAGCAAGTTCGGCCTTGCAGAAAAACATCCTACTGTTGGTGGTGGCCGAGTTATGGTCTGTCTAATTTTGCTGCTGTTTTGCAATGGGCTTGACCTGGGCTGAAGTGTTTCTCGACATGAAACTACATTTACATAATACGACTTTTGTGTGGCAGTCTCTCCAGCTAGAAAGATCATCAGATGTTTTTGGCCACGACCATCTAAGAGCATAATGTGCAAAGAAGTTGGGTAATTGGTCGTTCAAATGTTGAATCATGTAAATATATCTTGAAAGACCACCACCCGCCCCCCCGTTAGGAATAAAATAGGACAACTGCGTTTTTTTGGATACATTACTAAACTGAAGAGCTTTCTTAAACTGTTACTCATATCTCAACCTACTTTGTGATCTAATGAAATATATTATGAATTAATTAAACCAGTTACAATAAACCTATTAGGATCTGCATCTTTTTAGTCTGATTCAAGTTTCTCCCCGATGCTTCTCTGGCATTAACTTCTTGCTCGAAAAAGGCACTCGTGTCTATCGGTTTTAGCTAGCATTCGGGTTCGACTAGATTTGTGGATATCTAGCAAAGCTAGTTGTCAGATGATTTTCCGTGGTGCAAAGCCCATCAGCTTGGCTTGCCTATCGCTAACGTCACTACTGCAGCAGTATGCCACCGATTGCCGGTACACAATGGCTTGCCATCGAGCAGCACATGGACCGAAGAGGCGCTGTCACTCACTTTTAGGCTTCTTTACCCTTCTGATTGGGTTTATCTTTACGAAATACTAGCAGGCATCTGCTCTAACCGGCTGCTCCTCTGACTTCGAGTCATTAAGCTATGTCTCCAACCATTCTCAATATTTCAGTGACGTGCCTACAGTTCCAGTGCATCTTTAGCCTGGAATTGCTATGCACCCCCTCCCCCGACTTGGGACATCCGAGAAGAAGCTAAAATTAACCAGCCGGTCACAGCAGCATTTTTTCTGAGTCCGTGTGAGTTGTCCTTTATATGGCTACGTATGCTTGCATTATGCACTTTTTGCTAACCATTAGCATGCTAGTTTTATAGCATGTGTGAAATGCCTAGAAAGAAATATAGTTCTCTTACGTTGCTATTCAAATGTTGTATTATAATTAATAGATAACTTATGATGTAATTACTTAAATCTGCATGCTGGAGAAGCATGCTGCAAATAAGAGCATCGACTTTAGTTTCTTACAACACCACATGCTCTATCAGCAACATTTGATTCTATTTGAGCCTGGCAGTTGGCTTTTGTGTATCTTGGCTTTGTGTGTATCTTGGTATGATCCTTCCGATATTTTACTGCTTACCTCGCTTGTACTAAGATGTCAAACACCCTATGGGCTCACGATAAAATGCTATTCAGTTCTCTTAATAAAGAATTCGAAAATAGATCCTTTCCTGAATTGTAGAGCCCTAACAAGTCCTAAATATTGCCATGGTTAGGCCATGAATACCTAAAGTGAGACTCTGATCATGCTTCTGGTAGCTTCAAGAAGATGGCAGCCTCAAATCTAAACCAGCATCGACTGCACGTCGCCCAAGAGCTGTTGTGCTTACAGTGCAGTTTAATTATTGAACCAGAATATCCCCAGTGGTGTCGGATTCTGCATCTCAAGTCGTGTTCAGTGCTAAGCAAGCTTATTCTCTAGGCTTAATCGTTATGGAGGTTGCGATTGCTGGTTCACCTTTTCTTGCTTCATAAGTATTCCCTGTTCCTACTACACAGTGCAAGGTGCATTTTTAACCTCAGCCTACAAAAACTTATTGGAACTAACCATCTTCGGGGTGCCTGAATACAATCTGCCCTGAGAGTGTATTATTAGTGCTCTATGCATGTACATATACTGAGTTTGGATGTATATATAAATATAAATGAATGTATATGAATGAATGTATACCGCCCAGTCTCGCTTCTACCATTCCTACCAAAGACACTGGAGCGGGTCGTGGCAGACCAGCTAAACTCATATTGAAACTTCAAACCTTGCTAGTAAGTTCCTGTCTGGCTTTAGAGCTAATCGCTCCACAAAGTCAGCATTGCTTTAGAGTACAACAACCTACTTAGGAATGCAGACATAGGTAGAGTGTCTCTGCTTGTTTTGCTCGATCTTTCGGCAGCTTTTGATGCTATCAATCACAAAGTTCTTCTAGAGCACCTCTCATCTCGCCTGGGCATCACTGGCACAGCTCTGCAATGGATCAGGTCCTATCTCAGTGGGAGACTCCAGAGTATTGGACATGAATGGACAAAGATCATCCGACGTACCTCTGAAATATGGGGTACCTCAGGGCTCCGTGCTAGGTCCGGTTCTTTTCACGGTTTATACTCTCCCTCTTACTGATGTGATTGCCATGCACAATCTAGGCTTTCACTTCTATGCAAATGACACCCAGTTGTACCTTTGATTTGATCCCTCCCAGCCTTCGAGCACCTCGAATTCTCTCAACTCACTTGCAGAATATATTGATGACATCCGCACATGGATGGCAGCAAATGTTCTAAAACTAAACGATGATAAAACTAACTTACTAGTTATGGGCAAACCCAGTGTGCTTCACAAATTAAAAAGGCTGACGCTCAAAATATATCTCCCGTTGAATCAGCTCGAAATCTAGGTGTCATGTTCCAAAGTGACCTCTCGTTAGACGAACACATCAGCTCCACAATCAAGTCTGCCTACTTTCAGCTACATAGCATTGCTAAAATTTGGGCTTGTTTAGGTAAGGATACCACGTCTAAGATGGTCCATGCATTTGTGACATCCCATCTCGACTTATGTAACTCACTGCTTGCTGGCCCACCGGCATGTGCAATCAGGCGATTACAGCTGGTGCAAAACTCTGCAGCTAGACTTGTCTGTCGAAGTTGCCACATCGCACCACTTCTCGCCGACCTGCACTGGCTACCAGTCAAGCAACGGATTGACTTCAAGGTTTTGTCGCTCACTTTTAGGTCACTTCATTCTCTGGCTCCAGTCTTTCTCTCAGATCTCCTCCCCCACCAGGCCAAGCATCGTACCACCTGCTTTTCGGAATCCAACAGTTTACCAATACCTTGTACAAACCTCAAACCATTTGGAGACCGTGCATGTAGTTCGTATGGTCCCAAAGCCTGGAACTCCTTTCCGACTTTCGTTAGAACACCTCCAGACTTGACCGTATCTAAAAGAACTTAAAAACACACCTATTTAGACAGCTTTTAGTGGGTCCCTGTGATTCGTCCTTGATGTGCTTATGCGTGCTGACACTGTGCATGCTGCCAATAACCACATTTACATGCTGACCCTGTGCATGTCACCCCTAACCATGTTATACATGTTGTTTATCAAGCATGATATTACTCACTATTCAATCGCGTTTCCCTTTGCAGCAAATGTAAAGCGCCTAGAAAGAGATGGAGTTATCCGGGGTCGCTATATCAAGTGCATTATTATTGTTATTACATATGTATATTTATATGTGCATTTATGTAGAAACTTTATGCATACAGTTTAGCATGTATAATGTAAGCCGGCATACGTGCCATGTGTGCATTGTATACGTATAGACTGCTGTGTGTATCCTAATAGTGGCTAAATAAAACCATTAAACCAGGGCTGTTAACACACTACCTGTTTTTCAAAGAAAATCCAAAAGCAGACCAGTCGTAAGAAACGTGTCTAGGAAAGAGCAAAGTAGCTACAAATGGTAGCCGGAGTCTAGTCAATCTACCAGCTGAGAATCATAGGAGATAGCTCTATTGCCAGAGTTGGCTGAATCGGAGCGTTCGCTGAGAAGGGTTAGCAATCAAGCCGAAGGTGCAGCTAATCGCTTGGCTGATAGAGCAGGCTGCGAGTGAAGCCATCGGTCTGTGGTAGAACTGATTCCTTGGCCGACCCTGAAGGCTTAAAGACCTTTTAGCAAGGGACCAATCTATTGGATCAGCAGGCTCAAACGCAATCAAAGAAAAAAGCCACTTGGTTGCAGCTTTGCAAGCTAATGCATAGCTGGTAAAGCTCGAAGCTGCTTGAAACGTGTAAGGATAGAAGTTAAGTAGAATTTTTTTATCAGAGTCGCTAGAATGCACAGTGAAAATCTCTCCTTTAAAGCAGAGGTCTATCACAGAGGAATCGCTAATTCGTTTTAAATGTCCAATGTATGTCATATGTAGGATGCCAGGAAGCTACTGCAGTGAATCATTCCACAAAAGCGATGCTTGCGATCTGACTTTTTTGTTCGTGCCTCCGCTCGGTGCTCGAGTCTAGCGCTCGTTGACTTGGACTCGTATTTCAAACCTTCCCTGACTTGTTCCTCGTGGATTCATATCTAATAGGCTTTGCTGGTGCAGCTCCAGCTGTTTATAAGCGCGGCCATTTTTGATCGAATCTGTTAAAACAAGCATTTTCTGACGACGTTATTAACTGCACACATATGTTGCACGTCTGAATGTCATCACTGCCTCTATATCACCGGTGCCGTTGTCGTCACAGGGCTAACTTAAAATTTTCATCCTCGTGAGTTTTTTCTTCGTGTGCATGTACTTGCTTAAGCTATGCCTGCTGCCTGCAGATGTTGCCCTCCATCATTTCGTAATACCTTCTATACAGCATCTGTAAAGTTAGGTGAGCCGTAATGGCCCACTGGGTAAGGCGGTTGCTTTTCACGACCTCGGCCCCGAGGTCGTGGGTTCGAATCCTGCGGTGGGCGATCCATTTATCACTGCTGCAAGCTGTGGTGATAGCCGTAAATGCTCTTCTGTCGCTATACAAAAAGAGGCTGTTAAATCAGCTAGTCTTTTTTTAAAGTGCCTAGAAAGAGATTCACTTCACAGAGGGCATGCTTCGAAAGAAGGGTCAGCTCATGCCCATGAGCAGGATAGTCTTTGAGCTTACCCGGGCTTGTCCGATGTTGTCATTTGCGACCTTGCAGCTGTCTCGTGTCGCCTATCAAGTGACAGCTTGCTGATCATATCCAGACTCACCTTGGGAGCAGACTGAACACTGGGGTGTCTACTGATTTTTTCAGATTTTGCTTGCTAGGTTTTTACAGCGCTTGTGACTTCTTGATCGGTACTGCCTAGCGTGGAAGGCAGTCTTAGTTTTGCCGCTGATATCTTTGAGATTCTGTCGATGCCCTTAGATTGCCTCAGGCACTAGCTTCGAATAGCTGGTGATATGTTCAAAGAAGTGCTCTTGTCATCCAGCATGGCGCCAGCATCCAGTGGAGGGGAGTGAACATTATAAAAGGGCCGAACTCGTATGTAAAGGAGAAAGTCTCCGCAGCAAATGTAAAGCGCCTAGAGAGAGATTGAGTTCTCTGAGGGCGCTTTATCAAGTGCATTATTATTATTATTATTAAAGTCGTGATTTGTAGGAAGTCTGCAGAGGCCTGAGCGCCTGCATGCAGCGGCCCCTACCGTTGCGCTGTTGCCATCTCTCAGTCGGCGCCCGTGCTTGTCGTGCTAAGTAACGATTGTTCACTGCTCGGCTTCTTGTAGGATGCCGGCTTCGATGAGTTCGTTCGTGACGGCCATTTCGGCGGGCAGCAGCGGCTGCGGCTGCAGCGACGCCGCACGGACCTGGCAGCGTGGGTCGTGAGCGCCGTGCTCAGCTTGCTGCCGCTCGGTGCCTGGATGGCTCACATCGTGCTGTACGGATCGCTGTTCCACCTGGCCACGCTCGTGATCGTCACGACTGCAGGTGAGTCCCAGAGAATGGCAGCATAAGCTGCTTCGGTGGCATGAATCGAGCCTGGGTTGCAACTGTTGCGTCCTCCATTTCCTTTCTCTTCCCTGTGTGCCTTGCTGTGGGTCTATTTCCTACTAGCTACCCCTAATGCACCATGGCACCACTTTTCGGGAGTGAAGGGGAAGTAGACTTTTTTGCGCGATTTTCGTGAAACATTTGCTTAGAAAAATGAACTGATTGGAGAACTTGAAACTGTACGCCTGTAATCAATCCAGCTAGGAAAATTTGGTGGTCCAACCAAAGTTGACCACAAGTTGACTCCTGATAGTGAGGTAAATTCAAGGTCAAGCAAGCTTTAAAAATAATGAACTGCTTTAAACAGAGATTCAGGTTCGGAATTACCGTGATCCACGAATTCTGTTGGTTACCGTGTGCTCACCGAAAGCTGATTAGGCTTTTAGGGAGCTATTGAAAACTCTCCTCCGTAACACCAATTTAGTCTTTGCGGCATTGTGGAGTTACAGACTTGGCATTACATTATATTCATTTGTTCGTCAGTGTAGCTAGACGTCTTATTTGTAGAGAAATATCGGACCCATCGAAAAAGCTTTCTGGATCTTGTATGCTTGCTGATTCACCGGATGGGACCCTGTCTTCTTGGCTGGCTCATTCTTGGAGGAAATGTAACAGGATTTACCCTATTTCCTCTCGTAGGAATCCTGAAAACGTTGTGGCATGCTAGCTGCTGAAAGTCATGGATAGCTGCCTCCTGACTGTTCTGTAAAGGAAGCCGGATCATGACGAGTCTCCTCGTCACGGTTGGCTGATTCGATTGCCCCATCTGCTTAGCTGTAGAAGAGCTTTAGTGACTGTCATGCCACTTGCAGCAGACAACAAAGGATTGCCTGCTTCCAGACTGGAACTAACCACCTGGATGTTGAGGAGCCTGCACGTTAACCGCTGGTCTGCCATCCAAGGCCAATGCCGTGGCAGCATGAATATCAACCTTATAGCCACTCATCTATGGCTGGTTCCTCTAAAATTGCAATCAATAGTGAGCCTATGCTGTCGATCTTATGCTTTTGGAGAGGCCTGGTTTGCTCAGTCGTGTGAGGCTCGGCACGGACCTGGGTCAGGCGACCAGTGCCGGATGACTGAGCTGTAGCATATCTACTACACAAATCGTGTTTATTTGTTTTTTCTATGCTAATGAGCATGGGATGCTTGGTGTTTTGACAGTAGGCATCGGTTTTCGTTATGTCCTGTTAGTTCTATGTCTCAAGTGTAGGCGCACTACGGTTTTCATACTAGCTTATAACTTGCTAACCCAGGACGGTAGCTTCTTGCTTATTGCCCAAGCCGAGCTGTGGCCCACAGGCAGGCTCTTGCAGTAGGCCGACTCTTAGGACAGCAAACCTTGATTGCATCGTCGACCATCTTGTGGCTAGGTTCTGGCTGTTCGGAACGTCCAAAGAAAACGGTTATTTTTCACTAAGCGACTTCTATTTAAAAAAGCCGAAGCATGTCTTCGTGTATGTTACTGAGTTCGGTGGATCGTTTAATTCGAGTGTGAATCACTCAAACTGCTCTACAGGGCAGTTGAGGCGTTCGATTCTCTTATAAACTCACAAAAAAGGTTTTCCTAAGGACCATTTTTTAAAATAATATATACTCCGACTCTGGCCTCGTTATAAGGAACCTGGTGTTAAATCTGCTCTTTCACTTAAAAAAAATGAAAACTTGGTTGGCTTTTGAAGCAGATACGTTCCACCCCCTTACAAAGGCCGGGTCGTGGTGGAGACATACAGAAGATAGGGAGCTAGTGTCACTTAAGCGCTCCGAAGTGCAGCAAGCTTAAGCAGTTACGTCGGCAATGCTTTTGAGGCTGGGTATCGGACGGTCGGCTTCTTTGATTGGGATTTCTATAGATCACCTACGATTCGAAAATAAAAAAAACTAGCTAACTACTTTGACAGTTGGGAAACAAAACAGATCGCACTGCATTCGTGCGATTCAATCATAAATAGGAGGACATTGTTGAGTCACAGATTGGACCTCGGAGGAAAGCTGCTGCTGGTGCTGTTTATTGGATGATAGTAATAATAATAATAGTAATAATACACTTGATAAAGCGCCCTCAGAGAACTCAATCTCTTTCTAGGTGCTTTACATTTGCTCTAAAGGAAACACGGATCGACTGGTGAGTTGTATCATGCTTGATAAACAGCATAAACAACATGGTTAGTGGTGACATGCACAGGGTCAACATGCAAGTGTGGTTAGTGGCAGCCTGCAGTGTCAGCACGCATAACACATAAAGGACAAATCACAGGGACCCACTAAATGTTGTCATAAATAGGGGCTTTTTAAATTTCTTTTAAATGTGGATCGCAAGTTTTGCATGGTCTTAATTCCAAATTTTTGTTTGGTTCGATCGTCAGAAGAGCATGCACAAGGGTATGAAGCCACTCGGTTATGTACGTGGTCACGGGTCACACGACAAAGCTTAGCATAGCTGTTGGCTTAAGCCACTACACGGACAAGAAGCAGGATATTTGGCTTCAGCTCTAGCCTGATGTAGATAATGCGATGTGATTGATGCTACCGGACTGTCACAACAGGAATTCACTTAGCCTTCAGTGGCTACTCACAAAGCTTCCAATAATAATAAAAATAATCGTTTGTATAGCACCCTGAGAGAACCAAATCTCTGTCCAAGCACGTTTACAAATCGCTACAAATGTAGCATCCAACAGGCGACAATGACATGCATGAAATCATTTGAAGTCGTGCAATCAAAGCCACTGTGTAGTAGATGCTGGGTTTAGTAGCGTTTGGTGAATCATGCAGGTAAGCACAAAGAAACAAAGAAGATAAAGTTGACTGGAGAGCCTTGAAAGTTAAGCAGAACTGGCGTGTGCTTAGCAGACTCTTGAATGATTAAATGTCATCATGGCGGTGACAGAAGCCGAAAGCGAGTTCCAGATTTTTGCTGCATACCAACTGCTATTTGGTCCGTACTTATTTGCTTTTTCTGAGCAGCCCGTGTGAGTTGCCGACCTCTTGGTAGCATCATGTATCTTTCTGGTTAATGGCCATCAAATAAAAACTCACAGGGCTTCTTCAGCAGCGGGCTGGCTGTGTACTGTAATCGCTTGTAGAATGAAAGTAATTGATTTGGCACTGCTTTTGCTCTAGTGTGCCGTGTCTAGTCCGACGAGTAAACGAAGCCAAATTCATAAAATGCTAAACTTGGCCCAGAAGAGGCCGTCGAGACACGGATGTTCTGATTATTTTGTACTGGTTAAGCTGGTAGCAGCTATTGATGAGGGGGATACACGGAAGAGTGTAGTGCAACGGATCCTGTCGACGTGAGTTGAAAAATTCCCCGTCCGTGAGCCGAAGTTATTTTTCAATAGAAGTAACCTCCAAGAAGCTCTGGCAAGCACTGGCTCAGAGGCGTGACCAGCCTTGCCTGGCCTCCACATGACTAGCCTTGCATGGCCTCTACCTTACCAGCCTTGCTGTCGCCTTACCTGGCCGATTCTCGGCAGGCCACATAGCACCAAGCAGGCAGCAGCTGGTCTTCCGTCTGTGATGGCCGCAAGCGTATCAGTGTATTGTCTTGTAGGAATACTTTTAGCCAGACATATGATTGCCTTGACCGAGGCAGAGAGAAGCTCAAACTATGGGATGGCTGTTAATGGCAAAAAGACCAACTGAATGCCCAAGGAGTCTATGCTCGTCACTGCACTGCTGAGACGTGCTCAGTAATGCCAAGCATTGACACCGAATGAGTTAGTGATCTTCAAGTCATGGCAACTACTTTTTTTCTTCGCGACGAGAAAGCACCACGCAGGGCGACATCGGAGGCAACTTCCAGGCTGTTGTCAGCTCAGCACAGTCAGAGTGATGCTCGTGGGCCAGCACAATGCTTAGCGCCCACACGCCAGAGACTTTGCACGGTCTCTTGTGTTTTGCTAACGAGTTTAAGAACTATAATATATTTTATACTGCTGAGTATGCTCTCAATTTAGGCATAACCGGTTCGGCACTCCCCCTACGCCCCAAGCTCCTCTCTCGAAAAGCAGCTTTGCGTTAGGGATATTGTTGTAGTATTTTTCCCCACAATCAAAAGTTTCAATAGTGAACTTTTTGGGAGTGATACTAACCAGCTCGATCGGCTAGTTCTTAGTAGCTAGTTTATATCGTTATCATTTACACTACATGACCTGAGCTATCCTTGAAACTGCTTCTCTTTTCTTGGTGATAGCATGCACGAGCCTGCCCGAACAGCAAGCCCCTTGCCCCATTGCCAAAATGATACCAACAAGTGGACAGTCTCGGTTGTGTTTTAGGACGTGCTCTTAGTGCTGTCACCGTTTGAATGTGAATGCCGGCCTGATTTGGCCCAGGTGGTAAGGCTCTCGCTTTTCACTACCAAGGTTGTGGGCTCGAGCCCCGTGGTTGTATATTGTAAATCGCCTGGCTAGAGGTTAGGTTCACTTAGTGCTATATATATATATATATATATATATATATATATATATATATATATATATATATACTGATGGTCGTCGTAACCAAAGTGGTTCAGCCATAAGACGTCCGTTTTGCAGACTGGTTTACACTTGAGTTGTGTAGAACCATAACAAAATGCCAACTTCCGAGTCTCCATTACTGTTTGGTTGAACCACTAGCTTGAGGTTAATTTAATTGCAAAATGTAAGAACCATGAACATATTAGTAACGACAAAAGAGCAAGCGCAAAGTGCGAAAGCAGTTTTTCGTTTCAAACATGCGGCACACTTATTTTTGTTAGTGATACAACCTGGAATCTGCCGGTTCACTAACCGGGTACCATCCGAATCTATGGTTTGGACGGCGAGTTTTGAGTCTTACCTACTCGACCCTTACTATGGTCTTCTGGTTTTAAGGAGGTCTATACCGCAGTCTTGCTTCAAGTCTGGCTTCGTACTTCTCCGCCCACTGAGCGTTCATGGTATAGCAAAAGCATTTCTCTACGGCCAGGCTTCGCTAACGCAATTACCCGTAGCATGCGACCTGTGTGCTATATGTAGCTTTTAGCACTCGCGGCTTCAAAATCTGGTTATTAAACTCCGAACTCAGTGAATGCATTGAGGAATTCGCTGGTAAAGTCGTCAGCCATTTCTTGCTAAGCAACGCAGTAGACACTGCCTGAACGGCATCTATGATTGGTCACTTGCTAAGTCTTGGCTGAAAAAGTAGAGCCTGGTTTGGCTGCTGAGTCTTTGACAACTCTTCCCGAAGTCTGGACAGCCCCTACGGTTTTGGTGACGTATACACCGAAGACTCGAATAGGTAGGAAGCAAGATTCACCGCCTAAACCAGGCTAAAGGTTGGCAGGCCGAGCTTTTAAACTCAAAGACACCTACAACTGCCTGCTTTGTCTCTGGATTAATTAGATCAGGAATTACATGTGATATCTTGATTACCTTATAGCAAATTTACCTCTCGAAAATCAAGCCACTTACGATGCTGCTGTTTTAATTTATAGTAAGTTTGTTGTACGACAAACTCGGTGATGGAAGCACCTATGAGGGTCGACTGACTTGCATCTGATTTTTTCGCGAATTGTGTCAGTGCATGTGATTTGGGAAAGCACTTGACAAGTTTGATCTTCTGTCAAGTCGGATAGCTACCTGGGTTCGAAGTCGAGCCAGCTACCGGTCAGGCTCTTGTTCTAGGATACTGACCCGTGGCTCGGTTCTGAGAGAATGGCACATACAATGTGCTGAGACTGTTTGATGATTTAAGCAGGTCTCGCGTATGGATGCGAGCCCAAGTTCCGGTCTTCATCATTAAAATGGCACTGCTATTTAGTCAGAAGTCGATGGTCACAGCCTGACTTCATGTTCAGTCCTGTCCTGGAATAGGGGCTATGTACAGTGATGGCTAAATAACTCCACGGTTTCCCTAATCTAGGATAGAATGCTGTAATTTTACATTGGTAAGGCTATCGAAAAAGCCATTAAGCCTCAAAGGTTGATTCAGAATGCAGCCGCTAGGTTAGCTAGGTTGGTCTGTAAATCCGAACAATTCTGTCACTGTGCTCTTTGTTAGAGAAGCTTCAGTGGCGCCCGACTGATTAGGAGAGACGTCTATGATCAGTTCTTCTGTTAGTTAGTATGCTAGGCCTGCTGGTCCTCCAGACCTAGCTGCTGAAATGCTTCAGCCGCTCCGGCCTCCTCCCAGGGCATTAGCATTAGCATTAGTCCCTTGTTCCCCACTCGGTAGCGTGTGTTGGTGACAAGAGGCTTTTGCTATGAAAGTACTAGACTGTGGAACTGGATGTGCAATGACATATATTCTCTCCTGCTGCCGGCACCTTTCAGTCTTGGTCTGGTCTGCCGGTACTTCTACCCTAATCACTTTCTTGGCCACCATGACCCGACTCGTGTTTTCTTTGTTGTGCTTTGGAGACTGCTGTCTACCTTAGGTGCATCGAAAGCACTTCGCTTGAGCAATAGAAAACTTTGAAGTGCAGCATCTGCTTGATGACTCGCTGATGCAGCTTGCTTTGCGGTCAAATCTTCCGAGAACTGATCTGATGGCAGCCCACCTTACTGTGCGATGAAAGACTGTTCATCGGTATTTAATAGCGATGCTTGAGTCAGACCTACTTTCTTGGCATACCCAGGCCTCAAAGGAGCGAGTGGACTGTTATTAACCAGAGTACACCATGTTTTGCCTGATTTAGTATTGCACTCCGCCAGAGAGACGGTAGATGTCGCAGCTTAAATTGTGGCACCAGCGACACGGGTATAGTGTTTTGGGCATCGTGGCTTCCATCTAAATCCTCTCTAGCCTGTACTCTTCGCTCACCGTCGGTTAAGCATTGGGCAAACCAGCTCCAACTGCCAGCCGATCGCTCAAGAATGGCACTGTGCCAAAACCCGGTGTCCTTTGGTACTATTCGCTTCGGATAAAGGCACAATCGCCGAGCTAGGAAGAGGGCTGTGCAACTAGTGAGCTGCTAATTGCAGCAGAACTGGACAGCTTTTCTCGGCTCAGAAGTTGCTAGACAGTTGGCTCCGTGGCATCTGTGTCGCCAGGCGTTGTGCAGTTGTATTCTGGGTGGGCGTGCACATCGCTAATCCGAACGCATTTCGCTCCATATGTTCTCAACTAGACTCCTCTCGATTGAGCAGCCATCTCGCTGTGAAGTCGCCGCTCGGAAACTTGCGGTTTTGTTTGAATTGTCGCGCTACTCTCAGTAAGAAAAAAGCACGAAGCGTCGTCGGCCTAGTTTTATTGAAGCCGTCTCGCCACACTATCTGCACAACGATGCTAGCGCCTTGGCTTGGGCAGCTTCCGGCCGTCGACATCCGTGGGCCTCCGGCCGTCGTCACCTGCTGGCGAACGTCGGCCGAGCAAATGGAATGCAAACAAATGACTAGCCAGTACGAAGGCGTACGGAAAAACGCACATAAATTATCAGTATAAATACTGCCCATTAAATGGAGAGCTTGGAAAAAAATAATTCAAAACTGCTGGTGTTCCCAGCAGTCCACCGTCACCGCTGCCGAGTGGGCTTGGTCCAAGACCATCGGGCGAGCATCAGCAGGTGCTTCGCCAAGCGTGGCATTCATGTCGACTGAGAAGCTTGGCAGCTGCAGGGCCACCACCACCGGGCGATGCGACTTGTCGGCCGAGCGTTGTCGGCAGCTTGGGGGAGGGGTAGGGGGCCTCGTTATAAAACTTGGTCGCTTAAAAAGGGAGGAAGACTAGCTAGCCCGGCTGCCGCTGGCTGCTGCAGCCGTCCGCGCACAGAGGGCGGGATGGAGGAGCAGCCCTCTGGCCACTCAGCTGCAGGCTGCCAGGTCGCTGCCGACGTCGGGCGGTGTCGGCCACGACCTGCCGCAAGCCGGCAAGGCTCCCCCGAACGCTCTGCACGAAGCCGGCTCTCCAGCGCGGAAGGCGGATGCAGTGGCTGCGACGCCTGAGGTGGTGACGCCGGCTCTGCCCGGTTCGTGGCTGCTGTTAGCCAAGCCAAAGCGACAGTGCACGATGCAGGCCTGCCACAGATACGAGAGTGCCTGCCAACTGCACCTATATGACCTAGAGCTCGTCTGCTTCCCGCAGCCACCTGCCTTCGTCTTTGTATATGGCCTTGGTGCGTTTCGTCTGGTCGAACCGATTCGTGCACAGGACGTGACGCATGTACAGGATGCCGCCTAAGATGGGCACGAACAGCAGTGCGAAGCCAACCGTGCAGGCCAGCGTGATTCCCAGCAGCCTTAGCGATGCGGCCGACGACGCGTCGCTGGCCACGTGCGGCGGCATAAAAGAGGCAGCGGCAGTGGGGACCGCCGTGCCGGCACTTTCTGCCACAGGACTTGCTGCTGTGCTGGCAGCTGTTTGCTCCGGGCGCCGGCTGGTGGCGGTCGTCGTTGCGCTGGTCGAGCTCCATTCTGCTTCGACAAGAAGAGCGCTTGTCGACACCGGGCGAGCGAAGCCGGTCGTGATGAGGTCGGTCGGTGGCGGAGGGCTGGCGGTGGTTGCGGGACCGGAAGTCGATGTCAGCTGGCTGCCGGCCTGTGTGTCTCGTGCTGTGGTCACGGCTTGTGTCGCAGCTGCCGTCGTGGACGTTGCAACGCGACTGGCAGAGGTGGCACATCGTATCACAGTCACGGGCAATATGTCGGCTCCAGTGTTTCCTGCTTCATCGGTGGCAATCAGATGAACGATCACAGCCCTGCAAAGAAGCTTGAGTTACAGGTGGGCATTGACACTGCGACCAGACACGCCCAGATGCAGCAACGCCCCACACGTGAAGCTCCAGCTGTACTGGCAGCCTCCCACAGCAGCCTTGTCGTGCATTCCAGTGTCAGCAATGGCCACTCCTCGAAGCCAATGCAACCACTTACACAGAGGCCGAAAAGCAGTGCGCAGCCATGTTGAGCCGGTAGCTAGTGTCCAATGAAGTCAGCCGAGACAATCAGCTGGAAGGGAAATAGCAGCAGCCTCACCTTGTCTCCAGAGAGCAGGTGCAGTTGCTGAGGGGCGTAGCCAGCCACCACTGAGCACAGTCGGCCAGGTGGGGAGTGCTAAGCACAAGTTTCACTGTTGACGATGCATTCGGTTCCAAGCGAAGCTGGCTTTCCGATAAAGCAAATGTCTCCGTGTTTTCATCCTCGGACACTAGACGAAGCACAGCCGTGGCTGCAGCTTGTCCCACATTCGTGACAGTGAGCTGGCTAGTGTCCGTCACGTGTGCAGGGCCCGAGAGCTTCACGCGAGGTGCCGTGTATGGCAAACTTAGCAGCTCAAATCCTGAGTTATCCACAACAGATATGATGGATACCTACAAATGTTTGCACACTAACGTTAGCAACAGGCAACAGCAGCATTAGGATATAGGACTCTATATATATATATATATATATATATATATATATATATATATAATATATATATATATATATATATATATATGCCCTATATAATATATGTATATATATTATATATATAGTCAATGCCGGCAGCACTTGTACTTGAAGTTGGTGCACCATTAGCTAAGGAGCTCCGTGTTGCCTGCCAGTGTTGAGAGGTTTTCATTCCATAAAACATGGCAGTTTTGATCCTCGGCAGCATGGGCGATGCATTAAGTGATCTCGATATACTTCCTTTCAGCTACATGTCTATGAATCTTCATTTCATTACACTGGTACTGCTATTAGGAATTATAAAATAAATAGTAAGCCAGAGTTATCTCGGCTAAAGTTCTGTGTCTGTTCCGAAAAGATAGAACTGTGGAATCACCTTGAAGTGCAAGCAAAACATCGCAACAGTGCCCAAGTACATCGGCACAGCAACTTGGCAAATGTAAATGCGGTGAAACACTGCGTAGGTTTGAAGCAATATGCAACTTACTGCGGCATCCAAGCTGATATCAGCTGTGTAACTAGTGCCCCTGGCTTTGTAGGCATTGCCACATTGTGCAACTTTGTATTCTTTGCTTTGCCGGCTTGTGTCCACGGGATTGTTCCCATTGCGAACTCGGATAGTGTAAGTAGCTGGAGAAGCAGAAGCTGTAGAAGTGATGCTGATGACAGCCTTTACTCCATTACCATTTGCTATCAAGTACAAGAACACACGTGAGGCATATCGGCAACACTTTGAAAAGTCGGCTGCCGCAAGTGAAGCTTGTGTCTACTGAGTTGATATTCCTTTGTCACAGCAGTTGAGAAATGCTAATTTATAACGACCTGGGTCGTGGGGTTGAACCCTGTTTCATATGCAAAGCGCCTGGATCCTCTAACTATCCAATCATCTGATCACTATACCACAAATCCGCGATGGTTTTGCTGCTGCGAGTTTACCAAAAGTGAACCCATCAAACCCTTAGTGGCCTGCCATGTGCATACCCTGGTCAACGGCGTACACCGAATGCAATGCGGCAAGTAAGACAATAGCAGGTAAAACACGAAAATAATATAGAGCGAGTCGTGTCGGGCCACTGAATATAGTCGTTGCAGCATATACATCACGCTGATGACTATCGATCAGAACTATACAGCTGTCATCTGAGTTCCGCCTGCTCACCAAAGAGAGGCTTGGTGAAAGACTATGAGGAAGGATGTTCTTGATGTATACACATCCCCGCAGAAAATGCAAGCGAGACATTAGGCACATTCTCAGGACACACATACCCACGCGCCGAGGATCGTGCTCACACGAAAAGGCAGCGTACCTGCCGGCCAGCTGGCAAACACCTGGTTATATGGACCTTTCTCATACAGCTCAAGCGTGATGTACGGCATCGTTTGGAGAAGTCTTGCTGAGCAGCTGCTACTTTGCAGATGAAGCTGAATGTCCACGTTGTCGTAGGAAAATCGAAGCTCCTCTAGCCGCACCGCAGACGGGGACGATAACTCCTTGGTAGTCACAGCTGCAGACGACCAGTTTGCATTCTGCACACTTGCATACGGCCTAATGGCACAATCAGCCTCGGCAACGACGGTGTGATTTGGTGATAGCATCACTACCCTTGGCAGTGGATGCAGCTCGCGTGCAGCTGCTGAAATGCGGAACGGTAAAAGAGCCAACTGTTTCGTGAGGTCCTCAATGTCGGCGAACTCGTATAAGCCTCCACCAGTATTGGAGCACATGTCTTTTAGCTGCTTTGCTGCCTCCGGGTTAGTTATAGTGATCCCTGAACAAAATTAAGTTTGGGTGTACCGCACAGCAAGGCGGTATTCGATTGCTTTACTTACTTTAGAACATACAGACCAGAACCAGATCAGGGCTTAGAAGACAGCCCATTTTGTTCATCGCCAATATGCATAAGGTATACTATCAGAGCACAAGCCGTATTTCACTTAAAGCACAAGATTACTTGTTTTACACACAATCGAAGGTACTGCATCGATATGCAATACGTAGCCATCGAATTACTGCTACAACTTACCATGCTTCATGAACAGAAATATCTTTATCGATCGTTTTAATGCTAGTGCTGTCCACCAGTCGACATCTGTCTGCTGCGTGGGCCAGATTTCAGTATCTTTAAAGGAAAGGTAGGAATGGTCGCTAAGTACTTTTTCAAGTTACAGAGAATATTCCATAATCAAATGCTTGTTGTGTGACTGACATAGCTAAAGCGACAGTCAGGTTAGTTCTTTATGACGAACGACACACAAACGAGCCATGCCATTTCATGATGCACGGTTCAGAAAAGCTTCTTAAAGCGAAAAAAGCACATGATCCATTACACTTGAAATGTATTCCAAACTTCGCAATTTAATTGTATTGCTCGAAACAGTCAAAAATTGTATATATGTAACCAGTTTTCGGAAATCAAAAGCATGCATTGCACTCATGCATCGCCATATGCAGTGACGATACACTGCCAGTCCTTGAAATCCCTTTAAAGCTAAGGAAGTTTTGATATTGACTGCATGATGCATTTACGAACATATCACTAGCCATACATCGTATGCAGATCTATTTGTTTCTAAACACTGGCTATGTCTGATGCAGGAAATTACCTGCTATCTTTTTTGAGGAAGGATCCAGTGCTAGCCAGACCGACTCTGCGCTTTGCTTTGCTCCTACTTGCCCTAATCAGGGTTCGTATTAGTTTTCCATAAAAAAAAACTTAGCAGGCAGAGGTCCTGAACTAAATGTAACTTAAGGACCGGTAGAAGTATTCCGTGCTTTGAATACATTTGAATGCATGTGCACACAAGCATGATCGGCATATTCTCTTCGCCCAATCGAGCACCCGTGGTTTTTCCCTAACAAAGTAAATAAATTGTTAGCAAATACCAAAATGATATTTTGCGTCATTAGCCTGGTTAAGTATTGCACTGGTTTTTGAAGTGGCAAAGCAGCAGTCATTGGAACTTTTTATGGAAGCAGCCTGCACATCACACTCATGAGTTTCTGTCCTTTCATTTTCGGTATGCGCCAGGCACAAACTGGGTATAATATCATTCACCGATAACATATTAAAAATTCGCACGAACTTACGAATAATCGGGCTGAACCACACACTCTAATACCTAAATGTGACCCATTGAATTCAACTCGACAATAGTTAGATCTCAACTAGACTATCATTCGAACATCGGGGAATATCGGGAATTATATCATAACTAAAATAGGCATTTGGATAATTTGTTCTTATTTAAAATATAAGCTACTATATTCATCGTATTCAAGAGTACGATTTGCTTTCATAACCTAAAGTACTGGTATAGAATTAAAGTAGACAGTTAAGCTCTCCGAGTACGTTAGCCCACCGACCACACGTTGAGGTGGAGAACAAAAGAGTCACCTGGCGGTTATGTTGCACTGGTAGCTCGCCATGTGCCGGTTAAGGACAGCTCAGAGGCTCAGCATTAAAAGTGATGAATGTAGGCCTTGCCGCCCTCGGACACCTCGGCTTTGTTGCCAGCAGATTAAATTGCTCACTTGGTGTCCCATCTGATTGCACCAAGGAGATGCAGAGTTTAAGACCATTTAAAACAGTTTTTATGACCGTAGCAACTCAGTCAATACCCAGCAACGAGTCTATTTTGCGAAACACTGCCTCGTGCTGGCAGTGTGCTGCAAAGCGACTAGAAGCATACGGATGACCAAAGGGCTAGACAGACAGTGCCAGACCACGCCAAAGTCGAATAAGGATTTACAAGAGAACTTATAATCTGTGCTATATTCAATGGGAGCCTCTGCCGAGCTTTGGGAGGCCCCGTGTGCAGAGTCGTCAAGGAATCCCCTGAGAAATCCCTGACCCGGCAAGGTAGACTAGTGAAGGAGTGGCAAACATTTTAGTAGCCACCCTAGCCTACCCTGCACGCCTTGCATACTAGCAATTGCTTGGGCATGTTGATCCGCAGAGCCTGTAGCTTGCTTGAAGGGCCAACTTTGGAGGCTGGCCTGCTGTTGCCGCTAGCTAGGATCGCGAAGGTCACGAAAGCTGTTAAACCGATCTGATTGCACCGAGCAGACAAGTGACCAAGCAAGTGACTTTCGCAGCCTTTCCTAAAGTCGCTTGCTCGGAGAGAGACCCTTTCGAAAGACCAGCGTAGGCACAGGCATCATGGCTGCCCTTACAAGCGCATGTACAGTTAATACGTTTTGCAGCGTCGTGAGTTTCCCTGTGGAGCCTAGAAGATCGCGGCAGTTTCTACGGAAATTGAAAGCTGACTAGTGAATGGGGCAACAGTGCCTTACCGAAAACAACTGCAACGGCCGAATACTCGGGCTGGCCGACGAGGCACCGATTCATGACTGATCCATGGCTGCTGCTCCTCAGTTCGTTCGGCTCACCGGTCAAAAGAGCAGCGTGAAGCCGACTAGCCGAGTCTGTAATGGCGGATATCCGTCTGCTTAGTCGCGGCATCAATAGGCGAGAACAATCCTTGCGATGTGCATGAAAGACAAGCGGCTTGAAGTGAGCCCGATCTCTATTTGCCGCGGTTAGAATATCAGAAGGGTGTACATTACCGGCTCTCTGCGTCAGCGCACTGACATAGAAAAGCCAGTGGCCACGCTTGTGATATTCGACGCGCTCGCAGCAGCCTCATAAAGCTTGGCTCAGCGCCAACGGAGAATTCAAGCGGCCGCAAGCCGTAGCCTCTACCAAAGCTTACCAAATAATTGTTGTGATGAGCCGCAGGATAGTCTGACTCCGTGAAGACTGACTCCGTAAGTACTGCCAAAAAGAGCCGCAGCTAAGCCACCCAGAGCCTCGCGACGGTCGTCGGTATGGCGACTGCTATCGCTTCCCAACCAATTACTGCTGCTGTTCATGAGCAGAGTGACAACTGTGGACGGTTGCAGGCCGAGAATCTTTGACAGCTTGTCCTTTCCTATTCGTCTCAGCAGGCCTCTCTCTGTTCAACGAATGTCAAAAAGGTTTTCGACAGCCAAAGCTTGACATAATTTTATACTTCTATCACAATACTTTTATTTTAGGCCGATGGAAAGAGTTACCTCGACCAGTGTTGCCTGCTATGCTCCTGCTTGGATGTAAGAGGACTTATCAAGGGGCTTCTTTAAACAACCGTTCCCTTTAGGAATGCTATCCTAGTCTGCGTGCGACGATACAGGAAGCCATTATTGGGACACACACTTAGTATGCTGCGTTATTTTTTATCACGTTTGCTGGTTTTAAGTGCTGCTTTTGTCGTGATACTATATTATCTCGTCAGTGGCCTGGAGCTAGGTTGGAAGTGAAAAAACCAATACTGTGTCTAATTCAATGTAGGCAGAGCTTGTAACTCCACGGAGCTACAAGCCATCTCTCACCGAGAAAATAGGTTACTGCCGATCGTCTCTTAATAGGCCAAATCGGCTCAGATGGAGAGGTAGGCGTCCAGTTGATTGAAACTTGCTGTAGCTGCCTAAATTTAGGATGCAAATCAAAGGCGGGAGCAACGAGTATTTTATACACTAAATGTGCTTCAAGCTTTCAAGCGACACCGAGGAATCGGTTTGGAGCTGTCTTCGCAGTAGCAGCTGCCATCTGAGAACCTTGCTTTGATCGGAGTGCCAGCGCCCGTGCTGCCGGCGAGCCACTCTGATTGCTGACAATGCCAGCAAGGCAACACCTTCCTTCTGTCCTATCCGGTGCTATGATATCTTAAGGCTATGGTAGCGATTAAGTCGGCTCTCGATAAGTAGTAACTACGATGCATAACTAGGCTTGTACGAAATTAAATACACAAAGCAAGATCTGTACAGTGCTGCAGATACATATCCAGAGATCGTAGCATCACCAGACTAATACAATGATGGAAAGAGCAATGTGGCCAGCAATCTGCCGAGCGAAAGTGAATGCAATTCATGTGGTTTGAAATTGGACGCAGAAGATAAAGTGGACCAAAGCATTTTCACTCACCCAGAAGTCAGCTTATGGTAAAGGTGAAGGTTCTCAGGAGCTTGGCCAACAAAATCAATTCTAGGCTGTCATATAGGCAACCACTACTACGGTGGGCACGACAATGGAAGTCGCATGCCACCATTCAGTGCCAGGTATCCGAAACGAGTGTTTCGAAGTGGTCAAGGTAGCATGGGTTACGAAGCCCATAGCAGCACCAAGTGATAAAAGCTTATCGGGGCTGACAGTTGATTGCTATTGGCTACCAATTTCGTGCCGAAAGTGACCGTGGTGTTGAGTGCAATACCCGCGAATATCCGGTATAACCTAAGCCAGGTACTCGTGGCTTTGCATATTTGCAGATGAAGACACGTGGGGCAGCAGCTGATGACCGGGCGAACATAATGCAGCTACCAATACACTCAAAGAACAGGCGACAGTCTATCTCAAAAGTGTGTCATCTGAAAAGCAGTAGGCAGCTGCAGTTCCAGCAGATTCCATAAAGCCTGAAGACAATTGGACAGACGGAGCACGACAGCAATCGAGAACGAATACGCAAAATTTAGGCCGGTAGCAAGAAATGTTTCAAGGAGGGACTGGACCTCGACTTTTACTGGGCTTGACCGAAAGTCATGGCAATGTGACTTCATACATTGATATGCCTGTCCGAACCGCGAGCCGAGAACTGAGGCGCTTTCGTGAAAATGTGCCTAAAGTTTTAAAAAGACTTAGAGGTCTGGCACCAGAATTTCTACAGATGGTCAGTCATCTTTAGCTACGCTACTGATAAAGAAATGTTTATCCTTATGGACCGCCGGTACTTTGCAGTATTCACAGTCATTATAATGAAAACAAGAAAGCTTTTCTGTCATTATAATGAAAACGAGGCTGTGAGCAGAAAGCTGCGATTACGGAGCTGTAGCAGCTAATTTTATCATAAATTTAATTTAATATCTTTAATAGAAATTTAATACAATTTAATAAAAAATTTAATATAAAAGAGGAGCTGTAGCAGCTAATTGAGCAGCTATTGGCCGATTTGGCTGGACCGTAGCTCCGTGCTAGCATAACCAAGAACAACTCTGCTGAATATTTAAGATCCTTAGAGGAGGCTTGGTACACGGGACATAGTGGTGGTCTTCACAGCTGAGCGAATTGGCGACTTCTGCAGGTAACGGGACTTTAAAATGACTGCGGCCTTATCTCAAGAGTCCAACTTGGATCTGGGTGCCCAGGCAGCACCTTCTGGACAGCCTCTGTCTCCGCCAGGCCCGGTCGGAGGCGTGTGCAGAAGCAGAAGCAGCACACTCGCAAGCCTCCCGGCAGCAGGTTTCTGTAGCGAACCCACCGTCCACCACCAACCTCTGCAGGCCCCCATCACCACCTCCACCAGCACCCCCTGGTAAAACTACGGCAGCTGCCCTAAAAATGTTCCTCCTGACACATCCTCTGTAGAAAGAGACCCTAAAACTGCACACGCAAGGCGTGCCACCAGGCTGGCTCTTCAACCCCTTGAAAATAACATTGGAACTAATTTACAGAGAGAAGCCCGGTGCGTGTCTTCAGGCCTGCCTCAGTGCATTGTCTCTTGGGCTGTTCGGAAAATAGGGTCGACCCATTCGAAAAAGTATAGACCCACTAAAAACGGCAACTTGCAGCGAGCTTGCAAACCGTCCGGCAGATTTGTCTTAATTGTCAGTAAAGAAAGAAGGTAATGGTGGCCCCTCCCTTTCCTCCTCTTCTCCTCTGATGAAGCACTTCGAAGCTTAACCGAAGGGTCTTGTCGCCCAACTATCCTCCTGTGCAGCTGTGAAGTCCGGTGGAGCGTTTCCGGGAAGTCCGATGACTGCTAACAGGGTGGGGGGGGGAGTTCCGGCAGAATGCAAGCAGTCGCACAGCGCTTCCAGGTTGCCTTCCGAAGACAGACTAAAGGCAGACCCTCAGCAAGCATACCAGTGAGCCACCGTGAGAAAGCAGTCCAACAAAAAATGCTGTATAATTAGGTAGGGAAGGTGGCTGCATTACTCGGCTATCCCAGCACGCTACTGCACTGAGAGCTGCTTGCATGCCGAGGGCAGCTTTCGGTGGCCGTCAGCCCAGCAGAGAGCCGGCCCGAAATGGCTCGAGAGTAGCAGATAACGGCCGGACTAGTGCCAGATCAAAAGGGATTCCGGGAGTCAAATCTGCCCACCTACACCTTCGGATGTCCACGGTGTCAGCTAGAAGGAGAGGGTGGGTGGTAGTGGTGGCACAGGGTAAGGGAGTCATGACTCAAGATGACCTTGATTACACTGAGCACAGCCGACTGGCTACCAGTTTAACGAATTGCTCGGGCTGGCCCAACTTAGGCAAAGGCACGCCTGGCCGCACAGAAGCCGAGCCGAGTCTGGCGGTTTCACTGCAAACGTCAGCATCAGCAGCTCCGAGGAGAGACAGCGCCACACCACACGGTGCTGCAGTGAGTGCCACGGTGGCTGCAAGGCACTGGGCTGCTGCTCAAAAACAGGGCCCGGTTAGCACACGGGCCGCCACGTGTCCGAGTGCTTGAGGTGCATCAGCTCCTCCGGCCACTGTCTGATTTGACAGTACTTTCGCAGGAGCGGCAACGGCCTGCTCCTTTTATTGACGGCTTGATTACAAAGTCACGCGAGCTTTACAGGCTATTTACTAGCTGCTTTTTCTGTCTACTCCATCAAAGACTGACTGACCAGCAAGTGTGGAGCCGAAAACGAGGAACTAAGTGCTGCAATCTCAACATTGTCACACTGTCGTACGTCGTTCCTTTGCCCGGACGAGCTTGCTGGCACGAATAACGATCTCATAATCATGACAGTGACCACACAAGGCTGATTGTCAGCAGTGAAAGGCACTGCCAATGCAATACATCATAGCTGGTTAGACAGAGCTCGCGTGGCTTTTACTAGCTCCCCCAGACGTTTACTATGAGTTAGACTGGCTGCTGCATTGTCCAAGTTCCATTTCTCTCTACAGTTATCAGATCAAATGGCACGGACGTCGAAGTGCAGGAAACACCTTGGTAGATGCCAACAGACTTGCAAACAGGAAGCTCTTTGAGGACCGTATTTAATCTGCCGATGGCTGGCAGACGCACGGCTGCATTGACTCATCTAATAATTACCGGATGGAGTGGCAGCAAGCTACCGGAAGTTGCAGCTTACGTCGGTCGGTATTTTTTCCGAAAGCTCCACTACACCACTGGTTCCACATGGCTACTATCCAGCCCTCGAATTAGGCATCATTAGAAAAAAAAGCCGCTAGACATTTTCTGGCACTTCTAGCTGTACCCAAATCAACCTTAGAATAGCTGGAAGTAGGCAAGGCTGTTGAACTGGTAACCACACAAGATCCACCAATCTCAGGTAACTTCCACGACCGGTGCTTCTTTACTGCCGAACCAATTGCAGTGTTTGGCTTGATGGAGATACACTCAGTAGTTATCACAGTTGCTGCCGTGCTTGCGAATAGGCAGGCAGGTGCTGCTACTTAGCTCCGCCCCTACACCCAGGCAGTTAGATGATACTTCCTTAAGGTAACCAAAGATAGCCTCAAAGAACGTCAGTTTTATGAGAATGTCACTATTCTAGGAAATCAACACCCACAGCATCCTAAAAAACGGAATTTGAGTGTTAGAGCACTTGAGCGAATTGTGATAGCATCCTCCTGGCAATGGAGCTACGTTTCTTTGCAGTGCACCCAGCTGAGGTGCACACTCCAGTCACGGTTTTTAAGGGCTGAATGCAATTTTAAACTGACAGCAAAGGCATAAGCTGACCAGAAACATGCAAAATAATAATAATAATGATGATAATAATAAGGAGTTTATATAGGATCCTATAAGAACTAAATCTCAATCCACATGCTTTACAACTCGATGATTTAGTTTCGAGTAACGAGTGTCAATAACCACCTCTGTATCAGTCTTGTAAAGGCATGCAAAAACACGCAAGAAGAAATCAGTCGCTGGTAATCAGGACGCCTGGTTAGTAGCATGCTCAGGAGTGCATACAGGTAAGCATTCAAAGCACACCGGGCAAAAAAGACAAGTTCACAGTTCACAGAGCTGCAGAAATAGCTGGATGGAGCAGATACGTTTTTCGCTGAGACTTAAAATGATGCAAACTCATTGCAGGTGGTGACAGAAGCAGGACACCGGTGCCAGACTTTCGCTGTATAATAATAACAATAACACACTTGATAAAGCGCCCTCAGAGAACTCAATTTCCTTTTAGGCACTTTACATATATACAAACTGAGTGTCCAACCACCAACTGATTTCAAATTAGTGCAAGCAACAGAGAGACGACTGGCACAGAAAATTTGAGCTGCATGCCAACTACAAAGAGGCACACTCAGGCAAGGCGATCGGCGGTAGCATTCCAATTGACTGAACATATGAGCAACACGGCAAGCTCAAGGCAAACCGCTGTAATACTAGCAAGCCAACACTCGGCCACGAGTCATGTGACCGACGTCAGCAAAGCCAGGTCGGCAAGTGGCTGTCACCAACTTATGGGTAGGTCCTGCAGGAAAGCTCTAAGCACTGCTAAGCTTGCTTCTGCAATGTAGCCTTTGCATCAAGCTTCAGCAACGCCACCTCAACCCCAGCCCCGCGGCCGGCCGGCAGATGATTGGTGAGCTATCGCATAACAGGAGGAGCTGGAGAACGAGCGAGTAGGGAGTGCTAGCCAAGCTGCACTTTCAGACCAGCCTTCTAACTAGCCTCCTAGTGGAAACTGACGCGGTCAGCAGTAAATTTGTGTCCGAGTCAGCCATCTATCGAGCCAGCTCCAAGCGATGAGAAATCCGCGAGCATCCCTTTTGCCCTCGCGTGTGCAGCTTTCCATTTCCTCACCCCTGCAGTGGCTGCTGTGTGTTGACAATGGAAGACCGAATAGAAGTAGCCAGGGCAGGACAGGAGCACTTTCGGCACATTTCGCTTGGTTTTCAGCAGACATCACAAGAGAGACAGTGAGACTGAGAAAGAGAGAGAAGGGAGAGAAGTGTGAGAGAGAGAAGAGAAAAAGAAGAGAGAGAGAAGAGAAAGAGAAGAGAGAGAGAAGAGAAAGAGAAGAGAGAGAGAGAGAGAGAGAGAGAGAGAGAGAGAGAAGAGAGAGAGAGAGAGAGAGAGAGAGAGAGAAAGAAAAAAAGAATGGCACTCAAAATGCAGCCCAAGCACTTTCTAAATTAATCCCTTAAATAATAATAATAATAGCACTAGTGCATTTGTATATCGCCCTTCAGAGAACTTAATCTATTTCTAGGCACGACATTTGCAGCAAAAGAAGCATGATCGAGTGGGTTAATGGCAGCATGCTCAATGGCAACAAGCACAACACGGTTAGAGGTGACATGGACAGTGTCAGCATGCATAAGCACAATTGAACAAAGCACCCAGGCGAACCAAGGCCTCGTTTGCTGTATCGTTTCCAGACCTGGATCAATGAAAAACTTCACGGTCGCAAGAGTGGCCATCTTGCTGGCTTCTCCGTGATAGAAGCTGTGCGGAGAGAGCCACTCGTCGAACGACTCCTTGTTGATACCGCCCATCGGCTCCAGCACGGCGCTGCTGTCCTCCGCTCCACCGTGACTACACTTGCCTTTCCGCTCTCCCTGCGGACCCACACCTACAAAGCCAGGCACGACAGTGTGTAGGCTTTATGCATTGGGGTCCGAGGGAAAGCACTGTGCAGGCCACTCCGATGTGTCAAACAAAATCAGTCATTGACATTTGACGAAAGCAGCAGTTCTCCCGTAAGATGGCAAGATGACATTGCAAAACAAATCTGCACGCCACGAGCCAGACTCAAATTTCCCAGGTTTTTTTTAGATGCTAGCATCAGGGTATTTCATTATTATGTAGAAGTCATAGCTGCCTGCACGAGTTAGCAAAGATCACGGCAGAACAGCATGCTGCTCTGCACGATTGCACTGCAGCTAAGCAATAGCTAGGGCCAGTAGCCCTCAAAAGACTTCATTTGGCAATCCAAGAAGAAGGAAAAAGATGGCTATACATATGCCGTTAACTGAAATTTGCACTGAACAGTTCAGCAACACATCGCAACTTCGCAATTTCTCTTTTTGAGAGTTCAGTTGGCTGGAACTTGGATCACCATACTGACTGCTGCAACTGAGTTTTGCAGCAGCTGGCAAACGAGATCGCTGATTTATCTCGTCAGAAACATTAAGCAACATCGAACCACCGATAATCCTAAAGCCGAAATACCAAGAGTCACGTGAGGGCTATGGCGATTAAGATAACAAAAATGATAATGAAAGTGAAGATGGCCTGATTACAATTTGGCCTTCCTGGATGTATCTCTGCAGCTTCCCACACTCCTAAAAGGGTCTCACAGATTAGGTTAAAAAGAGCTCCATGGCTTGCTTCTGAGCTTGCTGAGGAGCTGTTACTAAGATCAACTGCTGTCACAGGTCGAAACTCTTTATAACAGACAACTAATGCACGTACATAAGGGCGATCCTCGGTTGACTCCTTGGGACTGTCTGTGGAACAATAATAATATTATTAAACATAATAATAATAATAATAATAATAATAAGATGTTTCCATAACACCCTAAGCCTAGCAGAACTAAATCTGTTTTTTATGCTCTGTGTTACATATGGTGGAAAAAATGTTAGCAGATTTAACAGCCCCTTTTGTACATGGCAGCTGAAGAGCCTTAACGGCTATCACCACCACTTGCAGTTGGTAATATAGGATCACCCACTGAAAGATTCGAACCTACGACCTCGGTCGTAATAAGCTAGGGAGCACTTACCTCCTGCACCATCAACACTGACTCAGCAAGTTTTCAAATGCAAGTAAAGAGCCGTAAATCACTGAATGGCTAGCGAGTGCTTTGGCAAGTGCTAATGCATAGTTAACAATGCCACCGAGAGGCAGTGTACATCATCAGCTCAGTGACTCGAGTTAAATGTGGCTGCATCACTTAACCTTGTTAGCAAGAAATAGCAGCAAAGCAAAGTAGTGGTTTTACCCACGACCCAGATCTCTTACCATTCGGTTCAGGTTTTACTTTGTCCTGGCCACTTCTGAAGCCGCTAGTCAATTTGAACGGTCTTTTGGAATAGAGAATGTTGTTTAAATTCGTCCCACTGTTGGTTGCACACGTGGGCATACATGAAAAAAAAATAAAAGCGCAGCACATAAGTATGTTGCCTCTATGTAGTAGCACAGCTACGTGGTTTAATGCAGAAACTCTGATGATCTCTCATCAAATGCGGGCCCGAGGCCTCTGGCACTTAGGCCAAGATCCGAATTCACATTCTGGTCGTACAGACGGTAGCATACATAGCATCAAAGTGCACAGGCACCTGTATACGAGCAGGCACGTGCAGGACCTACAGTAGAATTCCTTAGGTGCAACAATCAACTCAACGCTTTAATCGAAGCTGATGCCGTGCATCGACTTTACCTCGGATCACTTAAGCACGGACTGTTATCAACCGGTATGGTAGTACCTCTTTCACCTAAAAGGTAAACAAGACTTTAGTTGGCTCTGCTGTAATAGCACTAGGAAATGGCGGACAGCATGCTGCTAAGCACACGCAAACAAACATGGACCCATTTACATGTACAGCAAGCAAAATGTATCCCATATACTACCCCAATCGTATTTATGTGCAGCATATGCCACCGTTATGTGGTCTGGAAAGGCTACAAGACTAAATAGGTGCTGCACTTGGCAGCCCACCGTTAAGGACATGCAAAGCCTCATAAGCTTCTGGCACACAGTCCCAATTCTCATATCGCAAATAAAAAGTGAGAAGCATAGCTTGTTTAGGTGGACATCGGCGGTAGCATCGGAGGCGTATGATAGAGTTGCACGAGCTCCCCACCCTGGCAGTCGCTCACAAACGATTCTGTCACCCGGGTCATTAAACACAACAGAACCAGACTGGGACAGACAGGCTACTGTTAGCCAGGACCCAAGGACAAATTACAGCTGCAATTCAGCTAATGCACGAATATCGAAATGGCCTTGGCAACAAGGCCACTGGGGTAAAGCCGAGAATCGCCTGCCCACATGCGTCAGTGGCAACACCAGCAAGCTTGCACATGCAAGGGTTTCCTTCCGCTGCGTTAGCTGAGCTGCTCACAAGGATGGACTGCCAGCCACCTAGAGCCTGCGACCTAGAGGCAGAGGTTATGCTGCTGCCATACTGTCGAGCAGGCAGGTGAAGCTAGCAGCATGCTTGGCACGTACAAATGACATGTTGCATGGCAAAAGTATAGCCATGTAGGAGGTTGACCGGTTGCATCTCGATTAAGTGCTATTTCCAGGAAAACTGGATGCTGATGAATGAACCTTATAGTTACGATATGTTCTATTATGAGAAAATGGCACGAACAAGCACAAAACAGCTTCTGTGGAAGCAGATCTAGATTATGGAATTGCCGATCTCGACCCTATGCATAAGTATCCATAAACACATATTTGCATCAGTGCATACAGCAGCGATTGCATACATGAGTAAGTGTGCTCATGAATAGAGTGTGTCCTCGCGTGAGTGCATGTGAGTGTGTGTGTGCACGTGTAAACAGCCAACATGAATAATAATTATAACCATAAAAAGTCTTTTTCTAGCACCCCATGTGAGCCTAATCTCTATTCAGGTGTTTTACAACTCATTGCAATAGAAGCAATAAGCAATAGCTAATGGAAAAAAACAAGATATCCTGCTTAGGCAAGCATGCAAAAGCAGCAAACATATATGAAATGAAATGAATTATATATCATGCTAAGATATGCATGCGAAAGCACACAGAAGACTCAGAGGCTCAGGTTAATGAAGCCCTCATTTAGTAACACTCACTCAATCGTACACAGCCAAACAAAGCACACAAGGAAAAGTACAGGTCTACTGGGATAAAGCTATCTAAAAGCTGCTCACTGCTACCCTTAATTGCGCCGTGCACACTTTCAAACCGCACAGCCAGCCACGTAAACGAACCAACCATTCACACGGCTGCAAAGTACGCCATAATCTTGGGTACTCAGTCAGGCTAGTGCCCCCCCCCCCAGTCGAGAATGGCGGATATGCTCACTGGAGCTGATGCCTCGATTGAGCATATCCTTGAGCACGCGGCTTTGCATGGGCTACAGAGGGGCGAGCCGAATCTGCGAATCGGATCCGAGAGAGGATGGGATGCAGCAGCAGCAGCACAAGGGCAGCAGCAAGCATACTCTCAGGAGTGTCTGAGCTGGACAGCGCTGTCTGCTAGTCGGCTTCACTTCTGGACCACGTGCTCACCGAGATTTGAGTACAAGTCTGTCCCGGGTTCGCTGTACTGCTCAATCCAGTTCGTATTACTGTAGAAATCCTGGGCGAGGTGCAGGCATCTACCCACCAGCCGCCGCACCAAGACGTAGTCGGGCATGCTGGCATTTGTGACGAGCAGCACCACCAAATCCCTTGTGTCGGCCAGATACTCATTGGCTACAAAAACAGCAAGCAGCAGCATCTCAATTAGATCTGCATCTGCATTGAAGATGCCTCCACAAACGACGGACACATGCTATCAAGTATGTGCCTTCGTACCCAATCATATATACTCGTGTGTGGGTGCTTGTGAAGGCGTTTGCGCATGCTATCTACAGAATCTACACATAGTTAGGAACATGCTGTAGTGGCTTTTGAACGAAACTGCTTTATGGTAAACGCGACAAATTCAATGAGCGCCAGTCCTTCAGATGCACGAAAAATACTGACGTTGCCACGTGCCCCGAAATATGGGTGCCGAGTCGCAGCTGCTGTACCGGCACATTGAAGGTAGGCAGGCGGTAACACAGAGTGGCAGAAATTAATTAAGAGAATATGTAAATGCAAACATTCCACGTTTTCACCCAGAACAGCCTGTGGGACAGCAGCAGAAGGCTGGATCGCCACAATGGCAGGCATACTGTACGACTGGTTTATGCAGCATGCCGATGTCTGAATATCAGCACTTAATTTAGAATGGTAATGCTGCTGCCCAGGGTGCTACAAACAGCACCATATAAAGTATACAATCTCAGATGCCTTGCAAAAAGAATTTGCAGGTTACCAAACAGGGCAAGTGAAGTCACAAGTGAAGTGAAAGATTGTGCAGCTTTGAGTTTTGGTTGGAAGCGAAAGCTTCCAAATGCCAACTTTGCACCGGTGTGTGTGTGTGTGTGTGTGCACGCGAGCACATGTGTATGTATACGTGTGTGTGTGTGTGTGTGTGTGTGTGTGTGTGTGTGTGTGTGTGTGTGTGTGAACACTGTGCTTACAACAACACTTAGAAGTCATTTTCTACTGAGCATGGTGGAGGCACAGTCTTTTGTCAAAGCAGCACCTGACCAAAACGCACCAGAATGCAGCAGACATTCATCAGTCAGAATCAATAGGGACCTCCAGCGACCAGAACGCAATTCGCGATCGAAACTTCAGGCTAGTGCTCTAGCCGTGTGTGTCCCTGACGGACCAGCCGGTGTGCTTCTGGGTCGACTGTGTCATCAGGAATCATTAGCTGCAGCTGCCGACGCCCCCCCCCCCGACTGTGTAATGAACTACCGAAACGAATAGATTAAAATTATGTGATGAATTCACCAGTCATCGCTATTGCGACCAATTCTTTCTCAACATAATAATAATAACATTTTCACAGATATCAGAGAGCTAAATCTCTTTCTAGCAATATATGCTGCAGAGGAAGCATTAAGTAGGATGTTAGTGATAACATGCACAGTGGCAGATGCATAAGCATAAACAGTTCAATTCACAAAAATCCAGAATATGCTGAGACTAAAAGGTCCATTTTAGTATTTATTTAAATGCTGTCAAGTCAGGGTATGCCATTACGTCACTCGGGACTAAATTCCAAGCTTTGGGAACATGCAAACAAAAAAGCACGATCTCTAATGAATTTGAGGCTGATTCAAGGCATAGCTAAACGACTTGAGTCAAAAGACCTGGTGGTACATTGCCTAGTATGATTTTGAAATAGTTCAGATACTTAGGCTGGAGCAAGATAATTAAGGAACTTAAAGGCAAGTGATATAACCTTGAAGTCGATACCCTGCTTGATGGGAAGCCAGTGTTGGTCGGTGATACTATGCTGATCTACGATGTTGCCGAGCTGGGTTGGTCCAGTGGTTAAGGGGATCGTCCCGACTAAGGTCTGGCTGAGGTCGTGGGCTCGAGCCCTGAGGCATATGTGAAGCGCCTGAATAGAAATTTAGTTCTCTTGGGGCACTATACAAATGAATTATATTTTTTTATGGAGAAGCCAGGCCCCACCCCTCCCCGAGTTTTTCCACCACTGCAAACGCCTTAATATACAGGCTGGAAGACCTGCAAGCAGTAATTGACACAAGCCAAGATGGGACGACACAAAATGCACGGACAGCTTGTATGCCGCATCCCTGCCCGAAATTGTTGCAATGTTGTATAGTTGAATGCAGGCACACTTGACTGTAGAGCTGAGGTGGTCGTCCAGTAAAAGGTCATTTTGGAACATGACACCCAGATTTCGTGCACATACAACAGGAGATATGCTGGCAGAGCACACTTTGAGGGATAGGTTTTCCCATTTCTGAGCACCACCACGTTTGCTCATAGCTAGTGGTTTGGTTGAATCGACATTCAATTTGAGAAAGTTTGTTACCATGCAAGTGCGAATGTCCGAAATACATGCATCAAGGGAGTTGAGAAGTTTGATTTGCTGGTAGGAAGGAAGGGGTAAAAGTGCAGGGACAGCTGCATGTCGTTCAAATAGAAATGAGACCCTAGGCTGTGCTTGGCAATTACATCGGTAGCAGGGAAAGCATAATTTGTGAAATAAGTAGATCAAGCACCGAGCTCGGTGATACCCTTGCTTTAAAGGCTTCTCAAATGACTGTCACATAGAAAAACATGGTGTCGTTGGGGTAGTCCTCACCCATCGTCGCTCGCAGACTCGAATGCTAGTCTTGACATATTTTTAAACTCTGAATGCACGTTCGTCCTTTGCGGTTGACACTGGCAGTGTCCGAATAGGTCGCACCAGTTTGCATAGTAAGTAGTTCATAGAAGGCCTCGGCTCGACCAGACACTGCCTGCATGAGTGCAAGGTCACGAATCCTATCTTTGATGCCAAGTCCGAATCAATTTCTCGACGAACGTTGTGAGGCTCCTGTCTCAGGTGGGCCTTTTGTATTACCAGGAATAAAGCTGGTGGTGGCCACTGCTGCTGTCATTCCGAGACTGCTGCTATGCGATCTCCACCGAGTCCCAGGCAGGGACATTCCATAGACGTTGGCCTTTTTTATGCTGTCATCCGAGGTGATGGATGATGGTGCTAGGAGGTGCCTTGGGGCCCGACTAGACTTGCAATCAAGAAAGTATCTGCCCCGCCCGGTGATTTGCCGGAGACTGGAATGCAAGATTGGTGTATGGTTAAAATACGCCCAGCCATAAATGAGTACCGAAAGCCACAGCTTATTGTCGGCCGGTTTGTAGAGGGTCACGCGCCTGGGCGAGTGTCTTAGGTCACGCGAACCAACGCGTTCTAAACTAAAAGAGCTTCCAAACCTCGGTATAGCCGACCCTAACGTGTGCATGCGATCGCTAGCGATGCTCTCGATCCTGAAAGTCAACCTCTACGGCACAACAAGATACAAGCTTCTAATAGAGTAGCCACAGGAGCACAGCTGTTAAGACTAAGTTTGGATTTAGCCTTTAATCGCAGCAGGCTTGGTGTCTCACACCTCTGGAAGGGTAGTCTCTGGCTTGAGCTACTTACGGTGCACTACGAAGCTGGTGCAGCTCTTGTTCCCTCGGACCCAACTCTCGGTGGCTATTCTTAGGTAAGTCTCCTCAAATCGCTTGAAACCCTCGACTGACAGCATCCTTGGGCATGGTTACCAGTATCGCATTAAGCTTAATATTAGTCGGCCCAGTAGCCAGTTCGTGTCTTTTGCCAAAGGGGCTCACTGTAAGCTTCAGTTTGTTTTAATACTGCTCACGTTCTCTCGGATCACTTGAGTCAATAGCTTTGACTAAACAGGGGACTCTGAAGCTGAAGCCAAATGCCACGACCGTGACTATCAGTGAGAGCTGCTCCTCTGCAGACGGTGGAGGGGGAGCAGCTGCCCCTCTAACCCATTTGGTCCAGCCACTGGATATGTATATACCCATATGTGTGTACCTGCATATTGTATACTGTAATTACACACGTTCACACACGTTCACACACGTGCAGGTTTTGCATAATTTCGTAAAGGAGTTTCTGTCTGAAATTTCAGTGTCATGAAAAGTAGGTTGGGTTACGATGAAGAACTTTAACTAGCATGCACCAAACTGTTTCGGTACAAAAAATGTAACCAGCAGACTTCAAGTCGCTAAATTTAGTATAAATGAGGGTCGTGGCCGAGTCAGGAGGACACTCTAGTGAGTCCACGTGGTTTGTTCCCGGCTTTCTTCGACCTGACACAAATTTTGTTTTGTGCTTGCCAGTCAGCCACTCGTTTGATGTCAATCGACCTGTTAAGCAAACTGGGACCAGCACAGCAAATGTGAGTTTAGCGAACGCTTTTGCGTGGCCAATTTGCTTTAGCAGCATTAATCACATCTAGTTCACACTCACGCAAGTCACGAAGTTTTACATTAATGAGTTACGAGCCTCGTACTATATAGGGCTGCACAGGTCAAAAAGTAAAGGTCAGCTGATTCGGCAGCCTCGTTCTATAGGGGCCATCATCAGGGGGCTCACTGGACCCCTAGGCCCCTCCCTTGAACATACTCGATCGGGTGTGTTCGGTGGCCACTCCAACCAAAAAGACCATTCGTCATCTAATCATTAGCTGCTTCGGGAAAAGCCGTGGAAGATTTAGCCCTTCTCTGGCTAAATCTTAGTGGAGCCCTAGCTGGGAACATCCAGCTCAAGTGAGAAACGGTCGTTCGTGCAACTTAACAAGCATCGCAGGGTGTGTGCAGCTCACCGAGAGGGCTTAGTATTCAGGTTATCTGAGCATGCTGCCGGCTCAGCCATAGCCTTGCATTTACAAGACTCGCATCGAGAGATCACTAAATGGAATGCACTGTAACCAGTCGGTCACCGGGTGTGCCCAGGTTCACCAATACAGCAGCAGCAGCACGAATGAGCTGAACACTTGGGTAATGCAACGAGATGAGCTGCCGCTCCAGCAGCAGAGCCTGGGTCCAGCCTGCAGGCAGGCAAGCTGGCAAGGGCAGCATCTCGAGAACTCTGCACTTGCAGAGCAACACTCGGCAGGCGATCATATGAATTAGTCAGCAGGCTGCTGCATGCTTGAACTGCCGCCCACGGCTAAGACTAAAAAGCCTGCCAGCGATCCATTGTGTCTGTCCTCAGAACCCACTAACCCCTTTGAAACTGCTGGATCCGGCTCACCTGACTGCATACGTGCCACACCCCAATTCCCAGGTGTCAGCAACAGATGGCATTCCTGCCGGCTAGGAGCCATTCACCTCTAAGGAGAGCCATTCCCATTCTGGATCAGCCGAGCACATTGTGTTTCGTCAGGTCAACTAGGAATACTGACTCTGCCCAGCGAGTGGCTAAGTACTCGGTGGAGACCCGAAGGGGGAAGGGCACAGCACAGCACAGCACAGCACAGCACAGCACAGCACAGCACAGCACAGCACAGCACAGCACAGCACAGCACAGCACAGCACAGCACAGCACAGCACAGCACAGCACAGCACAGCACAGCACAGCACAGCACAGCACAGCACAGCACAGCACAGCACAGCACAGCACAGCACAGCACAGCACAGCACAGCACAGCACAGCACAGCACAGCACAGCACAGCACAGCACAGCACAGCACAGCACAGCACAGCACAGCACAGCACAGCACAGCACAGCACAGCACAGCACAGCATAGCAATGTCACGTAGTGCACCCAGACCCTAATACTGTAGCAAGAACCCAAAGTGCCTAGTCAGGCTCTCTCAAATGCACGTTTGTTAAGTAATCTTGCAAGTGCATCTGGAAAAATGGTTCTTTGAAGGCAGTCGAGAAATAGAAGAGCCACTCTTTAACACACGGGAGCCTGGCTAAAACCTGAGGCCGAACACGGCTAGGGCCCTTATCTGGGCAATTTGAGCTGCCGAGTACCGTTTTTCGTGCAAGTAAGCAGATCGCAAACAGGTGAAAGGCACCGTAGAAGCAAGCTGAGTAAGAGTAAGTCGAATCGACGGGTGCAGCTGATAGCCGACGTCCACTTTCCTCACTCGGACAGCACGGAAGGCAGCGATCCACAGACCAGCGGGTCATTGAGCTCGGGGGGGGGACCAGGCACAGCTGCATTGATTGGCATGGCTTGGTAAGAGAAGGGGGGCAGGAGGACGAGGGGCAGGGAAGGAGAACGAAAGTAGCACTAAGGAGCCCGATGCTTTCTAAAGCAGGCAGAGAGCTCTTTGAACAGATCAGAAAGCAACTTTGACTGCACTTTGACGCGTACAGACATGACACGCACGAGCGCACAGGAGTGCACAAGGGCACAAGTACACTCGCTTGGGCTTAAAAATATGCGTCAGCCAGCCTGTGGACTTCGACGGCGGAGGAGGGCTAGATGGCCGAGTGCACACGGATGGTCTCATCTCAAGAAGGGTGATGCAAACCTTATCTAAACAGCCCGTGGCACATGCGAGTGCTTGCAGTGTTTGCCCAGTGTAACTGCCATGCATACTAACAAGGAGTGCTGCAGATAAACAGGAGGAATGCAGAGAGTGTGCCAGCGTAGTGGCGGTGGTGCCAGTGAGTTGGCTGCAGAGCAGGGTAGTTAGGCCGAGTTTCACGGCGAGCCGATCGAGAGAGCCCATGCTACACAAAGTCGTAGTAGCAAAGAGGCAAGTACAAACGCTACCACCTTCGTTCTACTCTCACACTAGTTTCTAATGACGCTATGACAGCAAGGCCTTCCTCCAGAGTAAGCTTACAGGAAGCACTAGATTGTGGATTTTTTACTTGGCCAACATTCGTGGAAATGATAACTTTACGAAGACTCAGAACAATCGTGGAGAGCCCACTTCTTCAGAAACAGTGGTGGAGGACAGCGGCCCACAGTGACAGTATATTTTCTGGCAAACTCTGAGCGAACCACAATGGTAATGACACTGACGATGTGGGACATAACATAGCAAGCCAACGATTTTCACTGCCAAACTGCATCGCTATCGCTGGTCTCGTGCCTGCCATTTTCTTACGCCTGAATTGTGTGCATCCATGCTCCCAAATAAAGGATTACTTCCCAAGACCCCCCTGTGTTTGTGTGTGTGTGTGGGGGGGGCCTAGCCCACCACCAAAGCCTTCTTCAGCAAGCAAGCAAACCAGCCAACCAGTGAGCACTAGTGAGTCACTCCTGTGGGGCTGGGGTGACTGGATTGAAGCTTGCTGTATAGAGGTAGTAGTAGTGCACTCATCGTCAGTAAGCCAATCAGGAGCAGACCTTGACTTAACAGAGGCAGCTAATAGTATTAAGTCTAATGGAGCATTGTAGGGTGCCGAGCACCCAGGCCATCAGGTCGGTTCAAAGGGGAGGCCACGGTGCCATTGCTCCCATTCCTGCACACCTAACCAGACAGTCAATAAGCTGCCAAGCTAAGTTCGATTGGTAGAGCCCCTCATAGAGTGCTCCCGATTACCGACTGGGGTCGCCGAGCTTAAAGCTACACACTTGTCGCTCCCAACTTGTTCCAGGACAAAAGTTTCCAGATGCCACTCTCAGGACAGGGAAGAGAGAGAAAGCAAGCAGCCAAGTGGATAGAATGCAACTAAGCCACCGTTCTCGGGCATGATGTGAAATGCGAATCGTTGCTCATAAAGAACGTGACATGTCGCTGCATCCAGAAAGCAAGCGAGTAGCCCTCACTGCTGCTGATACTCACGAGCTACGTCTCAAAAGATAGCAACGGGCAATTCTTCATCACTTCCCTCTCATACTTAACAACATAATTCATAATTTGTCTCTGCCTCCATCGATTTCGCTTAAACTTTGTCTCTCTCCCTTTCTCCCCCTCTCTCATTATAAATCTTTCGGTCATGTTGGTGCTCCTAGGTAATTTCCTTGCACAATGTACAGGTCTTTGTCACGTGACTTTGCACTATTAGCCACGTGTAAAGCCTTCAGGTGTGTACTAATTTTTATTAGCTCCGTAAATCAATAAGTGGAAGACATCTGTGAAAGCTCACCGTACGAAGAGCTAGTGGACCTCGAGTAGCACCCAGTGTGTAAGGAGGAAACAGAAATAGTGAGAAGGCAGAAATAGACACAGACATAATGATCCAATCAGACGGTGGGAGAGAGTGAAGGAGTGTCTGGCCTACTATGAGCACATTTAAAGTGCCAGAAAGAGATTCAGTTCTCTTCAGGTGTTATATAAATACCTAGTTATTATTATTAGCATTATTGTTATTATCACACGACAGATATGGGGCAATGGCAGCACGGGCTGATGCCATAATTCAAGGATCCAGTCAGACATGGGCAGCAGCCTCTGTCCAGAACGGCCGATTCTATGCGAAGACTGGGTGGCATTTCTCAAAAGGTGTTTCCTTAGGAAGACAGTCTATCGTGAATGCGCCGGCCATTGCTCTAGCCATCGTCAGCCAACTCGCACTCGCTCTCTGCTCTGCATCGCACCAGTCAGGTGCTCTAGGTGGAGGCAAGCAGCTAAGGACATCACGCTCAGCAGCAACAGCCTGGCTTGGTAGTGACGTTCGATTCGTCATCCCATGCACGTGCTCATCGCAGCGAGGTCCACAGATAATGCCGTGTACGTGTCAGGCCGAAGACAACCGGCCAATGGATGGCCAGCATATTCACCTTCGGTCAACTGCTCGGCGTTGAAGTGCATGGCAGCCTGCCACCAGTCGGCTCTGCCGACTGCTTCGTTGGCTGCCACGATTGTCTTCAGGGCATCGGCGTAGCTCGGCATCCCTGCAAAGAGCAGCAGTGCTCTGAGCCACGTGACGTCGGTGAGGGAAAACGGGCTCTTTATGCTCCCCCATCCTCCGACCACCCACCGATGGACCCGTGTCATCAAGCAGTCCGCTATGCCCCCCCCCTTTTCGACCTTGCTACAATCCGCTGCCTTGGACACGAGGTCAGCGCTTGTGGCCCTTCTTGCTGCGATCCTGGCTAGGTCCTTCACGGGGGGGGGTAGGGCCGGGCAATCGGGGCTGCAGCCGCAGTCGCAGGGCAAGCCGAGCGTCGGCAGTGGCTGTAGCCGAGCTGTGATCAGGGCTTGCCTCACAGTGGCTCCAGCGCAGAGGCTCGTCGGCTGCAACCGCCGCCAAGCTGGCCGCGGCAGCTTGGAGAGAGCCGCTTACCCCATTATCCAGCAATTGAAATTGAGGTACCAGAATTCGCACGATAATGCCCGCAGCAGCCGCCGGCCCGCCGCTGCGTAGGCAAGCCCCATTAATTTCGCCGACGACGCAAGCTTGTTCAGTAATAATCAGCATCGAGGAACTTGGCGCCCCTCCCCCCAATCCCCAGCTCTGCTGAGGAAAGCCGCTGAATGCCGCCGTCGAGCGAAGGCCGCTCCCGAACAGGAGAGGAGAGAGAGAGAGAGAGAGAGAGAGAGAGAGAGAGAGAGAGAGAGAGAGAGAGAGAGAGAGAGAGAGCAGAAGCAGGCGGCTGCGAACTGGCTGGCGCGGCGGCGAACGCATCACGCTCTTAAATGGGCTCGGCGGAAAAGCCAACGCCGACGAGCCGAGAGGCGGGAGCGCTTTGAAGCGGCTCGCTGCTGAGACTACACTATCCGGCGCTGCCGTCGAAGCTCGTCGCCGCCGGCATCCCCGCTGCCCTCAGCTTCGCGACTTCGCCGCCGCCGCCGGCGAGTCGCGTCGGCGTCGGCGACGGGCCGTCTGCGCGCGAGCGCTGCCCGCCGCGAGAGCGCGGCTTACCGCGCAGCTGGGCTTCGTCGGTGAAGCCGAGAGCGGCGGCGACGCTAGCCAGCGCCGCCGCCGTCATAGACTCGTGGCTGGCGTCGTGGCCATCGCAGCTGCCCAATCCGTTGGGAAAGAAGCCAACCGCGACGCACGGCAGCAGCAGCGCCACGAGTGCGGTGGCCAGAGCGCCGCCGTTCGTATCCATTCGTCGCCAGCGGCCGCTGCTCGCCCGGCGGCGGTCAGTGCGGCAGGGAAGGGATGCCTGCGGCAGCAGCGCGACAGCTCCAGCGAAGGCTCGCAGTCACTGTCGAGGAAGAAGCCGCGGCGGCGGCGGCGGCGGCAGAGGCAGCGGTGACGGGCGACTGCCCGCGACGGACCGCTAATATCTGCGTCCGCACGCTGACGCATACCGCGAACAATGCGCGAGGGGCTTATCGAAAAAATGCCTTTCAATGGCAGCCACTCAGAGGTTCGGATCGGAACGTACAATGCCGGGCAATAAAGGCTGGCCGCCCACGTGACGGACCGAATGAGGTCACGCTCTAAGTTTAGAAATGCGCTTAAGCTGAAGAAAACTCGATCGCCCGCATCGCTTTTTGAGCCGCCTACCCCAAAACGAGAAGACGACTGCGACGCGGACGACGGACGACGGCGAACGTCGCTCTCTGCAGGCGCCGCTCGCCGGCGTCTACAGCAGCCGCTACTCTGTGGGGGGGGGGGGGGACGGGTAAAACCGACGGCAGCGCAATAACATACCTACCGCCGCGAAAATAGTACGGCGGAGAAATAAAGCATGCACCGCTTCGAAGATCGGTCGCGATCTTTGGGTATGGGGTCTTTCGACCGGAAGCTTCCGGGTGTCGCCTGCGGCGCCCTTATCGGTGGACTCAAGTCTCCCGTCGGAAGCAGTCGGAGACGGCGTTCTGCGATTAGCCGAATATTGGCGCACTCGAAGGGGGCTGTGTGTTGACACGCTTGGTGAGCAAATATTTATTATTAACACCTAGCGATAACATCCCGCGTCCCGATGGAAGTCCCGGAGGCGAATGGAAACGATCGCATCGAGGGGCAATTGACAAAAGAGAGGCGGTCGCCGACGGCCTTTTCGACAGAATGGAACAGCTTGGCCGTGCGCGGCAGGTGCTCTCGTCGGATCCGACGCAGCACGTGAGGTCGCTCGCCGCCGGCATCTGGGACGCCCGTGGCTGCGCGTAGTGCTAGCCTCGTTTCGACCTCGTGGACCGTCGACGGGGCTAACGTAGGCTGGGTAACGTGCCGGTTAGCCAAGGACGCGTCGGTCCGCTGTCGGAGCGATCCTTAGGGGAAAACAAGTCTGCCGATCGCGTGGCCTCGCTTGTGTAGCCGCAGCCTTAGCGGCATGAATGAATCTAACAGTTCGGCGTGGCTTGGCCTCGCTGCTGGACTCATATGTTTCGTCGACGGGGCGCGTTGCAGAGATCGAGAGCCGACGCCGTACTCTTAGACTCCTGGCGGCGGGTTCGCCTCCGAGCGCATTCGCGCTCGTACGTCGCTCCGAGACGATCGGCCGAGACGATCGAGTGCACGGTCTTGTCCGGCTATCGACTCGCGAGCCGCCCTGGCGCGCCTCGGCGCTGACCTGCACTTTGCTCAGCGCAGACCTGCACTTTGCAAAGAGCGCCATCGCTATCTCGCACCACTCCTGCTGACTTCTCGCTCTCTGAGAACAGGAAAAAAGTCTTTTCAAGCCACATTTTATTGCCTCGCCCGGCATTGCAACTGTTATGACCTTAAGTCTGAGTTAGCGCTGGTCCGTGCCACCTCGAGCAGGCGACTGGCGATCCGCTGCAGTGGCGATCGGAGGGGGCTAAAGTATCTTCCCCCCCACCATCACCATAGGTCAGGCTGAAGAGGCTCTGTGCTGACCAGACTAGCGGCTGTCGAAGCACCAGTTGCTAAAATCAACCTCTAGTTTCTCTCCCAGAAGTCTCAATAGCGCTTTCCACGGGGTTTATAAGCTTCCGAAACGGGCTGCGAGCTGGTCTGGCCCAAGGGTTGAGGTGCTAGCCTTTGCCGACCGAGGTCAAAGTGAATGCGTTTGATGACCGAGGTCGTGGGCTCGAGCCCTACCGCATATGTCAAGTGCCTAGAGAGAGGTATGGTTCTCCTATGGCGCTATACAAATGAAGTTCATTTATTTTATTAATTTGAGAGGCTTAGCGAACAATTGCAGACGCTCGTCGGATTTCGCGCCTCCGGCGATCGATAGATCGAGGTGCTTCTTCGGAGAGAATTGACCCCCACTCCCGCTTTCCAAAATGAGGCTAAGATTGGGTGCGTTTACGTCGTGTACGTTCGGGGTCAGTTGTTCCAGAAGGGTCTCTTACTATTCTTCGAAGGCGCAATCGCACGGACAGAGCTGTCGAAGCCGATGCCGACTCATTTGATTTCAGAGACGCTTAAAGAGGATCCTTCGGCCTCGGATCCTTCGGTCACGGAGCCTTCGGTCACGGAGCTTTCGGCTTCGGAGCCTTAGGTCACGGAGCTTTCGGCTTCGGAGCTGCGTCCCACCGGCGGCGGCGGCGGCGGCGGCGGCGGCGGCGGCGGCGGCGGCGGCGGCGGCGGCGGCGCTGGACGTCCTCTTCTAATTGGAGCAGAGCGCAGTTCCGCTGCGATACTGATTCGGGGCGGCGCGGTGCCTCGCTCTGAGCAGGGTCTGTGCATCTCCAAAAATGGAAAACGGCAATCCTTTGCATGGCGAAAGAGCATTTCCTGGCCGTGTGCGCGCACCTGCTGGCGGCGCTGCTTCACGCTGCTGCTCTGCCGGGTGGCGGCCCTAGTTTTTAGATGGAGTAGCGATGGCGAGCGAGCTAGGTGGGAAAAGTGAGCGAGCGAGCTGAGCGAGCGAGCTAGGCGGGAAAATCGCCGTCCGAGCGCCTCGTCGGCTTCGCCATCGCGTTTTCGGCTCTAGTGTGAATTAATTTAATAATTCACACTATAGTTAACAATATATAGAAGTCACCGGCTCTAGTGTGAATTAATTTAATAATTCACACTAGAGCTAATAATATATAGAAGTCACCGGCTCTAGTGTGAATTTATACCGGGTTTTCAGACACCTTCTTCGCAGCTGTTATCGTGGCCGGTAGGCCTTCAACTTTATCACCGACAGCCGTCACAGCAACGAGCTTAGTTTCCACGCGTCTGTCTCCCGAGTCCTTAGCTTTTCAGGCGCGAAGGTCATTCCCAATTCACTAGGCAGGAGACGGGCGAGCAATTTTAGCTTAAGCACTATGCTTCTGATGCCTGAAACAATCTCAAAACTAGAACACGATTGCAGCACAAAATATAATGGCGAGCCATCCTTTGTGCACGTTTGCATTTGTGATTGCGACAAATATTTATCTATTACCAATCCGATATTGTCTGCCTTAAATTCACCGAGACAGTCCGTGGGTATACTTGGGCGTCTTTCAGCACATTTCTTAAATGAGCATAGACCCCCTGGCAGATTTCTGAAGCGCAGTGAACCATTAAGCTACTGCAAATCTGAGCGGGTAGTCTAATTCATTTACTTTTTAATGCAAGCAGATTCAGCGGCCGGAGTGAGGCCATGACCGTACAAAGTCTCTCTTCATGCTGAAGCACGAAGGTTGCGGCTGTGAGGCGCTCACCTGGTGCAGATCTCGACGGCTCTCCGCGGCAGCTTATGGCACCATGCGTACATCGCGAGAAGCAAAAGAAGAAGCCTTCTCAAACCGGGAAAAAAAGATGCAAAGACGAGTCGCGAAAAGGGGCACGAAATTGACAGGAAGTCTTTTCCGTCGTGCTGAAGCATGAGCGCTTAGCGTTGAACGCTGTCGCCAGACTGAGCATTGCCGAAGCCCATTGGTTGCTCTCGTTGGGCTCGCTGTAGCGAGGGCTTTCAACAATCAGACAATCAAATTAATCAAACGACTCCCAGTGAAAACACCGTCGGCAGCGCGATCGCAGGGTCGCGATGGTGGCATTTCCAGCATCAGAGCAGCAGTCAATTGCGTAAACGGTTTGTACGGCAGCAGTCTCGAAGCAAGTTACACAGTCACAGGTTCCACAGCGCCCGTAACAGGTGCTGAAAGAGCGATCGATTGATTGATTTCATTTTCAGTCAAGAATTAGGTACCATGCGCCGGCTCAATGCTAGCAGCCGGTTCCGCGCTCCTGTGTAAACTCATAAAGTTCAGCATTCCAAAGCCGCGCATAGTATTCCGTATTTCAACACGCGGAGCTTCTACCGCGAGCTACAGCGATGCTACAGCGGGCACGTGGTCGCCTTTGAAGTCATATAATCGTACAGATAAACCTAGTAGTTTCAGAATTGTTCCCCCTCTCGCGGCCAAATCTTTTTCGAAGTTCAGTCGCACGGCAGTTGGCCTCCGGTCGCCCTAATTTTGGAAATTACTGCATTGTAGCAGTCTGGTCACTATTCCCAGCCGACTCATGGTTAGCTGTGACATTTGGTGTAGATTTGGCTAACTGTTAGTCTAGACATTGAGAAGCCGCTGCCTTCAGATTATCCACATTCTACAAATAGTAAATCTGAATGCAGCTATATTCTGCTGAACTGCCATTACCAAATGCCTCTTGAACTTTTCGGAATGTGCGCTGACTTTGATTCTCACACGATCAGCAAAATGCAGTCCTCATACGTTCAATTTTAATTTAGCACTCCTCCAGAATTCGTACAATTTCATCCATCAGTTGATCCATCCATTGAATTCCGAATTTGGCAATGCTAGCAGCTATTTCAGGTTGCAAGCACTCGATACTACGGCCATTGTATGCTATAATCCAGACAATAAATATAAATATATATATATATATATATAGCCATATTTCAGGTTCTGCGAAAACTAATATAATCACAAGCAATACGATTTGCTCGAGGTGACTGCCAAAGGTCCTGAGCAATTATCAAACACTTCAAAAACGGCATGTCACAAACACGATGTAGCGGCTTCGACACAAAATACAATTAGGCCGAAAGCTCAGTGCGTGGCGGTGCTAGTGCTCGGTAGCGCACTACAAACAGAGCGAGAATGCTGCCGCCTCAACGAGGCGCTAGATAGGCAGTCGTGGATCGCCGTCTCGGTACGCACAGGTATTCTGACGCCAGGTGAGCCAGGCAGCAATAGAGCGCGGGCGCCGATATACCTGCGCCACAACGAGTCGTGTCCTTAGCGTAGAAAAGTCTATTCGACGGCCGCAGAGGTCTATTAGTATGCGGCACTAGCTGCAGCTAACGTCTCGCTTGAAAACCTGAAGCGCACATGAATCGCCTTACTACTGCAAGAGTTGGTCCTTCCATATTGCCTAGCCATTGGTCGAGACATAACCGGCGCCCAATTGCTACTATTCAGGAACGACGAGTAATATCTATGCAGTCATTATTTGGCTGACGTAGCGCTCCAACCTTTCGACGTGAGCGCAATGCCCGGGGGGGGGGAGGGGTGGGGCGAGGCGGGGTAAAGGATTTATGGTACTAACAGCTAGACCACTTCCTAGACCGCTCACCGCCACAGCAGCCCCTTCCTACACTGGGCGGCAGCCGTAACGTCAGACCGGCGGCAGCCGACTGCTCGCTTGCCGGAGACCAGCCGGACGGACCCTCACGAGGGTCGAGCCGGCCGCCCCCACCAGGACGAGCCATTAGAGAGAAAGGCCAGACGCATTCGCAGGTGGTGACGGGCGAGCCGCTCGTGTCGAGCGCCTCATCGATGGGCTTCCCAGGAATTGCCAGCGCCGGATTACGCCGCGTCATAGCGTCGCAATGCCTGCTTTCGCGGGCGCACGCAGAGCGTGCACGAGAGCCTGGTGCTTACGATGGCGGAGCTTTTTGGTCCGCTGTTTCCGCCCCACTGCGTGTCGCGTCAGTCTCCTATGATTCTATATTCTCGCTATTACTGTTCACATTCCTATTAGGTGTGATTGTACATGCCTTCTGTAGTTTTGCTATTGCCATTAAAATGCATTCCTGGTTTCGACTGCTGCTTTCCGGTTTTGTGAATTGGATATCTCCAGTAGGAAATCCACTCGTAGCAAGCGAGGAGTTGAGCGGTGCATGTTCAGAAATTCCTGCGGCGGCGTTGTCCCAAGCCGCCTAGTGCGTTCTCCCTCAAGTACTGCTGCGAGTCACTCGAACTTAGTGGTCGTCAGGCTAACTATAAGCCTTGCGGCCAATCTTGAAGCGTGCCGCGGGGCGCCCCTACTAATCGGCGGTAGGACTCTTGATGACACCCTTGACCTGTTTGCCTTGACAAAAATACGGCGGAAACCGACCAACTTGTGACCTCCTTGGCAAGCTTTCTTTCACATCCCGAGATCAAACAAAACTCTCGAAGGTCTCGCCATTGTCGCACGCTCTCAACTCGATGTCTAGCCAGGCGCATGCACTCGAAGTATTCTTTCGAATCTCTTGTTGTGAGTCCCGCCAATGGCAAGTTCCTAATGGCGGAAGTAATCTTTCTTCACCCAGGTACCGAGTCGTCGGCTATTTAAAATTTTCCAACCTTAGTTCAATTCTGTGTGCATTAAAACATCTCTCCCGCATCCTAGGTGATTTTAACATTCATTTCAAGACGCAAAGGACCCCCTAAGTATTGAATTCCAATTCATACAGTGACTGATTCATTTTCTTTGTGGATCACGTGTACGACCCGACAAAGGCAAAGGTCACACACGATATTAAGTATTCCTCCCTTACGATTCTACGCTATCGTCTTCTATTATTTCCAAATTCTGCTCACTTGACCACAAGCGGATCTAATTCAGTCTGCAGTAGGGGCCTTTCCAGTATCAGAATCAAGTGTGAATCGCGAAACCTAAAGACCCTTGAAATTGATTCGGTCCGCACGTAAATATCTTCCTCGCTCCATCGTTAATCCTCCTCCTGTTCTGCCATGGAAGATTGAATGTTATAACACGACACCAGTCAACGTGCTTGACGACTTAGCACCTCTGACTAAGCCACCATTTGCCCTCGCCCAGATGACGGCCTCTAGCTTAGCAGAGACATTTAACTGGCTAAGCCTACTAAGAGCAAGCTTGCGAAAGCGTATGCGATATCAGAACTTTCTGTCCATCGACAGGCATGCGAAGACTACAGTGGCTAATACCAATCTATCCTAGCAGAGGCCAAGAGGTCTAACGGCTATAAAAACATTGCCAAATCGCTGATGCACAATCCAAAAATGCTGATATCTACTGTCGACCATCTCGTTAACCTCTCCCAAGTTAGCTCCTTACCTAATGATCCTTATGTGATCTAGAAGATCGCTTGGCTAGCTTGGCTGTCAGCAAGATAGATAAGATCGGACCACCCATTCCTAAGGTAATGGCATCACCGCTGGACTTCTCTCTCTCTCTCTCTCTCTCTCTCTCTCTCTCTCTCTCTCTCTCTCTCTCTCTCTCTCTCTCTCTAATGTACCCACATAACTCGTCCCCTCAATTCATTGCAGCACCTCATTGTCTACATTCAAACTTGCTACAAGCATAAGTCAAAGAGGACTATTAGAGTTCCATACCCCATTCCCACAATTCTTCTACTATATATAGATCTGCTTCTGCCATCCATAACTAACATAATAATTATGTCCTTAGCCTCAGATCATGTCCCTACGTTTTTCAAAAAGGCATATGTTAGGCCAGTAATTAAGTAAACAGCACTCGACCGAGAGAACTTAAGCAACTTCCACCCAGTCTTGCTACTGCCGTTCTTATAAATTACACTCGCAAGTAGTGTCAGACCTAGCTCTTAAACTGAAACTTCAAATCTGGCAAGTAAATTCCGCCCAGGTTTTAGGGCTAATCTCTCAACTGAGTCAGCATTGGTTCGGGTATATACCGATCCTCTCAGAAATGCAGACCTAGTTTGAGTCTCTCTGCTTGTTTTGCTTGATCACTCGACAGAGTTTCATACTATTTGTCACCAAGTTCATCTCGATAGCCTTTCATCTCGCATGGGCATCTCCGGCAGAGCACTGCAATAGTTTAGGTCCTGTCTCAGTACGAGATTCCAGAGTACTGATGTAAACGGAAAAAAGATCACACGAGAAACCCCTAAAGAACACCGTAGAAGTGCACTAGTAGCGCGGCTTCGTAAAAGAGTCATGTGCATAATGAGAGGTAAAGAATAGGCACCAGCGGGGACATTACCATATTACTGGAAATTAATTTGACTATAGACATTCAAAACCTACTAGCACTTTCTTTTTTTGATGCCTTAGTGAATGGTTTTATTTCCATCCTTAATTTAACTTTGGAAGCCAGTCTGTACATCAACAAACAAGGTTTTCATTGTATGTCCACAGGCTGATTGGCATGATTATTGGCAGAATAGTGAGCGTGAGTAGTCTCCGGAGCTGCATGCATTGCTGACATCTGCACATGGATAGCATTCAAATTTCTCAAATTGAATGATGATAAAATCAACTCATTTTTTATAGGAAAAAGCCTGACTTAGAAATTTGAATGTTTAACGCTCATAATTGGCTCTACCAGCGTATCCTCTGACTGATCGGCATGAAATCTGAATGTCCTGCTTTAAAGTGACCTATCACTTGACGACCACATTAGCTCCTACACAACATTTAAAAAAATTGGGTCTACTTAGACAGAGATACTACAGTCAAATTGGTCCATACATTTGTGAAATCCCATCTCGACTTCTGTAACTCATTGCTTTCTGGTCTACCGGCATGTGCAACCAGGCGCTTACAATAAGTGCAAAGCTCTGTAGCCCAGTTTTTCTGTAACGAGCGTCGCAATCGACACATTACGCAGCTTCTTGTTGACCTGCACTGGCTCCCTAGAAAAGAGTAATACAATTAAACGTTTTGTTACTCTCTTTTAGTTCCATTTATTCTCTTGCTCCAGCCTGCCTAGTGGAACTACTTCCCAATCAGGCAAGGCGTCCCACCAACCGCTCTTCTTACTAAAGTCGTTTAGCTATACGTCGAACGCACCTCATATCCTTCGGAGACCGAGCCTTTAGTCCATACTCTCCCGAAACCTGGAACTGACACCCGACTGACGTCACGATATCCACTAACTTAATGACATTTAAAAAGAAGCTGAAAACGCACCTGTTGCTCACAGCATTTGCTGAGTCCTTGTGAATTGTTCATAGTTTGCTTATGCGTGCTGAGGCTGTGCATGTTATCACTAACCTTATTAACATGCTTCGTTGGCAGCATATGCAAAGTGCCTAGAAAGAGCTTTAGTTCTCAGAGGGCGCTACATAAATTAATTATTATTATTATTATTTTTATTGTTATCTTCTGCTTGGCAAGGGCGCTTTAACATCGCATTTTTTTCCGGAAACTTAAGAAATCGTGATACAAGTGTGTTACATCCAAAGGGTTCTAACTTATCAAGGGACAACCGTTTTTGTTTTTGGGATCGAGTCTTCAGCTCTTATGTACCAAAACTCTGGAACTCGCTTTCATCTATAGTCACAACTTACAGCGAACTTGCATCTTTTAAGTCTAAGCTAAAGGCACTTCTGCTACGATCTGCGTTCCCTTAGACTGAACTGGTCTTTTTAATACCTATGCTTTTCTTACGTACCTGTGCATGATTCAGTGCATGTTACTAGCCAAAGGTCATTCTAACCGGTGGCAACGAGTTTCTTTATCTTTGTTTTAGCATGCTGGCCTACGCACCAGACTTGTTTGCGTTTGTTTGGTTGACACTGTGCATGTCAGTAACCTTTAGGTATTGCCTTTCTTGCGATTAGATGTAAATCGCCTGGATAAAGATAAACCTTTCCTCGGGCCTTAAGACAAAACATTTTTATTATTATTATTAGTAAATGACTTCGAGAGTAGAGATCTGTTGCAAGTTGACTAGTCGCAGCAAAGCAAGGCTGCGAGTAAGTAAAGGACAGACATGCTCGAGTAAGCGTTCTATTCCTTTTAAGACAATGAGCGAACCTTCTGACATTCCAAACGACCACAGTGTGTTGTACCTACTGAAGCTCAGTCGTTTGCAAACGACTTTTTAGTTGAACCGGCCTTCATGAAAATTATTGGGTGACTTGGCATTTGTCTATACGCATATCATTTATCGCCAATTCGTCATCTTCTAGTGCTTTTTTATTGCAAGCAATTGATTGTAACATTTTGATCATGTGATTTGAGGTTTTAAAATTTTTGGATATATGCAGATTATCCGACCCGCACAATCCTTTGGATTTGTACATCCTTCGTGTGCCAAACACTTTCAATAATACGGTGCCATTCCGTGGTACGTACGTGATGAAGCGTGTGCCCAGAAAATGGTGATGCAGTAACACTGTAAATCAATCCAACCCGAATCGTTAGCGAGACATCTTGGCGTGAACGATATAACAACCTCCCGATACCAGGCGCTACTAGCGTTTCCTGTCTATTGCAAAATTCTCTTCCAAACATCGAAGTCCTTGCGAACACCGTATGCGGAAACGATACAGCTAAGACCTGTTTTAAAGATAATCTGTTTATTCTTTGACCGTAGTGAGTATGAAATTATGTGCATTTGGACATCTAAACGCTTACAGCTTGGGGTTGGGACACCCTCCCCTACGCCAGTGGTAGCTTTAGATTTGAGGTTGCTTGTAACCTGCGTATTAGTTATGATCGCGTGTACCTATTATCTTTTCGTTCTCATAATAATGATAATGTTTTGATATAGCGCCCTCGGAGAACTCAATCTCTTTCTAGGCACTTTAAATTTGATTCAAAGGAAGCACGATCGAATGGTTAGTGGTATCGTGCTCGATAAACAACAAGAATAACATGGTTATGGGTGACATGCACAAGGTCGGCAAGCAAGTGTGGTTAGTGGCAGCAAGCACAGTGTCAGCGCGAATGAGCACATGAGTGACGAATCACAGGGACCCACTAAATGCTGTGGTAAATAGAAGCATTTTTAGTTTCTTTTTAAATATGGACAAGTCAGGAGATGTCGTGACGCAAGACGGGTTCAAATGCATTCCTAGATGTTCTTGCTGCTGCTAAGGTCCGTGAATTATGCACTAACACAAAAAACCGCCCCGAAGCCGTAGCCGGGGCCTCGAGAGGAAGACCCGCTCCTTTGGTATTCCCAGCATTGTCTCGAACTGCTCAGCACGTTCTCCCTCAAGCGTTGCGGTGAATCTTTCTAGCTAACTAGTCATCAGGACTGTCATAACCCCGGCCGCCCATCTTAAAAACTTGTCTTTGGAATCCTTGCTCAATTTGTGGCCCATTCGTCATCGACTGGTGCTTTCTCTATTGCGAAAAAGTGATTGTAACAATATGATCATTTGTACGCACTCCATTTTCAGTGGGATTGCCAGGCACAACTTGGATTTTCACTTCTGTGCAGATGACACCCGGTTGTACCTTTACTGTGATCCCTCACAGCCCTCCAGCACCTCAAATTCTCTCAACTCCGTTGCTGAATGCATACAAGGAATCCGCATACGGATTGGCAGAAAACTTTCTTCATTAAACGATGATACAAATCAACAAAGCATGCTCAGCAATCTCTTCGCTGTTTCGTCAAAAACGTTTTCTCTTCAAGTCGGTATTCTAGCCACAAAATTGCAAAAGCTAAATTTTTATTACCGAAATTTTGAAATAGTTTTTTTTTATGCACTTAACTAAGCATTAGACTTCAAGAGCCAAAGCAAGCCGGCTCGTTTCGTCTAGGCATGCTAATTATAACGCCACTGCTACAGCCTTCTCGGTTAAATGCCAGTGTCAAAGAGTGGTAACTAGGTACTACTTGTAATGGGCAAACCAAATGTGATTCGGAGATTGGAAAAACCTAGCGCTCAAAATCGTCTCTGCCAGCATATTTCCTGTTGAGTTTTCGCGAAATCTAGGTGCCGTGTTCCAAAGTGACCTTACATTAGACGACCACATAAGCTCCACAGTCAAGCCTGCATACTTCAACTACATTACATTGCTAAAACTCGGGCTTTTTTTTTTAGACAGGAATGCCACATCTAAACTGGTCCATGCATTTGTGACATCCGGTCTCGACTTCTGTAACCCATTGCTTGCCGGTCTACCGACCTGTGCAATCAGGTGCTTACAGCTGGTTCAGAACTCCGCAGCTAGGCTTGTTTGTTTGTCGCTAGCCTCGCATATGCCACATCACACCACTTTTCGCCGACCACCGCAGGTTTCCAGTCAAGCAACGCAACGACTTTTAAAGGTTTTGTCACTCACTTTTAGGTCTCTTCATTCTTTGGCTCAAGCCTACCTATCAGATTGACTCCACCACCAGGCTAAGCATCGTACCACCCGTTTTTGTGAATCTAATCGTTTTGCTACACATCGTATGTACCTCAGATCATGTGGAGACCGTGCATTTAGTTCGTATGATCTCAAAGCCTGGAACTCACACCCGACTTTCGTCACGGAATTTCCTGACTTGACCACATTTAAAAGAAGCTAAAAATGCATCAATTTATCGCAGCATTTAGTGGGTCCACGCGATTCGTCCTTCGGTGCGTGTGCGTGCTGACACTGCATGCTGTCACTAATAATCTTTGCTTGCTGACCTGGTGCATATCCCATCTAACAGTACTATGCTTGCTGACATTGAGCATGCTACCACTAACCATTCGACCACGATTCCTTTGCAGCATATATAAAATGCCTAGAAAGAGAATGAGTTCTCTGAGGGTGATATGCAAATTTATCATTATTATAGTTTGCCCGGCTATCCAGCTGGCTCCAGCGGTATTTTAATTTTAGACGAAAGTCAATGGAAAGCTAAAGAAGTTGTTTTCCTAAGAGATTCACTGGCGGACGCATACAGCAAAATGAGGCCGCGATATTGAAGTTAGTGAAGGTACAACGGACTGCGAACTCGCAGAGAAACCACCGAGGAATGAGGCAGCCTGCCTTGGTGTGCGGGGCTGCTGCTGCAGCTGCACAGGTACGCTCACTCGAGCTGCTCTTTTAAACGCACGATTGTTGCTTACTGAGAGCAGCAGCTCTCTAGGAAACCTCCGTTCGCCGGTCAGCGCTAGAACGGAATTTTCACGCATGAGTTGCTGGACAGCTGTTAATCCATCTGCACATCCGTGCGGGCGCTCGCTATCCGCACAACGAGCGGGGTCAAGCGAGTTCATTTTTAGAAACGCACAAGAGCCTCGAAATGATTGGAGAGCCGCGAAGCTTATCTGCCTGCCCACCTGCAGTGCACACCTGCACATCGGCGGCTTACAAGGCGCGGCAGTGACATTAATCATTGGACTGGTGCTGCCGCAGCTACTAGGAATTAATCGCTGGTGTATGTGATGCTTGTGCTACTGTGCTCGAATGAGGCGGCTAGGCTACATCGTCATGCTGGAGAATGCTCCTTTGGCAGCAATAATACACTCTTTGGTTGGTTTGGACGTAGTGTACTTGGCCACCAAAGGAGCGGCTACAGCAGCGGTAGCATATAAGGGCCGTGTTAACCAAGTAGATAAGGTGCTCAGTCTTCACGACTGAGGCAGTGGGTTCGAATCCTGCAGTGGGCGATCTTTGACTGCCAACTGCAAGCGGGGGTGATAACCGTTAAGGTTCTTCTGCCTCTATGCACACGAGGCTCCTTAATCAGGTGATATTATGTATCTCCAAACGGGGCCAGTAAATTTACTTGCCGTAGCTCCATAAATCCACCTGCATTTCATCCATTCTGCAACTGCAACTATTGAAAGAAACGACTCATTCGCATGCTGCACACGGGGAGGGTGCTAGAGAAAGCTCTTTAAATAATAACTTCGTTTCGATTTCATTTCTAATTCTCAGCGGCGTTGCCGCTATTTGTGAAAATATACAGGTATTTACATGAACCCGGTTTTTATTTTGGCAGTCGACGCTTCGGTGTGACTAAATTAAGCATAGCCATATAAGTCACTCAATGTCCTTTCATCAAAAGCCGGCTAATTTAATTCTTTATCTTTGAAGCGTCAAGCTTAGATTTAGTTGTCGCTCATAATATGAATACAATACCTAGCCAATTGAGCATCCTCATTTATATAGCGACAGAAGAGCGTTCACAGTTATCGCCACGGCTTGCAGTTGACTACCGAGGATCGCCCGCTGCAGAATTTGCCGAATGACGATGGCAAGGTAGCAAATGTAAAGCCTTCACCGCCGCCTGGGTCACCTTCACCGCCGCCTGGCCCATAATCGAATCGACTGACCTACATCTTCTTGAAGAGCTTACGATATCTCTGCGTCGCACAACGAGCATCGAGGCAGTCGTCGTTCACTGGGTACCGTGACCCGAGAGTTCGCCCACCCAGCCCTCAACGCAAGGCAGCACAAGCTTCTGCTATCCGCCCTTGGGCTAGTTTAGTTTGCCATGCTTGCGTACTTATTGATCTAGCCGTCTGCTGCCCTATCGAAAGAATCTTCGCTTGTTTTTTTGTCCACACGGGATTGCGACCTCTACGATGATAGCCGTGATTCCATCGTCAACAGCTAGATCCGGGTGTAGCTGGCCGTTGCTGTCGTCCTCAATGCCACTGTCAATAGTTGCCAGCTGTCGCAAGTGTCCCGGCAGGGCGTCTACCAAATAGTTCAGAACAAGGTCATGTCTGGCCTAGACCGTTGTCATTGTTGGATCGCAGCGGCAAAGTGTGTGTGAGTTAAAGTTTCTCTCTCGCTCTGAGCGAAGGAGGTGCGCAGACGATGCCTCGCCGACCGACAGGGCGTCGCTAAGAGAGATCAAATTCGCATACGCTCTCAGCTGGTGTGGTAGCCAGGTCAGTTGTCGCATATCAACTAATGGACGTAATTACATTATGTGCTACTCGCCTCGGTTTTTTCCGGCTATTCCATGAGCGGCCCTCAGCTTAGAGTTAGCAACTATTCATAGTTCATAATCGCTTGGTATTGCATCATTATGAACAGATTGAATGCTTCTGTTCCAGCTTATGTTAAATGCCTAAAAAGTAATGCAGTTCACTCAGGACACTACATTAATGTCTCGCTATCATTATTTTAGCTATCTGTAAAGTCTTTCAAATCGGTATCACCAAAATCGGCAAACGTAGACACTATTCTGATTCTTCTGAATTCAAGGGATTTTACTCGGGAGACTCGGTGAAGGTCAATAAGGAGCCGCATCGGCTCCTCATTGACCTTCACCGATCTCATTGACTGCTACTGCCAAGCTTCTCTGCAGCAGTGTCTCTGCACCGTCGGAGCAAGGACCGCCGGGAGCCTGGAATAGGAATGGCCTCAGGATATTCGCTATTTTGTTAGCTTCGTGATCAAAGCTGTCGTGCCAGGTTGACTGCAACGAGCACCAACTACTGAATGCGAGTTCTACATAGAATTACAAGCCACCTCCGAAGCTGCCGCTCTCATCAGCGCAGCCATTGAAGCAGTGAAGCAACGCAGGGAAATCAGCCGTAGGGGCGGTCGTCGAGCGAGAGCGAAAGCGTCTTTCCCCATTGCTCCTGTAATATGAAGAAGTGCATTCCGCAACTAGGACTTCTGCTGTAAAGTGTTTTCTAGACAGTAGTATGTTCGCTCGTAGTCGCTGGGTCGTGGCAGAAGACAGTGCTAAAAATGAGCTGCAAATCCTAAAAATTCAAACTCACTGGCCAAGTGACGCAATGAAGTGGTAGTATGCTGTCTAGAGTTCGCAACGAAGCTGGGCTATGGCCTTTGAGCTGAGGTACCAATGATGCTCGTGAAACAGTGTGCAGTCGATGCTGGCTACCTTCTGATAGCTGTTACAAAGATGCGCAGACATGCAAAGAGCGAGCCAACAAGCAACATCTATTAGCAGCAGCAGGAGCAGCAGCGCAGCAGCAGCGATATGACCGAACGTGATCGCACTTTTGCTTTGCTAGCGCATTTCGCCGAAGTAATCGTAGTATTAAAGTACTTTGTTTCAGATCTGAAAATAGCCAAAGTAAAAAGTCCTAGCTTCCGCCTGCGGGGAATGTACTTGAAGGAATTTACGGTTTAGGCACATACTTGTGCAACTTACGTCCGAGTACTCGCTACCGTACCGAGGTGAACCAAAGTATTCGCTGGTAATGCAAGCCTCGATGCCTTGCTCGGGGAACGAAGCAGGCAAGGAGGAGAGAGCGTCAAACTCTTCGGAGACCGCGCCTCTTTCGCACGAGCCCGCTCGAGGTCTGGCGCAGTCGCCGGCTTCCTCATGGACGTAGAGTTGTGGGATGAGTGACGGCTCGCTCGCGAGGGTCAGGCAGAAGGAGCGGGCTGGGCTGCCGGCTACAGTTGCAGCCGTTCAAGCGCCGTTGACTTTGCCGAGAGAGAGATAGATAGATAGATAGATAGATAGATAGAGAGAGAGAGAGAGAGAGAGAGAGAGAGAGAGAGAGAGAGAGAGAGAGAGAGAGAGAGAGAGAGAGAGAGAGAGAGAGAGAGAGAGAGAGAGAGAGAGAGAGAGAGAGAGAGAGAGAGAGAGAGAGAGAGAGAGAGAGAGAGAGAGAGAGAGAGAGAGAGAGAGAGAGAGATGGAGACGGAGACGGAGACGGAGACGGAGACGGAGGAGAGAGACGGAGGAGACGACAGAGACGGAGACAGAGACAGAGACGGACGGAGACGGAGACGGAGACGGAGACGGAGACGGAGACGGAGACGGAGACGGAGACGGAGACGGAGACGAGACGGAGACGGAGACGGAGACGGAGACGGAGACGGAGACGGAGACGGAGACGGAGACGGAGACGGAGACGGAGACGGAGACGGAGACGGAGACGGAGACGGAGACGGAGACGGAGACGGAGACGGAGACGGAGACGGAGACGGAGACGGAGACGGAGACGGAGACGGAGACGGAGAGACGGAGACGGAGACGGAGACGGAGACAGAGAGACAGAGAGACAGAGAGACAGAGAGACAGAGAGACAGAGAGACAGAGAGACAGAGAGACAGAGAGACAGAGAGACAGAGAGAGAGAGCACACACTCCCCCAGAAGCAGAAATTCAAAGCCCGGTCGCCGCTACCCGCTGGTCACGAGGCGGAAGAGGAAGCGGTGCTGCCGGTCTCAGACAGTGGCTCGAGGAGACGAGCAGTGCTCGCTGCTGGCTGCTGCTGCCCAAGGTCGCTCCTCTGAAAATTGTCGCGCGCAGATTCAAACACTTCACGGGGCTCGAGTTGTCTCGCAGACTACGCTCGGTTTCGGGGCAGTGCGCCGAAAGACCTCTGCGAAGGTAAGAGCCAAGTAGCTGACGCGGGTAGCCGTCGTTGCACAGGGTCTGCACGAGCTTGTTCTGGTATTATTTTTGAGGGAAAGGGAACTATTTTGCTAACTTGCATGTGTGTTTGCAGTTAAAATTGAACTTTTGAACTTAAAAAAGGATTGTTCAAACGGTGGCCAAGACATTCCAGCATCTTTCGCGCTCTGCACTATAATCCACTTTGTGTCGCCCGAATCGGCAATTGGCACGTTTGGCGCTACTCAGTTTCAGCTTGAACCTGCTGAGTTGGCTTATTGAAAAGCAGCCACATAGAGAGCGTGACAGACCGGAAGTCGTGCTGCGCCTCGCTTTGGTAAAGGATGGACGTGCATAATCTTTTTCACGGGGCTGCGGTTTACACCCGCCATTTCGGACCAGTTGAGTTTTTACAGCAATGAATTTGGAGCAAAAAGTATCAAAGCTAGCAGAATATAAGCGTACCTATCGCAGATAATAAGAACAACAACAACCAGTAGCGTTACTAGGATATTGTGCGCCCGGGGACGAACTACGCAGATGGCGCCCCTCCAGTGTTGAACGTTCATTTTGGCGCCCCCTTATCCAGCGCCTCCGATCCAGCGCTCGGAGACAGGTGCCCAACCGCCCCCTTCGGTACGCCACTGCAAGCAATACAGGGGCCAGTCAGTGTTACCCTACGAGGACTCGACAGAAACGTCGCATACGAAAAACTCTACAACAGGAAGAAACTGCAGAAGAAGACGCCCAGGAACTGGCTGCTGTCAAAGCTCAGCAAACGGCTGACTTATGAAGAGGTCAAAAACAGACTGAAGGTAAAACTCGAGCCCTTCGCGACAAAGGTCGTTGTTGAGTTCTTGCCCGACAGTAGGCCGGGCTTACTAGATAGGCTGGGCTTACCGCTAGGGCAGTGGTCACACAGGCCCGCATTGTAATGCAACAATGAATATACCCGTGATTTTTCACAAGTATTGACTGGTATCATTACCGATTATCAGTTAATAGGCTCCTATTCATCCTATAAAAAAAGTGCTTACAATGACATTCAGTTTGCTTATGCTGCCTACAATGACTTATAATTAATTAGTACAACTTATTATTAATTTGATGAAAGAGAACTGTTAATTGGAGTGACTCAAAAGGACGGCCGTTTCAAAATGCAGAGCTGCGGTATGTTGATGGGCAGCAAGAGTTCAATCTGATTGCTACTTCATTCACTTAAAGGTTCGCGTATCAAATGCATGCAAGAGGCGTGAACCAAGAAAAGCCAGAGAAAGCCAGCAAGGCTTGTGACGCTATTTAAAACTGCGACTTTTAGACGCCTCAGCGAGGTATGAACGTTAGCAGTCAATTCGGCTTGATAATTCGGACAAGCCGCGCCGTAACCTTAGTCACCCATAGGAGTCACACCGTTACTTTGAGTTCGGTCCAAAAATCTTCGGACCGAGACCTCGCTGATACGAATTGGGAGCACTGGACCTGAAAAATCCACTGAGTTCCGTTACAAACTTTGATTTTTCGAGAGGCGCGGATGAGAACATCAATCGCCAATGAAGGTCTCTGGCATTAATTAGTAGCTCGGCGGCTGGTAATTAAAAGGATTCTAGACGTCTCAACAAATATGATCATTCGTGTCCGCCATCATCTTCAAACCTCCTTCGGTCAGGAAGCATCGGCCAAACAGAATTGGCTACGCAATAAAACATCGCCACGATCGATTAAAAGAGGCTGATAGCTGAGCGCTTTTCCTGAACTCCAAACGGGTGCAAGGCATAAATGAAGAAGCGAGGCTGTGTATCGCAGGAGCCGGCGCCACCGTGTAAACACTCAAAGTGTGCACAAAGGGGCCATTAAAACAGAGCTGAGATTCTGTCTGTCCTGCCGCGCGCGGAAGCCAAGAGCCCTCAGTACTCGATGTAGATTAATCGCTGCAGATTTCTCACCGGAGAGGGCCGAGGCTGTTGCTCGCGCTGGCGCAGAGCAGTAGCGCTCGCTCGAGAGCGGCTATCTGCCGGCATTGATTTCTCAAGCAGCTGTGAGGCTCACGTTTGCCGTACTTGCTCGGTTCCCAGTTCTGTGGCCATTTTTTGCTTTGGCTGCTCCGATGCCCAGGGCAGCTCCTACGTGTCGTGGGACGTAATGTAATAATAGGAGAATGCAAGCGTTGCTATAAGTTTATAATTGAATTACATTATCCGTCGTATTAGGTAACTCAGTTAAGCGTAGCCAGCGTCCCACTCCAGTTTTCCAAATGATCATAAAATTGATTACGTGTTATCTATTAAAAGTGCTAGAAGGCCTAATCTCAGTATCAACAGCCTTGCAGCCCGAGTTCTTAGGCAGGGCTGTCCAAATAGCGGAATGATCAATAATTAGGCTCAAGTGCAGCCGAAATAGTTCATAAGTTATTATCGAAGTCTTCCTTTGCAAAACCACTTTCAGGCTTGCTGAGTACGAAAGTAGTATCGGTCATTTACTCTCATTGCAAGTAAAGAAAGTAAGTAAACAGAAATTTCTGTCCCTTGAAAAAACGAAATTAAGTAGAATTTGAATCGGGATTGGAATCTGAAGCTAATAATCGCTGCTTAGCCTTAATTTCAGTTACCGGGACCGGGCCCATCTTATTACCCTGGAGTAGTCACTACATTTCAGGACCAATGGTTAGTAGTCAAAGCCGGACAGGAAGCTTACTCTGCACCTTAGCAGCCCGCCGTGAAATTTGTATTACCTCTCTAAGCTAGAAATGGTTAGTGCTTAGGTGTTGCAACTGTGGAAACTTTACCAGTGTCAAAAGAGGCGAAATATTTTGCATCGCAGTAATAGCCATCTTGAAGGGTAACTTTAACTATCACGCCAATTAGATTGCTTAGGTATGAACCAATTACCTACTCCTTGCACGCATACTTTTACAGCCGCAGAAATTTATACTTGCAAATGAAGCCGAGAAAAAATTACTAACAGAAAGAAGTTCACAGAAATTAATTTTTAAGACATTAGCTGACAGCAGAATAAGTGTCTTTAAATGCAATTATGAAACGTTAGCGACTGGTCGGAACGCAGCAAAACTAAAAGGGGTTCCCGGCTTTAGGAAGACAACTTTTGATGCTGCAAAAGCTTACAAAGTCACAAAACAAGAGTCAAAACAACTTGATCCTCTATTTTAGTCAAATTATTCGAAAATACCTCGGTTATCAAAATAATGAGCGATTACCCTGCTGGTATCATAGCTACGGCAAAGCCACGGCACAGCCAGCCAACATAAAATGCGTTCTGCCGTCTACACCTATAATTAAACGGTTCTCAGAAACAAATGAAGTGCCTTTTTTCGTCGATCAGACTCTTTTGATGTGACAAGGGGAATATAATAATTACACTTGGAAAAAAATTACGTTTGCAGTGAAAAAATAAACCATAAAAACAGCTCACACAGGTAGCACCACATGACGACGTCACCTAAAGCCGTACCAAACTCGGGTCTTTATTTTTAATTCTCTTCGGAAAAATAGGCCCCAAGAGTATTCATTTTGCATTTAGTAGTTGTTTTTGTATTCCATTAAAATTAGTTTTGCTGTGTGACAATGGATCATTTAATGCACGGCACTTTGCTAAGGCAAAATCGTGAATGAACGTAAGCTGAGTGTTTGCGAAGAGTTGCCAAACACAGCAGGATCTTGATTCAGAACTCTGCGTCTGCTTCACGTGCCCTTTCGCAGGACAGTGAATTTGCTTGACATCGCGCTACCCAGCTATCTTGAGCTGTGGAAGTAGACCAGTGGTCATTGCTGCTAAGCGTGCGAAGAGTGTAAAATCCCGGTAGGTCTTTATTGCCCGTACAGCCAAATCAAGGATATTCAGTGAAGACAAATTTTGCGGGAAGAAGAAGTTCGTTCAAGAAATCTTGAGAGGGGAAGAATCACCTTAGCCCACGACAATAAGCAAGGACCGGACTGGATTGGTAAATGTGGTTTCCGATTCATACTTACAGTTGAATGCTGGCAAGTTTGTGAGTTCATCATACGAATCTATTAAAAGTAAAAATTTCCTGTTCATCATCGAGATGTCAACGTGCTCAAGAAATATAATTTTTAATCGCCAGAACAGACCCAGCATGTGCTTTATTTGCTGCGTCTAGTAATAAGTAAAAGGTCAGTGCATTAGCAAATCCTGAGGCTAAAAGCACTAAGATGGTCCATTGGGCATCTGATGGGCCGCCCGGCACGTTCGCAGGTGTGTGCACGCACTTTCTCTTCGAACCGGCTCAATTCCATGCCACCATCTTTAAGGCAGAATTTCGCACCAATTGTGAGAATCTGATTACAGAGAGACAACGACCTGCAATTACAGGATTACGTACGAGATGGCATAAGTGCAAGGAACAACTTTTCTGTTGTGCCATTTACTGAGAAAGCTCTATCTTTGCAAAGTTACGAATCTGAAAGTAGGCAATCTTGACTGTGGAGCTGACGTGGTCATCTTACGATGAAAAGTTATTTCGGAAGAGGTGACCTAGATTGCATGCATATGCCAAAAAAGATCTGCCAGCCCGTTATGAGGATGAGACCTTCCAATTTTTGTTGAACACTTTTTCGCCACTAAATAGCAAGCTGATTTTACCATCATTCAATTTAAGACAGTTATCTACCATCATATTGTTAATAATAGCAAAAAATTGATGCAAAGGCTTTAAGAGAGTATGACGTTTGGTATGCAGGGAGGAATTGAAACACTTGCACACCTGTGCCTCATCTGGATAAAAACAAAAGCCTGGATTGGGTTTTGGCGATTACAATAGATAAAGAGAGAGAGAGAGAAAGAGAGAGAGAGAGAGAGAGAGAGAGAGAGAGAGAGAGAGCAAGACTATACATCATGAAAAGAGGTAGACCTGCAAATATCCTTGGGGCATCCAAGACTTTAAGACTCACTGGATGATTGATACCCACTGATTACTCTACCAACTGACATAGGAATTGGGCACATAGCCATGACCGAGGGACAGTCTTTCAGTGCAAGTGTAATTAAATTAACTTTTAAAATGAGTCTTTATTAACACCGAGATAAGGTGTACCAGCGGATGCAACGTAAAAGTCCCATTTAGCGAGATTCAGAAAGCAGGTGTCTCTTCGTTATCACAAATTTTAAAATATAGGCATTCGCTGCCCGCCAATGCGCTGATTGCCAAATGAAGGGTGAGGAAACCTTTGAGGTACCGATTCTGAGCAGCAAGTGATTTAATTAGCGGAACTATCATTTTTACCACACCCAATAGACAGATTAAAGTGCAGGATTTTAATTTCGACTTACTTGCTCGTGCGGAACCCTGGTTTACTGACTGAACGCATGTACGTTTTCATGCAGTGAAAATGGGTGCCGAGGTACAATCAATGTTACTTCGTCTTCTGCGGTCGGGATGCTGGGGCAGCTGTGGCCGGCAACTCAACATTCATTCAGAGCTTTGTAAAAAGATCTTGCCAAGTTGCAAGTGAAGAATACAACGAAAGTCGCTTATTTGTATTGAATCCAGAGAATTTTATGAGACCTATGGCGCAGCATATCCTGCACATGTCCTTTGATACTTGCCGGCCGCATCTGTTCATGCCTGATGCAGCTGCCATAAGCTCACAAAGACCTAGCCTCTGAACTAGGAAAGGCTTGTGAATTTCGCTTATCGCCAGGAGCCAGAATCGGAGTATACAATGCATGAAAAGTTCAGCTGCTAGCTCATTTTTGTCACCTCTAAAAATCGTTTGTGGCCCCCCTCCGGGAGAGTGGAGCGCAGCTAGTACTTCCCTTTAACGTCTTGTGACGCATCGCCTACTAGCAGATGAGCAGCGCTACCTGGATTTTATATGGCCGCGTAGTGCTCCGAACCAAGAGCACAGCTATTGGTCATTCAACTGTGTTTTGCACCACCATATTTCATGCAAATGCAAAGCGAACAAAGGCAAAGCTGCTGAAATTAGAGATCTACAGAAGAAGTAAGTTACTAGGAAGAAGCCGCAAATGGTGGCTGAAAAATAAGGATCTGGGATTGGTAGAGGACTGGGTGCGTTTATCTTCGTTGCGAGTTGGAGTTATGCCAACTCTTCACGAACTTGCAATAAAGGACTTTAGCAGTCAAGCGCCCGCCTCCATTTTCCGCCAAGCTTATTGCAAATTTAATTAGTCCTACTCAATACGTGATCTTATCAAGCTAATAGCTAATCCAGCATGGTCCATATTTAGGCCAGCACTACGAAAAGCTATCGCTCTGCTCGTACGAACTCGAAAGATTGAGCTTAAAAGATGCACGAATAGCTGAGTGCGAGCACTCACTGCAGAGAAAGAGTAAGAGCTGCGTTTAAATACTATTGAAGTCCGCATTCATTAAAAGTAAGATTTTGCATTTTGCACGGACACGGTGGCATTGTCACTGGCTTAAATTTAGGTGGATATAGATGGAAACAGATCAGTATTTTGCAACAAATGCATGGCCATTAAGACAGAACGCGAAACTAAAATTGAAATTTGTGCTAAAATTATTTACGCCATCGCCGAGCTGTTAAAATGATCGACCTGTAGATAGTAACTCTCAGGCAGAACCGCCCAGATCAACTCAGGCAGAGAGGAGAACGTTCGAAGCAGCGATATCATGTTGCAGGGAGATCGTGTATGAACTTGCCTTGCCCACGAATTTGAAGAAGGTCAGTGCAGTCGAAAGCTATACGTTCGTTGTCGCGAAGATTCTGTTCCGATTTTTCCCACCGCGGCGAGCCTAATGGCACTGGTGGACGAGTCCTAGTCGGTGAAGCCGCACCTGCCAAGCAAACGTGGGCATCGGACCCTCTTCCATTCATTTAGCTCTGAAAATCCTTAAAAGTCGCGATCGGCCGATTGGGTTCGAGCATACACGTATAAGTATGGCTCTCCACCCTACAATGTCGAGAGCAACTGAAGCTCGCCAGAGCATGCCTTAGCGCTGGACGTGTGGGTCTTGGCTACGGGGGGGGGGAAAGATGCCCGAAGTTCACAACCCAGGTCGCCGATTCGAGTCCTGTAGAGGCGCTTCTTTATTGCCTACTGCAGCGAAGGTGATCGCAGCTAAGCTCATCTGCCGCTGTGCTGTACGGGGTTTTAACCGAACCTACCTCGGTAGGTGAATGCACGATCTCTAACGCCGCAGGCGCACGTCCAAGCTCTCGTCTAATTCGACTTGCTAACTCGAGAATTGGATGACGCATACTGGGCGCGATTTATCACTCCGAGGGTCTTCTTTCGTGTCTTCGGAATGTGACTGCCAAGCAGATCCGCATTCGAGGTTTCAGCTCGAGAACTAATTGCAAGTTGGGCACTGGACGCTGCAGAGGGGCAGTAGGAGGGCTGCTATTTTTAAACGCTAACGCTGGTTCGCGCCACATACTCCGAGTGCCTGCTACCCAAAAAGAAAGGGTTCTGCCCTTTGCTAGAATTATAGAGGCGTAGCCCAAAGCCCGCGGAATGCCGCCGCTCGGCGCCGCCGACCGTGGGCCAAGGGAGGAAGATGGCGGCGCCCTAGTGGTGCGCTGCTGAGGCCGGCTCTGGAGAGCGTACAGTAGCGAGTGCAGGCGCCACGTCAGCCGACGCGAGCTCTCCCGCTGTTCACCGGCTCAAGACTTAAAGATCGAGCAGCAATAGCTAGCTCTAACTATTTCTAGTCACCGTGATATATTCAGCTCACGACGGCGGCTGGCTCAGGCACGGACGGAGGTATAGCGGAGCGAGAAAGAGAGAGCGAGAAGTCATGGCTCAAAAAAGCTGAGTGCTGCTCGCAGCCTACAGTTCTCGCCGGAGCTTGCCTTCGTTAGCTCCAGCTCGTGCTTGTCGCAGTGCTCACTTTTTAGCTGTCCAACCGAGTTGTCTCAGGTAATCTTCCATTTTACCGTCTGCGGTCATTTCCTGCATACGTCTGCTGAATGATGGCGAGTGAGTCGGCATGCCACGGCTGCCAACTCAGCCCCTAGTGGTCAGCATGCGGCCAAATCGAGATCTGCAGGAGAATCTTAATACGAGTTAAACAGTTGAGGCAAGTCGACTCGTTTAGGGTAGAATAATAATAAAAAAATAATAAACGTTAGTATTGCATCATCAGGGAACTAACTCTCTTTCCTGGCACTTTACATTTGCTGTAAAGCAAGCATGATCAGACAGTAAGTGGTATTATGAACAGTGGCAACAAGTATAGTAGGATTATTGATAACTTGTACAGAGTCAACCTGTCAATATGGTTAAAAAAGTGCTAGCTGATTTAACAACCTCTTTTTGTATAGCGACAGAAGAGCCTGTGCGGCTATCACCACCGCTTGCAGTGGCGATAAATGATTGCCCACCACAGGATTCGAACCCACGACCTCGGGGCCGAGGTCATGAAAAGCAATCACCTTACCTAGTGAGCCATTACGGGTTAGTAGTTGCATGCACAGTGTAACAACACATAAACACACAAAGGACCAATCACAAGGACCCTGCCAATCTTGTAAGAGACTGGTGCGTTTTAGCTTCTTTTTAAATGCCAAGTCAGGGTACGTCGTGACATCAGTCGGTAACGAGTTCCAGGCTTTGGGAGCAAACGAACTAAAGGCTTGGTCTCCAATGATTTGAGGTTATATATAATTCATTTGTATAACACCATAAGAGAACCTAATCTCTATTCAGGTGCTTCACACATGCCACACAGCTCGAGCCCACGACCTCAGACAGGCCTCGGTCGGGGCGAGCACATTAACCACTGGGCCAAACCAGGTTGGTTTGATGCACAGCCAAACGATCTGAGTCTGAAAAGTGGGTGGTACGATGCCTAGTTTGACGAGGGTGTAGTTCTGATAAGTAGACTGCAACTAAAGAATGAAGGGACCTAAAAGTGAGTGACAGAGCTTTGAAGTCGATCCGCTGCTTGATTTGGGGCCAGTGCAGGTCGGCGAGCGGTGGTGTGATGTGGCAACAGCGATGCTACGACAGATAAGCCTAACTGTGCTATCCTGAGTCTCGACTGGCAAAACAGCAGCTCACTCGAAAGGGCAAATCGCTTGGTTGGACGATTGCTGGAATGGATTCTGAGGTCACGGTTTTGAGTCATTCAAGCGGTAGAACTTTCGCTAGAGATAATATCGTGCCATAACGTGGCGACCCAGAATGCCGTTATGTGGCGAGATATCGGGTGAACCCCTACAATGCCACCAGTAGGCAGGATGCGATAAGATAGAGGCATGGTTGCGGCAAATAAGGTCACAGGCCTTGCTTCATCGCTGGTCTTCTCTCCCACAGCCGAAAGCTTCGCTCTTTTTTCTTTCGTTAGCAGGTCAGAGTAACGTGACACTGGGTCTCAGCCCTTTGGTGAGGCAAGAGCACTTCACTACCATTGTCCCTAGTTCAAGTCGCACAGAAGCCAATTCTTAAATGCAAGCTACAAGCCGACTGGAGCCGACTAAGCGTAGGCTATGAGCTTGCCGTGGAGAACTTTCCACTGCGGCACCGTCGCTGTGTCTTTGTGGTCTTGCTGACGGAGAGATTAATCGGAGTAATCCCCGAAAGCGGTACGATCAACCTGACAGAGGTCTGGTCTTGTGATATAAGTCAACGATTCGTTGCCCCACTTTCATCGCACTGTGGAAACGAAGGCATTGTGTTACCACTGAGGAAGATGGTGCCTACCACGAACTAGCGGCTTCCTATGAAGACATGGCGAATATTATTTGCTGAAGGTAGTCCGTCGTCAGGCGAGCGTTTGTCCCGGCATCGCCGAGCGGGACGCTGACGAGTGCAGAAGCGATTAATACTGAGCTGAGGAGGCCATCTCAGGGGCAGCTCAAAACTACTGGCGCTGTGAACCTCTTCGGTGTGAGTCGTCTATGTCTCACGAAGCTTGAGCATGAAAAATGAGAGAAATCAAGGAGCTCCCAGGAGAAATAGCAGTGACTGCTGCCAGCGTCGCCATCCAATCCGGTTGCCCTGTGTGTTCTCACAGCAATCCGCTCACTCAGTGTATGGCCGTCGGGTAGTAAAGCGGATGGCACTCTTTCTCAACACAAAGCAGATCGCGGTCATTCAGCTTAGTTCGGCAAGGTTAGGCAAATGTCAGACTAATGCCAGACAATTATGATCAATAATAAAGCTGCCGGCCACGTTTTCCAGGTGGCGGCCAGGCGCAGGGGAATGGCAGGCTCAAGTTCACACAGACGGCTGCCAGACCGGTCGTCCCGCTTAGGACAATGGCGAATCTCTAGCCGTGCGATGGCTGCCTGAGCGCTGGCCTGGCCGTGTACTGACTGCTGGTTGTGGATTAGCGCCTACCCATAAACAGACGGATTTTAGTCTGCTCAATTACCCACCACGCCGAAGGAATCACCCCTCCCTGAAGGAACACCATTTGAAAGGTACTTAGTCGTATTCCGTGAGGGCAGGGTTGATACTTGCACGATCATCGGCCGAGTACTCGCCGCTAGCCTCCTAATGCTATTGCTGAAGTCGACTTGGCAGCTGTCACTCAAGGCATCTGCAATGAGATCGCTGGGGCTGGGCATTTCAGGCCCTTGCGGGAGCTTGCTTCGTATAGAGCTCCATCATGAGCTGTCTCCAATAAAACACACGCTGCTCTTGATAAGTGGCTGCTCGAAGCCCATGACTCCTGCTTTTTTAAGTCATTGTTAGCACTGCTTAGCCGTGAATGCCTGCAGAAACGGATGGGTAGTGGAGGCTGCAAGGTCTAGGTCAAGCAGAGTGGCTTTCAATCGGAGTTCGTTGGTTGATTAAGGGCATTGGCTGTGAGGAAATGTCAGCGGCCGGGTGGCTGACTATCTAACATGTTTCTTTTAAAAACGACCGAGTGGCTCGGTGTAAGAGCGCATGCACGACTTCCATTGAGCTCTGATGGACAATCAGCCAAACAGAGAACCACAGAGTGCTTAAAAGTCGTCAGTGTGTTAACCAAAGACCATCACCACCCAGTCTAGGCCACACACCTAGTGGCAGTGATGTTGCCGTGGGGTATCCAAGTGAATAGGTGCCTGATGTTTCCTAAGTACAAGCGATCTGTGATGGGATAAAGCTCCTTTACAGCCTAAAGCTGGTGCTAGCATCATCTACTGATAAACTTTGTAGAGTCTTGGGATTTGGATCTTCGCCAAGTTTTTCTACCTGCGCTTCTAAGGAAGGCCTACTTTGTCAACTAAAATAATCGTCTTCTGGAAGTCACCAATGCGTCATGCTAGTTCCGGGTGGCGAAGCTCATGGAAAAAGTAGGTTAGGCCATTCGGGGGATAGGGCGTGCAGCAGGCTAGAAGTAAAGCTGCTAACTTCCACGAAGAAGATACTGTCAACTTTGATTTTGCGTTCTACAGAGCTTTGCAGCTAGGGGCCATCCACCTCTTCTCACTTCAAGGCAATATTCCTATTCTAAAAGAAGCACCTATCATCCCTGGTTAGCTGAACAACTACACGCACTGTCATCATTTCCCAGACAGAAAACATTCGGTAAGCGCATACGCTTAAAGTTGAACAATTCCAGAGTGCCGGAAAAAGGTAAGGAAATCCGTACTGTCCTATGTAAGTGTACGGGCATCGATTCAACCTTAATCTTTCTTAATCTATTCCGCGAGATCTGTCCTAAGCCCGACTGATGAAATAGTAGCAATCCGTAAACCAGGCAACGCTGATACAGGTTTATCAAAGGGCTCGGCAAATTTGACGACTCATTTCTACCTATTTTTAGAGACTGGCAGGTTGAGTTGGCCAGCATTAACGCCCATATCATGACCTTTGAAACAGCGCATTCCATTATTGACATTTTATGCGAAGGTAGACACTATGATTCAAGTAGCGTCGATCAGAAACCGCAAGCATAAAAGACCATGCACAGGCTCCAGCGATCGCTTGTGCAATTACTGCTTAAAGGGCAATTCTTGCTAGTGATGACACATCTGAGGCATCGATCGTATCAAATCATACCTTCTAATCGAGAGCGATGTGAACAGCAAAAAAGAACGACAGATAAAAGCTAATACAGAAACTTCGGTGACTGCTTCCATGGAAATAGAATTTTCATATGAATTGAATGATTTGTGACTAAATTTAAAGCAACCAAAAACGGAATGAGTGCTTTGGTTGAGAATGTAACAGTGTTAAGGAAGGCTTCAGAATTATACTGAGGTCTGAGAAAAAATGTTTGAAGATTCAAAATGTATTGATATCGCAGGTTGTGAAAGACTTATTCAATAACTAGAACAAATGAAAATGTGAATTTCATCACTATCATATTCGTGAACCTGAACGATTGGTCAGTGCCCCTAATAGTTATTACTTTGGTAGGCAAGATGGCTGCGTCCCATCTCAAGAAAATATTGAAGTGTAAAAAACATAACAAATAATGTCCAAGGTGCTCATCAGTGGATGCAGAAACCCAAAGTTTCTGTTGTATACTAAGGGAATTCCAAACTAATAATTGAATAGTAAAAGAGCACGTTGCCGGGACTGAGTTTCCAACCAATTTTTCCTTGAGCGTAGATGATCTCACAACTTCCGGGTAACAGGTCAAGCACTCTGGCCGATTGAACTGTTGAGGCTACTGCCTTTATGGCATTGAACAAACTTACTTGAAAGCCTTCGCATTAAACTCTTACATACGTTCACTGATGAATTGGTTCACAGCCAAACCCGGTGTAATGATTTAATTTTCTTGTGTGTTGTTTTAGTTGCACTTTGATGGGCAGCTGCATGCGAACATGTCTGCTGTGATCGATGACGTGAGAGCCTATTCAACAGACACAGGTTCAGGCGGCTGACGATGGAAACTCCGTGACTGGTTAGGCATGGTGATTTTATATGTCTCCAAATGTAGCTGCGATAGAAGCAACCAAGTAAAACAGCAATCTTTAAATAAGACAGAGAGAAGGTAGTCGTTACAACAGTGGGCCAACGACCTTTGTAGTATAATTTCTAATGTCCAGATAATTCCAGTGGTCTGGTTGGCAATTGAAGCGGCATGTTGTCCCTGTAAAATAAACAGTGAAGAAATCTAAACATTAGTTTCCAAAATTTGAAACGCTAACCACTTGCAAAACTTATTGACTCTATTCATAAATACATTGCTTTAGTATAAAGGCATATGCACACGTTTATAGATATTATATACACGGCATATTAGCCTGAATGTATTGAATTATATATATATATATATATATATATATATATCTATACTATACGCCTGAATATAATGTCAGCTTTTTTAAGTTTAGCCGATTTTACGGCCTCATTTACATAGCGACAGAAGAGCCTTAATGACTTTCACTGCAGCTTGCAGAGGAAAATACAGGATTGCCCACTGCAGGACTCTAACCTACCAACTGGGTAGTGTAGAGCAAGCCCATTAGCCCTGGGCCAAGACCCAGAGCATGTACGGAAAGATAGGTGAAAGGGATAGGTGGCCGCTTAGCTGTGCCTTTAACCAAACTAAAATACCTTGGTTACCCCGCATTCAGATCGTAATTCCAGAGACTGGAACTCACGATCGACTGACGCCAAGACATCCAATGACTTTATGAAATTTGAAAAAGCTCAAAAACTAGCCATTCCTTATGGAATTCGCTCTGTTCGCACCAATCGTCCTGTATGTGTGTATGCTCGCTGACACGGTGCATGCTATCACTAAAAACTGAATGGTTCATTTTAAGTATACGTAAACAGAAGATAATAGAGATTTATGTCTCTTTGAGCAATATACAAATGTCTAATAATAATAATAATAATTATTATCATTCCTCCCGCCTTCCAGCACCTTAAAATCTCTCTAATCTCAAGGACCTGTTATTGCTGACATGCGCATTTGGACGAAAGGCAATAGTCACAAATCAAAGACGATAAAATCAACATGATAGCAGCGAACGTACTTAGTATCCCTCCGAAACTGAAAATCCCTCAAAACTGACTCCGCATGTATCATACATGCTGTAGCCTCCACGAGAAATCCTGGCTTCATATTCCAAAAATAACCATTCACTAAATGAGTACATCAGCGCTCTGCATACCTGTAACTATATTTAATTCTGGGTTTGCTTACATGAGGATGCTACAGGTAAGCTTTTAAATGCATGGTGACATTCTTTCTAAAGCAGTGAAATTGTCTACCAGGATGCCTTCCTGAACGAGTATTAAGAAGTTTACAGTTAGTGAGACACTCTGTAGCCACGCTTGTTCACTTCTAGTCAACCTGCACTGGCTCTCCCCTAGCCATGAATTTGTTGCTGACTTAAATAAAGACATGATATAAAGACATCCTTTCAATCAACCACATTTAAAAGGAAGCTAATTGCTCAGAGTGTTTGCTCCTGTGGGGGCATGGGGCATATTCCGTACTCTGTATGTGCTGACCCAGTATATTCTTATAAAAAACTTGTGTACAAGTTTTTTAGCATTTCCAATTAGTCTAGAAGTAAATTTCTTTCTTTCATAGCGTTAATAATTTTAATAATTATCGTTAATGCTATCTCTGCTATTCTGCACATCAGGGATCATACAGCCTTATCCTACCTCAACATGCTACCCAAATGACGAAGAATCACTTACAGCTCTACTGGTACCGTGAGAAAATGGAGAGGTTGAAGCTAGAATACCAGTCGGTAGTCTGCTAGTTGGTATTTAGACTAATAATCAATAGTTTGATAGTCAGTAGTCTGCCAGTCGGTAGTCAAGTCTGCCAGTCAGCACTCTGCAATTTTTACTTAACATACAAAGGCACTAGAAAAACAGCTTTATCCATTACTCTGTCGAGTAGAACAACTGAACCTTAATATGGAGCATGTCGCCGCAGATAAAACAACACCAGCGTAATGAACACTTAGTCCAATAATAGACATTGAAATAGTCTCCCAAATTTGACTAGTCAACTAGACTCAATCACGAAGCCGGCCATCTTGGCTTGGCCCAGCGGGTGCCGTGCTCACCATTAACGACTACGGTCGTGGGCTCAAGCCCAGCGGCACGTGTAAAATGCCTGGATAGAGAGTAAGATATCTTATTTCCAACGTTAATGAATTATCTTTATTTATTGAATTAAAAGTCCTTCATGATGGACGATCATATTCATATAAGTTGAAAGAATAGAGCAGGGATTACGACATGGGCCGCTACCATATTTAAATCTTATTCGAAATCTGAAGGGAAAGCGCAGTTTCATGGGTCGAATTTTGACCAAATGTTAAACCAGCAATAAGAATAGTGACATCAGTATGACACCCTAAGAAAACTAAATCTCTGCATAGGCACTTTGAGTACGCTTTCATATGTAAATGGTTTAGTGAGTATCATACATGCACAATGTCAGCACTCAAAAGCGCACAAAAGAAAATGTCCTTTCCACCTAATGCTACAAATAGTAGGTGCATTTTTAGTTATTTTTTAAATGCCGTAAAGTTACTGGATGTCGTGGCATCAATTGGGAGTGAGTTCAACGGTTTGCGAGCGTACTGAAACGGCGGGGCCAGCTAAACCAGCCGGATAATGGCCTATACTTATTATTCGCTATTATGCGATTGCTTGATAGTTTACTTCCGAGGCCGCAGACAAATCCGGCGCCCTGAGATAGGAGAGCATTCAGGATTCGAGACTCGGGGCATTGCCATTGGAGCTGACTTGAGTTCTAGGCCATAGAACCGTTTGTGTATGTAATGGTCGCTGTTGAACGCCTGTAACCGTCCTGCCGCTGTCAAATAGACGTCCGCATTACGGATAAGGACTTGATATGTCAAGGTATGATCGCTCTTCATCGCCAGCCGTGCTACAAGGTAAGAGCGTCGCCAGTAATCGGCGAGCGTCTGCTGACACTATGAGCACAGTTATGGCTTGGTTCTGACCGGAAGCCTCACATCACTTTTGTAACAATACGAAGTAAATGAACGGTTTGAGGTTGGTTCGAGGTATGGTTAAGCCACTTGAGTCAGCAGAGTGGATACTACTATGCCTAGACTGATGGGGAAATAGTTCCGATAAGTCTTGCTGGCGCAAGAGGAAGTAAGGACATCAAAGTGAGAGACACAATCTCAACGTAGATGGGATGGTTGATAGGGAGTCGATGCAGGTTGTTCAGAAAGTGGTGCAATGAGGCAACTAATATACTAATTGATGCCAAAAAATCAATAAATGTTTCTGGATTTCTTGATTGGTGCAGGAAGAATTGGCAGAAATGCAGCAATTGTCAACAGAAGCTCTAAAGACTACATTAAGCATCCTGTGCTGCCTGAGCAAGAGGCAGTTTGGGTTGCTGTACCATACCCACAAAGACTATTTTTCAGAACTTGCAAGAAAATGCTCATCGAGGCAAAGCGCAATGCTCAACGAGGCTGTTTGATTTTGATCCGACTTGGCTTAGCCATTGCGAGACGTGTTTGCATTCAATAGAAGAGAAGCATTCAATATTGGATTCTATTGCATTCAATGGAAGCATTCAAAGAAGCTTCGCAGAAGCTATGCAGCCATTGCTGCTTTGTCATTTACACTGGCACTGACAGAATGAACATGCGCGGCGACTGATTCTCAGAAATTACCGGCTTTAGTGGCAGGCAGCAAGTAATGCGAAGGAGTTCGATTTTACTGCAACTATTCTACTTTAATAGGCCTTTTCTACAGCTTTAAGTGTTTTGGCGAAATTTTCCTCTATCAAAAACCTGGTCGATCGTGCTTCATTTGCAGCAGATGTAAAGTGCCTAGAAAGAGATTGAATTCTCTGAGGGCGCTATAGAAAATGCATTATTATTATAATTACTTTTTAAATGACAAAGGATTTTAGGAGTCTTAGGAAACTACTTGGCAAGCTTGGACGGGCCATGCACTTGTCTTCAGGCAACCGAGAGCGTTGAAAAAGTGAGTACCCCGACACTCAGAACCATTTATAGCAGCATCTTATGTGAAAATAGAGCCAGCAGAGTTCACCTATGGTCTCAGCTCTGCTGCCCAGCGTCTCGCAAAGCTAGAGATCGAATGCAAAAAGACGGATGGATCATTTGAGCGCCGCCAGAAATGAACGCCGGTCCCAAGTAGCGCCTATCCATGCCTAGGCGACTTTTATCGCGCCGCTCAAGGCCGAGTCAGGAATAACGCACACGCTCTTACGCCGACGTTTCACGATGCAAGACCAGTGCTGGCGAGCCGCGATAGCGCGCTAGGTAAAGCGGTTGCTCTTAGAGACCTCGGGCCATAGCTCGTGGGTTCGAATCCTGCAGTGGGCGATCCTTTATTGCCAAACGCAAGCGGTGACAGCCTCTGAGGCTCTTCTGCCGCAATGAAAAAGAGGCTGTAAAAAATCAGCTAGTATTTTTGCAAACTTTTTTTACCACGTTATCCGACATGATGTCTTTGCGAAAAAAGTCAAAGACGTCGGACGCGTGAATTGTCGCTCAGAGATTTGATGCATTCGAGCTCCTCGTTCTCCGGCAGCACATTACAGCTCAGCGGCCACATGCGACCGCTCTCGCAGACCAAAGCTTCCAAACTGATCGATACACTTCTGACAGCATCAATATTAATAGGCATAAGTAGGTATTCAAGGGTACGCCGACTCTTCAAATGTGGAATGGGAGGCACGAGAGCGGGCCCTTCTTCAAACAGTGGGCAAAACCAAAAATAGAGAATCGAATAAATGGATTTTAATTAATTCAGGCATTTCAAGAGGCTGACACTGCTAAGCACGGCGCTGCCAATGATCGATTGACAACCGGCTCCGACTGGAGGAGTAATGCAATTTAATGTAGTGTATCTCCATCTGTAACTTCACAATGTCATAGAGGCCGTGTGGGTGTTGCGCAGGAGAGTTTTGTATAGCGCACTCACAGCCTAAGCGGCGTTTGGTACGCATTCGGTAGCCAACAGATTTCATCTCACGCAACAGAGAGAAAGTGGGAAGCGTAGCAGAGTCAGGAGAGCAGTTGAGGAGGCAAGCGGATGCAAAGAATAACACAGTGCACCCTCCGAAATATTTCGGCGTTTACTATTTCCACAAGCACGAGCGGTTGCTCGTAATAGCCACACGTATCCCCGCCTGTAACTTCACCCAGCCACAAAGACTAAGTGGGTGTTATGCCGGAGAGCTCTCTATAGCCAACTGAAAGCCTAAGCGGCTTTCGGTGTGCATGCGGTAGCCGATATACCTAATCTCACGCAACAAAGAGAAAGTCCGAAGACTAGCTGAGACAGAAGGGTAGACGAAGTAGTAAGCAGCATGGAAGTAGCAGCCCAGGACGGCTGGAAAAGATGTGCCGCAGTCGACAGCTGGAGAGTAGATGCCGTTGCGTCAGAATTATGGACTGGCGTCCTAAAGGCTAAGACCTGCAGAGCAAAAGCTTCTGTCGCCGGCGGTCTTTAAGAGTAGCAGTGGAGCAGCTGCTAATTCATTGTCCATAGAGGACTCGAGGAGGCTGAAAGCGATGCGTGCGCATGTGCGGAGCTCCGAAAGAACGCTTAATGGCGAGATGGCTCTCAGTGGCGGACATCTCTGGCTCAACTCTGTACACTCATTGTTTTCCGCGGCCGCGAGCTGGTGCGCCACCTATGCGGTAGTTTTTAGCTACGCACAGAGCTCCTGCGCAGAGTCGCTTGCTTCGGGAAATTCCGCTGCCGATGCGCGCTTGCTTCCCAGCCGCCGTTTCGCTTCACTTGTGCTCGCATATTGTAGCCTTCGAAGTCACGATGACGCTTCTCAAAATTTCCCTTCAAGGCGTGCATTAAGTTTAAGGGTGATTGAATTATTTGATGGCGCGCTATTGCCTTGCACCAGTAGCTGCAGAAAAAACGGAACGCTCGGCAGCTAAACGTGGGCGGCATGCAGTCCCGCCCCACTCATGACGTCACGACCCGCGTGCTACGGTCATCCACCGCCGCACCCTTTCCAAGAGTTAACAGTGAAGAGCCTGAAAAACGCAGTCCTCCAAGCTTTACCTAGGAGCGTCATGCTCGCACTCCTTCGCCCACGTCACGGGTTCGAGTCCAGTAGCAGGCACGTCTGACTTGCCCAATGCAAGCGGCAGCGACAGCGTCCATCTCTGCTGCTACGTAAACGAGGCTACTGAAGCAGCTAATTTTAGCTGCAGTTTACCATTTTTTTTAATTTATTTTAAGAAATCCGAGGCACAAAATGCTGCCGAATGGTACCGTGAAAAATTAACATTCAATTCGACCCTATAAAATCCGTACGAAAGAGCTCATTCCATTTAGTTAAGAGCAAATAGTTAGTTTTAAGAGTTCAGTTGGCGACGTATAGAATCGAACAGCAATATGAACTCATATGGCGAGGAGACTATTCGAGCCAATATCGCATTGCTTAACGCTGTCTCACTGAATAGAAAGAGCGTTTCAAGCTTAACGAATGAACAACGACGTAGTGGCTCATGCATTAACAACGCATTTGCATATACAAACATACAAGTAACATCGCAACCGTTAGCCTGTGCATTTCCTATCCTTTATTGTGCATCTACTTATGTGCGTGCGTGTGTGTGTATGTGACGCTTACAAACACACACACTTCTCATTTTGTAAACGCACCGTCTTAATCGGCGAATGGTCTTTGCTGTCGAATACCTAGGCTCTCGTGATATTCTGGGAGCAACATCAACGCTGGAGCGGCCGATTGATGCCCGTATGATTTGGGGCTAACCATTATACTGCAACTGCTTCGCTTCGAGCTTATAAAGACCTTTTGAACGATGGTGATTGGGTAGGGGGTGTTATGCTAGCTCTCCCAGATCTTTCAGCAGCAACTAAGCTTTTTTATTTTCTGCCGATTCTTCTGGAGAGCCTCTCGAGAGGCCTAAGTATCACTGACACTGTGCTAAACAAATTTAGATCATAACATATCCGGGTAGCCTCTGAAGTATCGAGTAACTCAGGGCAGGTTCTAACAGGGCCTTTGACCGAACCGTGAGAGATACCCTCATAATTTGCTACCATAAACCGGAGGAGATGGCTATTGATTGGGAAAAACACTTTATATGCTACTGTTACGAGAGCTTTACATACAGCATTTTTAGCGATTCAACTGAGCCGTAAAAGTTTCAGATGCCTACGCCATCTTGAACAGTACAAAACAATTGGGGGTTCAAATTATATATAATATATATATTATATATATATATATAAATAATATACAATATACATAATATAAAATATATAATATATATATTATATATATGTCTAATTCAATTGTATAGCGCCCCAAGAGAATCTCGGTTCAGACGCTTCGCACATGCCTCTAGGGTCGAGCCCACGACTTCAGCCAGACCTTGATCGGGGGGGGGGGGGGAGCACAGCTGGACCAAACCAGCTCGGCTTGTTAAATTTCTCACGTTAGAACCCGGGCACCGCTCCAAGACATATGCAGCTCCTTTCTCAAGCAAACCAATATAAATAGCTAATCAAAATTAGATAGATACATATTCTCTCAAACTGAGGCAGAGTGAACTAGCTCAGATTAGTACTGAGCGAAATGAGGAGAAGCAGTTCGGATGTGTGAGGAATTCAGTTCTGGCAACGTATTTGAAATTACACTAGAGTGAAACCATCTAGAAACTATTTATTTATATTTAATTATTAGTTTATTTGTACAGAAGCTCTAGAAATAAATTATGTTATAATATTAGTTCTTATGTAGCACCCTAAGCCAACTTAGTCTCTGTTCAGTGCTTCAAATACGTATGCCACAGGACACGAGCCCACGACCTGGGACGTCAAATACATTCACCTTGACCTTGGTTGAGACGAGCACCTTAACCACTGGGCTAAGCCTGAGTGTGACATGTTTGTGCATCTAAATCATCGATGTCCCAATTAAGGTGGCTGTCATGCTTCAAAAAGACACAGGACGACCACACAAGCTCAAAGGCTGACGACAGCTTTGTATGCTCGCACCATCAGCTAAGTTCACTCAGCTCTCGAGGCTCTAAGATTTTTCTCGAGCTTCCCTTTTGGAAGCTGCCTGAAACCTCTAATTTGAAAAACACCGAGGAAAAGAATTACATCTGCGAGTACTAGAAAATTTCATCTTGTTGGCACACGGGACTCACACGTCGCACGACTCAAGTCGCGTGGGTTTGAATCTTGCAATAGGTAGTTACTTACTGCACGCGGTGAAGGCTAGTAAATACGCTAAGGCTTTTTAGCGTAAATTACGAATCGACTAATCTGTGCGCCACGTTAGAAAAGCCCTAGTCGTGGTTTCGGCAAAGCGATAGATTATAGTGTGGCCATTCACTCATGCCTCCACTCAATCAGCGGTAAGCTCCCGGCCGCAGAGACGTTCTGCACTCCTGCCCTGTCGGGCTAGGGTGGGGCACCATGATGGCAATGCTACGCCCACAATAGTACGCATTTTAGTATGGCCGAAACGCTTCTATTTAGGATACTCATTTACATGCAACGTGGTCGTGCCAAGGTGAGCCATTCTGTAGCTGTTTATAGGTCGCAAAATTATGGGGAAGACTAATTATACAATGCCGCCGAGATCGTAGCAAAACATAGCATGTAACAAAGGTCTGTAAAGATGAGGAGATTTAGTCGCTTACATACAAACTGATCTAATTGAGCGTTATATTGAATATTTATTTGACGACTTAATATTTTATTACGCATTTCGGATGCCTGTCTTCGCGACGAAAAGATTATTTCAAAGTAATCGCAACATGTCCATCTTTGCAGAGGCAAGCATTAGTATACTACCGGAAGTATAGTCCATTTTGAGTTGTACCTTATTACAAAGTCTACTCAAGCGCCTAGATATTACTCATTTTTTTTGGCATTTTTAAAACAGGCATGCGTGAAGTTATATATCATATAGACTAAGTAAACTCGTACATAAACGCATCTTGCATTTAAAATGTATTCCTCGTGTTTGCTTGTGACACATAGGTACAATATAGGCATGTAAACCATGCAATACGACCATTTAAAACTATAAATATGACAAATTATTTAATTTTGGTGCGTATCTAGGCGCTGACTAATATCTTTTCTTTATTAAAGTCCCGTATTCAGCCGTAGAGGTGGTGACCAAAGATCAAGGTTTGATTTTTATTTCCTAAGAATGCACGATGATCGGGAATGAAAACAGGATACAATTCTGCTTAAATATGTCGCGATTGATCCTAGTGTTAATTATACTTTTACCAAATTTTTTCTGTAACCGTTTCGTGGCATTGTAATGCTGTGTATGAGTTTTACCGGTCTATCGCAAGTCAATTATATCGAGTAAAAGCAAACTGCATGCGGGGTTATACACTTAGTACATGTATATAAATTCCTTTGGAGATTACATGCAGCCACATGCAACACTCATAAATTACACTAAATACTGCATGTACGTTAACACGATTATTTTTTGTGCCGTTGGATAGAAGCATTTGCGTTGCATGCAATATTGACATTTTTAATGTAATAAATCAAAAGCGATGACCTTTTACTGCCTTTAGGTTTTTTTGACAGAACACATAAGGTGCAACAAGGGATTTTTCTAGAGATTTATAATCAAACTCAACTTAAATTTTAAACTTTAAAATCTATCCATCAGATGCAGTCGTCGCTGACATACACGAGGGAAAAGCTGGGTATCAAGTCAGTGGCAGTCATTCAGCTAAAGTTTCTCAGGCGAGTCTCACACCCCTTTCATTCAGTCACAACCAGTGGTTGATGAAAATAGTGTGCCCTTGTTAAGGTTCAGGGAAATCAAAATATTTCTGTTCGTCCGTTTCTTACCATCGGGTTGCGGACATTTGATATTGTCTGCGCAAAACACATCATGCGCTTAATACATTTTGTAGGATTTAAGCCCACCGCACGTATGCCGACGAGCCCAAAATTTAGCAGCGAAAGCATGCTGCGAGAAGCAGTTTGCGCTCCAGTATGCCGAGCTTCGTCAATAAACAAGCTGTCTCTGTCTGCAGACGACAGCCCTCGTTAGCGTTGACTCTCGCATGCTGAGACTTGGGCGGCCATATTGCAGCCACTGCTGTCGCTAGCTCCAAGATTCTTCTTTAATGCCTGCAATTGCGTTGGCCCACCATCGGATGATCCGCTGACGCATCCGGACCTTTTTATATTTCGTTCTCTATGAGTTACTTAATTTAGCAGGTGCCGCTAAAAACTAGCTTTCTTTCAAGCTTTAACAACTTGTTATGAATTTCTCACTGCTTTCATCAGCTCAGTACTTCTTGTGAAATCTTCTCCTAAACTTATTTAGTCCTTAAATTGCAGATGCTCCTGCTTGCGCCATAAGTGCTCATACTTAGCATAGGACTGGGCAGTTCGGCTCGTCTGTCGAGAACGCCGCAGCTGCTAAATAACACCTCTAGCCACCGACCTGCACTTGCTTACAGCCGCACTGTTTTCTCAAAGTATCTAACTCACTCGCATGACATGTTTTATGAGCTCATTCTGGCTGAACCTTTGCATGCTACCTCTATACAGTTGGCATGTGTTATTTTCAATAATCGTGCAGTGCCAAGAAAGAAATTTAATTGACTTCGCACGGGGCGTTAATTGTTTTTTATTTATTACTAATATAACTCATTCGAGAGATTTCTCTAGCTATAATTTGGTGAGCCCTTCCTTAAGTCCTCCTTCCATTTACTTAGACGCAAGTGGCCGGACGGCATGATCGATTCGAGCCGAGTGAAAATAGTAAACACGCGTGCTTCAGTTCAAGAAGGTCCGTTCGCCTGTACTAGTGATTAACTTCTGCTCCGCTCAACTGTTCCTGCGCGCGCGCGCCCCCCCCCCCGGGAATTTGCACGCGACTTCCTAGTGCCCTGGCATGCTTAACTGCATGCGATTCAGCGCATCCTAATAACCACGGGTACTAGTAATCGGCCATCCAGAGCGCCCTTTTGAACGCTTTCTTTTGTGTGAGCGTGACACGTGACACGTCGGTTTTTTCACGCTTTTCTAATCGGGATGACTTCGATTGTCAGAAAACTCTTGGCTTTTGCATGCAGCGAATCGTAAAGCGCTCAGATGCTGATCATTTCTGTATCTTAGGAAGCTACACAAAAACAATTCTTATTGTTAATCGACTTTTTAATACTGTTACCATTAATCTTATTTTCAATCAAGTCTCGCGTGCGGAAGTGCAGTCGAAAGTGACAGCGTCCTCTGGTGCAGGTTGGCCGTCCGCATAGTCCCGCGAGTGCCCGCGCACGCCTGAGGGAGGCATCGTCTGAGGTGACGATGTCCGCTCACGCCAGGCACCAACCGCAGCCATCTTTCAACATCGACCTTTCCCCTCAGACAGGCAGCTGTAGGCCCTAGGCGCGGGCGCTGCTCCGCCTCTCTCGTTCGGCTGACCCTAAGCGGCGAGTCCAGCTTACAGCATATGACAAGTGCCTGGACAGCGATCAATTTTACTAACGACTCTATGCAAACGTGTTATCATTTGTAATTATTATAGGCTAAGGTGGGAGTGACATGCATGCCTCAGGCAATACTATTCGTCGTCAAGATTGCGATTCGATATCAATCGCGATTCTGGTCAGAGGCAGTAATGCTATTTCTTGCTGACACGAGGCCGCAAATCGAAGCCAGGTGCTAATGGCGAGGCGCTTGTGCGGCGCTGTCGTCATGCCAGAGCTGAGCAATAGTGTCGTGAATAATTAGCGGAAGTGTACCGCAGCTCATCCGGCCATTCGCTGGCTGCCCGCTCCTCCGAAGCGCGGCGAAGCGCAGCGCATGACCACTAAGGCCGCAGCGCTCTTGTGCTCCTCCGAAGCGCGGCGAAGCGCAGGGCATGACCACTAAGGCCGCAGCGCTCTTGTGGCTCTTGTGGCCGAGCGTCCGCAGAGAGACCGTGTGCTGCCAAGGACTCGGCCCTACCGTGCCGCGCTGGCGACATTGCTGCCGACGCGTCCGTTCAATGGGCTGCTCGCGACTTGGCGCCGTAGAACTTGACTCCGAGAAGGACGGTCGCCTTAGTTCGAGCGCGTGTGCGCTCGGGTCATGCGCGCGGCAGGTGTGCACTAGAGCGGCGCAGCGAGCTGCACAAGCAACGACTCCACGATAAGCCGCCTGACAGGTTGTGCAACTAAGCGCCGAGCGATAGCACAGCTAGAAATAGGCGGCCTTGACCGCGGCAAATCAACAACTGGACGAGCAGAGCGCCGATGTCTAGGAAAGAGCGACCTGATACGCCCCTCCACCGAGACTATTTGAGAACGAGAGAGGCGGAGATAGAGAGGCGGAGAGAGAGAGAGAAAGAGAGAGAGAGAAAGAGAGAAAGAGAGAGAGAGAAAGAGAGAGAGAGAGAGAGAGAGAGAGAGAGAGAGAGAGAGGAAAAGAGAGAGAGAGAGAGAGAGAGAGAGAGAGAGAGAGAGAGAGAGAGAGAGAGAGAGAGAGAGAGAGAGAGAGAGAGAGAGAGAGAGAGAGAGAGAGAGAGAGAGAGAGAGAGAGAGAGAGAGAGAGAGAGAAGAGAGAGAGAGAGAGAGAGAGAGAGAGAGAGAGAGGAAGAGAGAGAGAGAGAGAGAGAGAGAGAGAGAGAGAGAGAGAGAGAGAGAGAGAGAGAGAGAGAAAGAGAGAAAGAGAGAGAGAGAGAGAGAGAGAGAGAGAGAGAGAGAGAGAGAGAGAGAGAGAGAGAGAGAGAGAGAGAAGAGAGAGAGAGAGAAGAGAGAGAGAGAGAGAGAGAGAGAGAGAGAGAGAGAGAGAGAGAGAGAGAGAGAGAGAGAGAGAGAGAGAGAGAGAGAGAGAGAGAGAGAGAGAGAGAGAGAGAGAGAGAGAGAGAGAGAGAGACAGAGACAGAGAAAGAGAGAGAGAGAGGCTTGCAGCTCGCGTGCACCGGCGAGCCTGCCCACGGCGAGCGCGTGCCATAAACGGATAAGGTGCGGCGTGGGCGTGCACTGTCTGACCGACTCTGAAGACGTATGCGGAAACAGCGAGCGCGAGAGCATTCAGCTCGTTGATCGTTGCAGCGTTGCGTTTCCACCGCGCGGCACATTGGCTCCAACTAGATGTGTCTTGAGGGAGCTTTCCAAATGGCGGCGTACAAGAAGGACACGGCGAGCACTGAATTTAGCCCAGCAGGCTACTCCGTGGACGCACTCGCAGCCCGCGTCCGTCAAAGGCAATACGTAATGCCTAGCCCCGACCGCGACTGGCGGTGCAGCTGCATGGTTGAGCAAACGTCATGGACGACGGAAGAAGGCGGCGCATGTGCATTTTCGATGCCGGTCGAGCCCGCCGTTCTGAAATGCCCCATAAGCCAAGATGCATACCCAGTGACGCATGCAGCAATGGAAGAGAATCGCGACCTCTACTGAATAGCTACCTAGGGACTTCGTCAGAATTCCGCAAGCTTCATAGGACAGGTTCATTGCTGAGCGGGCGAGTAAGTGCCGAAATACTTCGTCTTTGTTCAAATTCCGGTCGATAGAACGCAAGTGATCCTCTCTCCGATGCAATCGGGTGAGCAATCAGCTCGAGCCGTTAAATCTACTGTTCTTTTTACAAACCCACAGAAGCCGTTACGAATGTTTTTTTTATGTGCATATTTCAGTGATTGAGCATTCTTAATTTAGCTCAAGCTTTGCCTAAGATGCGCGTAAAGTTGGCCCCGAAGCTGCTGAAGCGGCTGCTGAAGCGGCTGCTGAAGCGGCTGCTGCATGTTTTAGGCGCCAATAAAAGCTGCTGGTGCTGCTGGCATCAAACTTACACGCTTTGCTGCGCGTTGTAGATGCAATTATTACGCGCAGCCCACAGATACAATATTAGGTTTGCCATGTTGGTTAAATCCGCTTTACAGCCGTGTGCCTATGCTATGCCGGGTGGTATCACCTTGACCTGCAGTGTAGCGCTGGCTGAGGACACCAGGTCTATTTTTGGAGCCGAAAAACCGCTACTGATTGTCTGGATGTCACGTGTACCTGGTGAGCCCTGGTGGCACACTAGATAAGGCGGTTGCTTTTCATGACCTTGGTCCCGAGGTCATGGTTTCGAATCACGTGGTGGGTGATTCTGTATCGCTGCTGCAAGCGGTGGTAATAGCCATAAAGGCTCTTCTGTCGCTACACAAAAGAGGCTGTTAAATCAGCTGGTGTTTAATTTCTTAATTTACCTGGGCCAATTGAACTCGGCCAAAGGCCATTTCAGCTGCGGCTGATCAGAGCGTGTTCCTGAACAGAAGCTAATGGAAATAAGATTTGCATGCCGACCCTGTGCATGTCACCCCTAACCATATTATTCATCTTGTTTGTTTTTCAAGCATGATTTTACTTACCATTCAATTGCATTTCCCTTTGCAGCAAATGTAAAGCGCCTAGAAAGAGATTAAGTTCTCTGAGGGCGCTTTATCAAGTAGATTATTATTATTATTATTATAAGATTTTCATGCATGGTGGCTTGCTCAATCAATAGTAATCATTTAGGACTAATAGATATTAAGCCTTTTGTTTCTTATACTTCGTTCGTATTTGCTACGGTCCGCGTTATGTTTGTCGGCTTCATTATTAAAACCTAGTAATTTTTCTCAACCATTGACTAGCTAATGACTTCACAGCAGCACTGCGTCTCGCATGCGATACACTTTTTAGTATGTTACTTTCAAAAACGAATAAGCAGGCAGCGGATGCACAATTTCTGTACAATGCCGAGACAAGAATGTGCCCAGAAACCTAGTAGCACGAATAAAATTGAGAAATGATATTCTCCCTGGAAGCGTCAACTGCTGCTGACGATAAGAAATATGAGTAACTGCGAGTCGGGTCTGGTCGGTGTGCTATGAACCAGGAAAGTGCTATGCTGTGCTGTTTGCTGCGAGCCAGGACAGTGCTGGGGCAGGACAATGCTGGGCAGTGCTATATGTTATGAGCTAGGACATCTTTACTGCAATGCACTGCCATCGTGGGAGTGCACTGCATTTCATACACCGGTATCTATGCGGTAGCGCCCGGGTCACTTATTCAAGCGTTTGACGAGACAATTCAGCCAGATTCCGCTCTTTTGATAATTGCTCCTACAGCTTTAAACTTATAAATTTAGTCACGATCGATGAAACCGATCGACGTATTTTGCGATCGGCGTACACTTTTATAAATCCCAGAACCAGTTTCCTGCGGTTCATTACATAAGAAACCAGGCTAGTTTGAGTAAAAATGGAGAAAATCAAGAGACGACACCTTTTCCGCTTGCAAGAGTGAAAAAATAGTCGATGCAGCAGCTACAGCTTTTATATTTTTGGGTTTTAGGCAATTTAGATATACAGAAGTCGCAAGGCTAGTAGGAAGACTAAGATCAGAACAATCTCACTTCCTAGCCTGAAAGCAAAAGCTTCTGACGCTGGTCAATTTGCTATTCAATTTCTTAAATGATCTCAGCGAATGATGCTATAGCCCGCGATATTTTATTATCCTGCTAACCTGTCTAGTACGGTGAACACAAAATACGTTAATGGTTAATGAATGATTTAGTCCAGATCTTACAGCATTTTGTGATGCACTCTAGCAGGTCAGTGGAAATTCTACAGCTCAGCGAATTAGTGGACAATGGCAGATGTCAAGCCAAGAGAAAAATGCGTGCTGACATGTTTTTGACATGGACACTGTAGGGCAGGAACGATAACTCATCAACACAGCGAGTACAGACGCACGGCCGCAAAAAACAGACGGATCTCTCTAAGCTATCTCCGTCTGTTTGCGTGAAGGAGCCTCCCCCCTGTGGAAAGCCAATGTACTCCTACTCAGGGGTGGCCAAAGAGAAGTGCTCCTCAAATGAACACAAGGCTACTTACTTTCGTATGTGCACGCCAGGTTAGAAATAATACTTGGTGACAGCGTTGGTAGCTGTAGCGAACTTTATATACTTAGGGTGGCACCACGTGCAAGCATGTGAATGGACACTGGTGGAAACATACTGCACGTGCGAAGAAGTATGTAAATTGTGTGTGAGTGCGTTCGCGTGCGCTCGGGCAAAAATAATTTTTCAACTACGAAGAAGTGTTTGGCTAACGCATGCATACAAACATGGAGTTTACAAGAGTTTGAAATAACTATGTTATATAAATAGATATGCTGACGTTTCAGAAACTGTTCAGATGTCATGAAAGCATAGGAAATTCATCTGAAAAAGTAGAGGAAGAGAGGAAGGATAAGCATTTAAATAAATTTTGATGCTGAAAATAAACTATGAGAAAACTGCAGAAGGCTCTACATTACTCTAGGTGGTAACCGATGACTCACGAGTTCCAGAGGAGGATATTATGACTTACGATGATACGCTTTGGTCTAACGTGACCATAAAAATAACTTCCTTAAGAGGCACCTACGTCACCGCAGGAGTTAGGTAACCCTTAAGAAGAGCGATCTACAAGCGAGGCACATTTAAAAATGTCTAGAAAACAGACGATCAATTCTAAAACATTTCCATCTGCTACGTTCAAGTAGCTCCTGTCTTGGAGATCGTTAACAAGATGAATTCTTTTGGGGCCTAACGAAATGGACCTGTATGCAATATCTTTAAGACCTCAGCAATGATGATGGAATAGAGCTTACACGGAAGCACTAGTCACTTCGAAGCGCCATGACAGCTCAGCACATCGATAAGCCATGACAGCTAGGACTTGGATGTTGAATAAGGTCCGATCAATAGACTCCACAATTTTGATTTAGGTATTCAGCCTTTACCTAGCTCTCATTAGCACGGCTCATATTATTCAAGCTATAGTTCCTCGAGCGCAACGAAGATTTTGCTTGAGTTGCAAGCAGCTTGAAGTAGTCTGTAAAAAATCGCTTTTCGCAAGCTTACCGAACGTTTGGAGAACAATAAGGATAGGTGCATGCGAAGGCTTCACTAGCTCCAAACCGGAGCGGCTCAGACAGATTAATGTTCATCGTGGTTGGTGTAACTTCATTTTGTTATTTCAACATTAATATATTTGTACTAAAACTTTATTTAGTACGTAAGCCTGTTTCATGTTCTTCGCATAATCAGAGCAGGTTTCGCTGAAGTTTATTTCTGTATCAGACATTTTTGGGTCCAGCGCCCATTTTTGATGGCCTCGACGATACTTCTGCGCTCGAGTGTATGTGTGTCCAAATGTATCGGACAACGTAAATAGAGATTTAGATATAAAAAACCGGATATACCACAGAAAATATTGCTACACAGATGGCTACAGACCATGCTCATCAATCAGTCGTTTTATAGCCGGAAATAAGAGTGTACGACATAAGCACACCTTTAATTTTAGGGAAACCATGAAGAAGTTCGGGCTAATAAAAATAATAAATCTAGCGACGTTTTCTTGCCCTGTTATTAGCTGGATGATCGTCAGCTCGTTATAACACGTGGCTAAGCTCTGAGCATACTCAATAGCTAAGCAGCATAATAATAAAAATAATAATACATTTGATATAGCACCCTCAGATAGCTCAATACCTTTCTAGGCACTTTACATTTGCTTCACAGGAAGCACTATCGAATAGTTAGCGGTAACATGCAAAGCATTAATAATTCATTATAATTAAATTATATCTTCAAGGAAGTAATGTTTTGGTATATTTCCAAATATCCTATTGGAGCTTATCTCGAGTCTGAGAAGTAAGTGCTTGTACCAATGAAATACAAGCAACTGACACACAGCGCTCTTCACGACCGAGGTCGTGGGTGGTAATGAGTCATTAAGGCTCTTCTGCTGCTACAAAAATTAGGCTGTTGAATCAGCTAATATAATGCTGAAGGTCTCTCAGAACGGTGACTCTTATTGTTGAGGTTCGGGGGATAACACAACTCGGTCTTGTCACTTACAGAGAATGTAGCTTTAGTAGCATGAGCTGGAAATATTTGTCCTTGACCTTGCACAAGCAATCCTCACCATAGAAAAGGCAGCCCACTCACCGTGTTGGCACTGAAGTGGGGTTACTCTACAGCTCGCTCACGATTCAGTGGTGATCCATCGCATACCAAAGAGCCGACGACCGTCGTTCATTACGAAAGCAAAGTTTTTCGCAGCCGAGGTCTAACTAAATCTTGCAATTCGCTTAGCCACGATTTCACCAAGAGCTTCAGAAGGTAAGACTTGCACCACTGACTAAACATAATTTGTGCCCTTGCCGAGACGGCCCAGGGTTTATCGGAGACATCAAACTAGCCTGGTCCACTAAGTCCAAGTTGAGAAAGCCTATACAAAGTCAGGGTCAACTTCCATCGTCAGGCATACGCAGACTAATGCAGATTATACCAGTCTATCCCAGCTAAGGCTAATTCTAGCTTCTGCAAAAATATTGTTGAGTCACATATGAACAATCCAAAAAATGTTGATGTCTACCGTCAACAATCTCCTTAACCACTTCCAGATTAGCTCCTTATCAAGTAATCCTTGTGGTGACCTGAATGATCGCTTGTGTAGCTTCCTTGTCAGCAAGATAGATGAAATCAATGAGTCTATCCCTAGGGTTGCACCATCCCCTCTGGACTCATGTCCCTAAATTACATCGAAAAAAGACTCACGTTCATCGATTCCGTGTGCTACCACAATGCTTAAATTCAAGGAGGCCACGAGCAACCTTATTCTGAAATTCATCTCCCAGTCAAAGAAGACTACTAGTCCTCTATACCCTATTATCACGGTCGCACTTCTATGATGCATAGATTTGTTGCTGCCATGCATAACTAACACAAACAATACGTCCTTAGCCAAAGGTCATGCACATTTGAACAAGGCTGCTGTGAGGCCACAAATTAGGAAAGCAACGCTAGATCAAGAGTACTTGAGCAGCTTCCGTCCACACTAGAATGAGTTGAGGCAGACCAACTGAACTCCTATATTAAGACCCCAAACCTAGCAAGTAAGTTAATGTCTGGGTTTTGAGCTAATCACTCCACAGAGTCAGCATTGCTAAGGGTGTGCCTCCTCGTGAATGCAGACTTGGGTAAAGTCTCTCTGCTCATTCTGGTAGATCTTTTGGCAGCGTTAGGTGCTATTGTTCACAAAGTCCTTCTTGAGCGTCTCGAATCTTGCCTGGGAATCACCGGCACCGCACTGCAACAGTCCTCTCTCAGTGGGACACTCCAGAGTATTGATGTGAACGGACAGAGATCGTCCGAGTAACCACTTTAGTACGAGGTACATCAAGGCTCTGTGCTCGGTCCGCTTATTTTCACAGTTTCTACTTTCCCTCTTGCCGATGTGATCGCCAAGAACAAGCTAGACTTTAACTTTTATGCAGATGACACTCAGTCGTTCCTTTGCTCTGATGCCTCCCAGCTCTGCAGCACATCGAATTCTCTACACACCTTTGCTGCATGTATCGATGAAGTCCGCACCCGGATGGCAGCAAACTTGACTAAATTAAATGACCGCAAAACCAACTTATTGGTTATGGGCAAACCAAGAGCAATTCAGACATCGGAAAATCTGACGCTCAAAATCGGCTCCACCAGCACATTTCCCGTTATATCTGCACGTAATCTAGGTGTCCTATTCCAAAGTGACCTTTTATTAGACGACAGCATCTGCTCCACAATCAAGTCTGCCTACTTTCAGCTACATAACATTGCCAAAATTTGGGCTTGCTTAGACAGGAATACTACATCCAAATGGGTACTTGCATTTGTGACATCCCGTCTCGAATTCTGTAACTCACTGCTTGCTGGTCTCCCTGTATATGCAAATCAGGCACTTACATTTGGTGCAGCAACTATGCGTGGGCGTCGCAATTACCATAACATACCACTTATCGCTGACCTGTACGGGCTCCCAATCAAGCAGTGCACTGACTTCAAGGTTAATGTAATGTAATGTATCTCCTTCTGTAACTCCACAAAGTCATAAAGACCACGTGGGTGTTATGCAGGAGAGTTTTATATAGCGAACTCACAGCCTAAGCAGCTTTCCGTACGCATTCGGTGGCCAAGGATGTTTTTCACTTACTTTTAGGTCCCTTCATTCTCTGGCTCCAGCCTATCTATCAGAACTACTCACCCATTAGGAGAAGAATCGTAGAACTCGCTGTTCTGACTCAAATCGTTTAGCCATACCTCGTATGAACCTCAAAACCGGTAGAGACTGTGCCTTCATTGCAGTACGCTCCCGAAGCCCTTCAGTCACTACCAACTCAAGTCACAGCATCTATTGACTCGACGACATTTAAAAAAGAAGATTCAAACGCACTTGCTTAGTACAGCATTCAGCGGGCTTTGTGATTCATCATTCGTGTGCATGTATCGGCTTACAATATGCCTGCTGCTTGCGGAAGTTATACTGCATACCTCTGATAAAACCTTCTTCGCAGCATCTGTAAAGTGCTTGGAGAGAGATTCAGTTCTCTGAGGGTGAAATAGAAATGTATTATTATTGTTATAGAAGTATGACCACCGTGCAGTGCGAAATATTTGCCTCTTGGCCTCTGCATCAATCGAATTCTATTTTAAAGCGTTTTAATGACGAGCTCAAGAGCTTCCAGCTACATTGTCTACTAAAAATACTCGAGGACTGCAAATAACTTTATATCAACCTGTTGTTGAGCAAAAACGTAGTCAAAGTATTCCGGAAGAGAAGCATTCGCGATTACAACAAGTTCGAACCGTGATCAACAGCTAGGCTGCAGCCTGGAAGAAGAGGAAAACTCAGCAGCACCAAAGGCGAGGGGAGGGGAGGGGGAAGGGGAGGGGGAGGGGGAGGAGGAGGGGAAATGGGAAGGGGAGGGGAGGTTAAGGTTGGTAAACTGAGCGAACTCGAAGCAAAGTTTGGTAAACTGAGCGAACTCAGTGGTGTAGCGGCCATTCAGCACATTGCGTACAGCGAGCTCACACGTTCGCAAAGGCTTATGGTAGTGCCACACGTTTCCTTCTCGGATCTTGAACATGCAGCGTCAGGTGAACTCTGTGAGGCTGGGACGATGCACGTGCTGTCGTTAAAGGGTTCGGGCAGCTACGCCGCATGTGACGTGCGAGCGGGTGGCGATAGTTCAGGTGGTTCCTTCTCATCGACGTGCTCTAATTCCCTATAGAAACAGTTTACCCAATTAAAAACTTTGTCGCTCACTTTTAGGTCTTTTTCTTTCTTTCTCTGGCGTAACAGCCTGAAACATTATCTTTCGAGCCTCTGTATCGTGACAATAATTATAATAATAACGCACTCGATTAAGCGCCCTCAGATAACTCAATCTCTTTCTAGGTGCTTTAAATTTTCTGCTAAGGATGCACGATCAAATAGTTAGCGGTAGCATGCTCAATAAACAACAAGAATAACGTGGTAATGGGTTACATGCACAAGGTCAGCATGCAAGTACGGTTAATGGCTACGTGCATATTGTCAGCGCGCATGAGCACGTAAAGGTTGAATAACAGGGACTCACTAAATGCTGCGATAGATAGATACGTTTTAAGTTTCATCTTAAACGTAATCAAGTCAGGAGATGTCGAGACGCAAGTCGGGCGTGAGTTCCAGGCTTAGGAGCATGCGAACTAATGCACTGTCTCCAAATGATTTGAGGTCTGTACGAGGTTTATGTAAACAATTTGATTCCGAAAAGTGGTTGGTATGATGCTTAGCCTAGTAGAGAGTAGATCTGATAAGTAGGCTGGAGCCAAATAATAAAGGGACGTAAGCGTTAGTGGCAGAACCTTAAAGTAAATTCGTTGCTTGACTTGGAGCCCGCGCAGGTCGGAGAGATGTCGTTTGACGTGGCAACTGTAACGCTCATTACAGACAAACCTAGCTGCAGAGTCTTGCACTTACTGTAAGCACCGGATTGCACAGGCTTTTAAGCCAGCAAGCAGTGAGTTACAGAAGTCAAGAAGGAATTTTACAAATGGATGGGCCAACTTAGATGTGGTATCCTTGTCTAAAGAAGCCCACATTTTGGCAATGTTATGTAGCTGAAAGTAGGTAGACAGGATTGTGGAGCTGATGTAATCGTCTAACGAAAGGTTACTTTGGAACATTAAACCTAGAGTTCGTGCAGATTCAACAGGAGATATACTGGCAGAGCCGAATTTGAGCGTTAGCCTTTCCAATTTCTGAATTGCACTTGGTTTTCGCATAGCTAGTAAGTTGGTTTTATTATAATTCAATTTAAGAAAATTTGCTGCCATCCATGTGCGGATGTCATCAATACATGCAGCAAGTGAGTTGAGAGAATCCGACGTGCTCGAAGGCTGGGAGGGATCAAAGCAAAGGCAAAACTGAGTGTCATTCACATAGAAGTGAAAGCCTAGATTGTGCTTGGCAATCACAGCAGCAAGAGGGAGAGTAGAAACGTGAAAAGAACCGGACCTAGCACGGAGCCCTGAGGCAGGCAAATGAAAGACACGGGCTCTTGATGGATGAATACCAAATGCTTTATTACATAAAAAAAGCTCACTGAAGTCATAGCACAAGCCACAGGGGGTCATAGCCATGCTATGACCCCCTGAGTGTGCTTGTGACGGCTGCTGCCACCTCCTCCTTTTCATGGTCACCACTCTTGATTATCTCACGTTTCTCACCTATATCGCAGAAGACAATTTCGAATGTTTTCTGCAGGGGCTCAGTGTAGAGAACGGACATGTAAGTGTTTGCTTTACCTCGGTAGCTGCAAGGCGACGAACACGCAAGATCTCGGAACGTGTTTGAACCTTCTGTAAGCTAGATTTGCCTATCACCGAATCCGTACCAGCTAATTTATACAGACGGAAATTAAGCCTCGGTTTTTTCAATACGTGCGCTCGAATAGCGTAACTTAACGTGCAGGGAAATATGCCAAAATACAGATCTAAGCATGCGCCGTAAATCTTTGTAGAACTAAACCATCAAGTCGACGACATAGCTAATGCAGATTCATTGATCGAGAGCAGGCGTAGTTGGATGCATGCTTGCGATGCACGTCTCCTCGATAAACCGAACGGCGGCCACGTCGCCGAATAAATTGATACGCGTGCTTGATAGCTTCAGCTTCCGACGGTAGGTTTTGACACGGGGCCAATGACTGGGCACTTTCTCCCTATCTAGCAGCCGCAGCGAAGGACTGAGATCGGCGGGAGGCGCCACGTGCTGCTTCCCAGAGCCGCAGCACTGAAGCACGTGAAGCCAGAGGACGATTTACGTAAGGTGCGAGTAGCACTCCATATAAGCCTCGGCGGCGAGAGGCGAGCGGCTGCTCGCCTCTATTCGCCGCCGCCGCAGCGAGCGAGCGCCGGTTCTCGCGGCCAAGCATGGCTGCGCACAGTGTCGTCGCCGCGCTGCTGCTGCTGGTCTCTGCGCGCGTCGGTAAGTTTCACCTTCTAAATTTCTGCTTTTCTTGCCGAGACGCGTAGGTTAACGTTATTTTTGAAAGTGGCCTCTTAAAAAGCTGGCTCCACAATGCCCCGACCGCCCAGCGATACAGGCAATCGTTGACGCTCGGTCCGCGCCGATGTTGTCTCCGTGCTGATGGAATGTCCGGAACCGTGGCGGGCGTTTTTTGCACGCTTCGGTTTTGGAAACTCATCGAAACCCTCAAGCTATGACCCGTCTCCAGCTAAATCGACGAGTAATCTACCGTGACGTATCTCCAACTGTAGCAATACGAAGCCACGAAGACTATGTGCTACGCGAGCAAATTCTCTCTAGCCCACTCAAAGCTTAAGCGGCTTTTGGTACGCATTCGGTAGCCAGTTCTTGGAAATGGTACATTTTGGGAACATTTAAAAGGTATTAGGTAAATAATGAATATGGACTAACTGAGAGCTAGGAATAATGAATTAACGCGCCCCACCTAGTTCGCTGCGGCGAGAAATCGAGGGTAGGGTAGATGCTGGGCAGAGGCAGGCATTCGCTCTACATAAACTCGCCGGCATGAACTGGGCGCAGGGTGAGTTTTACCACGAATGCTAAATTTATATAAAAGCGCACCAAAGAGAGCGCTCTTGTACATGCAGGCGTCGAACGCGGCGCCACGCAGCGTCGGCCTGCGCTCGATAAACGGACAATACGAGTAACGCACCCGTTCACACATATGTACTTCCACACTGGTTTGAGTGCAAGTATACATATATCCTTCTAAATTCATCGCGGTACAGTCAATGCCGGCTGATTTGGTTTCGACCCTTAGCGTAGGCCAAATGCCGAACCGAAGCTCTTGAAACAAAAGAGGGCGAGTCTTCAGAGTGCGCCGATGAAGCATCAGCCAGGTGAAACGTTCGGGGCAGAAATGACAGGGAAGTAGGGGGGACGAGGAGCAAGACTTCCGAATCCTGTCCGTCGTATGATGGTTAGCTGTTTGTCGATATTGCCTACCATGATTGGGCCATGGAAGTTTGCACAGTGACCTCTCGCACACAATTACGGTGCCGATTTCCACGACCTTAAAGGAAGTGCGGCCTTATGCAAATGTATCGCTGCCATAATTAGGATTCGTGCACGCTACGCCTTCGGATAGCTGAAGCTGCCCTCGCTTCTAATTACCAATATAAAATTCACTGCAGCTAGAAGCAATTCATCCAAAAGTTAGTATCGAAAATTTGCCTCTGCCCACGAAAACTGACGAAAAACGTCTGTCAGGGTGTTGGCAAAACTAGCAGGAGGGCCCACCGTATCTGCTGTACTTTCTTAGTGCAGCACAATGTTTATAAGAATACAATTGAATAATATTTAAAAATAGCTTGAATATGCTTATCATCTAACGAACGTAAAAATTAATTTATTACCATTGGGTTTAAAACGGGCTCTTTGCGAATTGTTGAGCGCCTGCAAGTGAATCAGCAGTGCCTTCTGCTTACCAGAGGTAAGCACGGTCATGCCTACAGAAATGCATTCTAAATTAAAGCGTTGGTAGCCGGGATTCATTATGCTTAATGAGCTCCCAGAGACCTAACAATATCGAGACTGCATACTTGTTGTCACTGTCTGCAAAATCCCGGCCGAACGGGAGGCTGATACAAATGCTAAATATCACGCACTAAATGAAACCCCGCAATTAATCGATTCATGTCCGCCTGCCTCAGTGAACGTGAATGTCGTAATCCTACTCGACTCTTTTCGTGAAAAACATTAACATAATGCTGTTATCAATTTTCATGAAGGCATCTGGTGTCTGCTATGAAGCTAGCGCCAATTTTGGAACAATTAGTTTAGCGTCTCCTGCCTAAACCTGTGGCTCTCAGTTTAAATAGCGCAAAGGTCAAACCTACAACGGTAGCTTTGAGTGGTACGCTAGTCTTGACCTGGAAATCGACACGTCTTCTATTCAGTTACCGTTGAGTGCCTTGTAAATTCCGCAACGAGCAGCAAGTTCTCCAAGCGAGAAACTGCAAAAAGGAGGCCCGCTTTAGAGCACTCGTTTCAGCCGACGTCACCTGTCTCGCACGTGCTGCTGACGCTCTGCACACGCTTCTCACAAGGCAGCGTTTTGAAAGGTTTTTTATCGCTCAAACGTGACAATAAATGCAGTTACAGGCCCTTATTTCCAAAGCTAGGGGTGAGATGAACAATTGATTGGGCAGGTCATGCATCGAGCACAAAATTCGAGTCACGAAATTATAAGCAAAGGGTAAACACTGCAGATGAATGTAGGGAGTAGGGAATCTAGCTCACGCGTTTTGCCAGAGAGGCCTTTGCGGATCGGCTTTGAAATGCTTTACTTCGTACCTCGTTGAGGCACGCTCAGAAATGCATCAGCGCTAGCAGGTATATCGTTAAGTGACGGCGCTACTCAGCACTCTTTCCGACAGTATCCGTGTTATGTAGGTCAAGTTTTAGATTGATGCGATAATATGGCGATAACTTTGTGGTATTCCATCCAATCTAGATATAGAGTCACAGGCTACTTATTAGCCAAGAAAGTTGCGTCCGAAGGCACGCCGCTCTCTCAGTGTATCTAGAGGCACCCTGGTGATAGCGATAGCTGATAATAATAAGAATAATAATACACATGATAAAGTGCCCTCAGATAACTCAATCTCTTTCTAGGCGCTTTACATTTGCTGCAAAGGAAACACGATCAAATGGCGAGTGGTATCATGCTTGATAAATAACAAGAATATAGTGGTTAGAGGTGACATGCACAGGGTATATTATTTCAACAATTCTTTATTATATTACAATACATTAATGCATTATAAAATAAATATAATGTTAAGAATATTACAGTACAAACTCTATTTTTTTTTAGAATTTTCTATTTATATTTCTATGTATGTTATTTCTATCGTGTTTCACTATTTTTAATTCTGAAACTGAACTCTGAGCACTCGTCGCAGGCTCAGAGCGCTACTACGTCACAGCAATTGAGCCGTTCACCAGCGCCTAGGCCCTTTGGCGGCTAGATGATAATTAAGTAAGTTCGTTGCACCGAGCTTAACAGTAAATAGGCGTCAATCAGCATGCTTGGGTAATAGAAGATTTGACGAGAGGGTTGGATGAATTCATCAGTTTTACGCGAGTCTAGTATGATTCCGGAAACTCCCCGATTGGCTTGAACAAGCCGCAGCTTATGACTATCCGTGGAATTCCGGTTGAGTGGTGAATCCAAGTTAAAAGTTTCGCAGATTTCAAAATTTATCCGAGCGTCTGAACATTTTACGATACAAAAAATTGGCTGGACTCGCAAGTATTAAGCATCCTCTTTAAATCCAAGTTTCAGGCTATTTCGTTGTACAGGACTTCCGGTATCGTCTCAGGACTCGCTCGTCACGCTCAGTCGTATGAAGCTGATACGATGCCCTATCGGTAACGCATTCTGGTGCTCTTCTGGAATAAAGTGTTCTATTTAGGTACGCGTGTTCCATGCAGCACGCTTTTTCTCGCTTCTCCACTGCTGTGCCCCGCTCATGCGTACAGGGTGTGTCATCCGTCAGCACGAACGACTGTGCATAACAAGAAATTTCCTGCTGCAAAAATTGAGCGTCATCGCCGTCATTACTGTCTCGCAGATTGCGAATAATTACGGCTGACCTGTCCATGTTGCGTCATGACCAGCCGAGCACCGTTGCTCGAATTCCAGAAGCCATCAATGACCCGAAATGAGCGATGGGCGACGTTAGATGAGCAAATCTTGGTTCAAGCGTACGCAAGCAAGCGTGCACGAGCTAGCTAGCACACAGCTTCGACCAAAGAGTAGCAGCGTCAAGCAAACCTGTTTCGCACTCTTTTTGTTGGGCCGTTGACAATGCCGCATGATTGGACGATCGATCGCGGCTGCTGCTCATAGTGAACCACGTGCTCACCCGTAGGTGAGCACTTTCAAGGTCCAGACTATTCGCACACACTGCAACGCGTGCAGCTCAAGGAAAGAGGGCATGATGCCGCACGATGCCCGGCCGCAAGATTTCTATCTTATCACGGACGAGGTGCCTCCGTGCCCGCGAGTCCATTCTATATCAGCAACGTTTGACGGACGAGTTTGAGGCGACGATGGAGGTTGGGAGCCACAGCTCATTTCTACTGCAAACAATGATGCGCAGCCATGTCCGCATGGTTGCGACTTTTCCCCCAGGAAGTTACCCAGTGGCCTAGTGGGACCTTTCGGCGCTCAGGGACAAAGCTACAAGTTGTGCCCCGCTCACATAGTTAAGTCTGGCTTCTTTGCTTCGTCCTTGCTGAAAAGTAGCGCCGTCACAGAAAAATGCAAAAACACTCGCTAGCAGGCATATCGAGTCGAGAGAACTTTACCAACTGTAGTAAAGACGTGAAGTAGCCATCGCAGCTTTAACTTTAGTTAATTGTTCTGGCCTTGAACGTGGCAAGCTGGTTTTTACAGTTTGAAAGTAAATAGTTTTCCTTGTTTCATTCTCTATGCTCAACGCAGCCAAATCAGAGAGTCGATCTTGGCCGATTTATGCTCTCAGATAAGACAGGATTATCTTCAGGTTGCTAAGGGAACGTAACCGATACAGCAAAGATGATGAGAACTTGCGAGGCAACTCTTGTATTGAGAAACACATCACAACTACCATGAAATACACAAGTTCCAGTACACCATTTGGTGTGAAGTCATGACTTAGGGCAAGAAGTATTTCACATTCACATATTTTGTTGTACAGTTTTATTCTATCAACATCTTAAAACTTGAAGCCTCAAAGATATAGACATTGGTGGAGGAGCTTGATCTTGTCAAGTGTCTTAAAAAGCTGCCCAACTTCCACCAAGAAACCAAATTCGAAATCAAAATCAGCGAGACGGGAAAATATGGTTTTAATTGAACTCGGTCAATATTCTTTAAGATATTTACCAAAATGGCAACAGATCCAAAATGTTAAAGTAAAAAATATATTGTAGGAGACTGCCAGCTTCACTTCTTGTTTCAATTGTTCCACTTGTGTCCTCAGAAAGTTGCCATAAAAGACCTACAACGCCGTTCAGTCCATAATTGATAGGTTTCACAGCCTAGACTCTTGCACTCCATCTTGTTGCAGATTCAAGTTTTACAGCGATGGCTAGGAATTTCTTCCGTTCTTTCAACCGCCGATTTGATCTTGAAAAGAATAACTAGGTGCTCACTAATGCTCAAAAAACGGCAACAACGACAACGGAATCTTGACATGCAGCATCAGCTCCTGCCTGCTTCAAGTTGTAGTCATTGCAGTTTGAACAAAGCATGGACAGTCACGATTTTATTTACAGAAAGATAAAGCTGTACCGCAACAAGAAATTTAGTCAGTGACGGCAGTTCGTCGAAGTCTCAGGAAAAGTTTACCCGAGATGTGGGTGCTATCGTTATCGCGGCCGTTATTGCTCTAGCTACGATAGTCATCCTTGTTGCTAGCCGCTGCCGTAAGCACTTTTAATACCACGTGAGTTTAGCGTATCCTCCCTATCGAATGATAGGTTACGAAAGTTGACGTCGCAACGCAGCATCCAACGGGCAACACCAGCTTATTTCTTTATCGCAAATTTTACATTGCCAAAAGCGCCTAATTATACACTTAACTAAATTCACATTGAAGGTCTTTGCGGAGCGGACCAAGTTTGTTACGACTACGTTGGCTGCTTCAACAACTCCTACCCGTTCAACGATATTCGCAATAACTTCCTACCCGAAAGCCCGAATAAAATAGGGACCGTGTTCCTGCTGTACACGAGGCGGAGTGACGGCGAGTACTTATCATACTACAACTCGACAGCTCTACGGAAGTCAGCATTCAATCCAAGTCTTCCGTCCAAGTTTATCACTCACGGATTCACCGACAGCGAAACTTCACCATGGATGCACGACATGAAAGACGCCCTTCTCGCAGAGGTTAGAACTGGAGCGCTGACGTTCGCTTTAGGTCAACGTGCAGCGCTTTTTCTCCGGGCCGTTGAGCAAAATTTCACAAGTATTTTCTAGGGAGACTTTAATGTCATCATTGTTGGCTGGAAAAATGGCGCTCGAGCTCCTGACTATCCAAAAGCGGTCGCAAATACGCGAGTCGTCGGTGAGCAGTTAGCGCTGCTCATCAGACTCATGATGGACGATGGAGCCAAGCCGAACGAGGTGCATCTCATCGGTCACAGCCTGGGGGCGCACATAAGTGGTTTCGCAGGCACCAGCCTTCGAGGAATCGTAGGCCGTATATCAGGTGAGCCGGAAAATTAAAGCACTGGTAGACGCCGGTTCATCTTGGCTGTAGGTACCAATGTACCAGGTAGGCGAACTAAGTGAACCGACGATGAGTGGACGCGCGCACCATCAGCGCAAGCAGCCAAGAGACGCATGCAAGCGCAGCAGTGCGTGCATGCATCACGTTGCTTTTTTCAGGTCTCGATCCAGCTGGACCATCGTTTAAAAATGAGAATGAAGCGACACGACTAGATCCTACCGACGCCGTGTTCGTTGACGCCATTCACACTAATGGAGCTCCAATCATAAACGGGGGAGCGGGCATATGGCAGTCTGTGGCGCACGTCGATTTCTACCCAAACGGCGGCCGAAGGCAGCCAGGTTGTCCAGATTTGGTTAGCGGAGGAGTTGGGGCGCTGATCTCTTCTGGATTGAATGGTAAGTCACCGACGCCCTCAATACGCATGCCCTTAATTAATCGAATCAAATACCATGCACTGCTGAATTCTAAGAGTCAACAATAAAAACCCGTTATTATTTTTTTTATGATTTTCATAGAAGACTTAATCGTCAAGAAGTCCTAAAACGTGAATTTAAGAGTCGCAATTGCGTGGAATTAACCTGCTACTGAGCATCAATAATAAAAATGACAGTACCCTCATGAATATTTAATTACGCCTTTAATTTTGAATGCAGAGCTATAAGATATGATGTAGCTAGTTAACGCACGAATCCATATCCTTGATTTTAAAATGAGCTTCCAAAATATTTTTTTTTCAATGGCTGTTAAATTGGCGAGTTGACTCCTTTCAAACGCGCAGGCTTAACTTTTCGTCGGCGTATTTACCTTTTCCAGGTGTTGAAAAAGTCGCCGGCTGTAGTCATGACAGATCCATTGACCTTTATACTGAGTCTATTCGATCCAAAAACTGCCGATTCTTGTCAGTCGGATGTCCAGGAGACTACGTATGTATCAAGGCTTCGCCTTTACCGTGCGTGTCTAATCATGCGGGAATATGATTCATCCAGTAAGCGGCGGCCTTCTTCCAATTTAAAATTGAAGCTGAATTCAATAATAAGAATTTACTAAGCACGAAATATTTCATTCTTTAATTACGGCTTTGGTAAGGTATAAATCAATACTCATGAAAAAAAAGCTTCATTTTAGACATTAAGTAGCATAATAAGCGCAATATGATATAATTTCCAAATAATTTGGCTAAAAAAATTGACAGCGATCTGCTAGGCAGAATTCTGTTTAATTTTCCTAGGGCCAAGGAACTGCGACTTGTGCCGGAATTAACAGCCAAGCATTTTTTAATGTACATTAGCCTAATTCAGTTGTCATCTCAAGGAGAGTACGTAAACAAATTTTATACCATAGAAACTATCCGCCGTTGCAGCGTCTTCGCAAGGCAAAATAACTATAACCTGCATAGAATCTGCGTTGCCAAATCCAATGTAGTATATAGCAAAATGACCATAGACTAAAAGTAACAAGAACTTCCTGTCGCTCTTATTTTAGGAGAGCTTTTTATCTGGAGCGTGCAGCAGCTGCTCATCGATCGGATGCTCTGAGATGGGCTACAACTCCAACAAGTTTCCAGCGAGAGGCAAAATGTTTTTAATGACAAGGGGAGCTTCAAATTACTGCGGTAATGTAATGCAATGGCTGCAAAAGGATTGAATATACTTTTGACTTAGAAATTTGTTTGGCTTAAAGCTACTTTCAATGATACATAATTCCACTATAGCACGCCAGATACGACTTCTGCTTATTGCAAACTTAAGAATACAGCACATCTGCGAAGATCTCTCTCCTATCTATCAAGTATTTACGATAACATCCAAAAATATATATACAAATATAGCTAGCTAAATAAAACCCTCACTTGTGTAGGCTCAAGTACGAGATAACGAATTTTCAGTGACTGTACGTAAATTATAGAGTTATGGAAGTTATTTCGTTTGATAATAGGTGCTTTTTTCTTGATATTAAAGGATTTTAATACAACAGTAGGTCAATTTCTCCAGTTTATTTTGCATTTCAGGCTATCCGGGTTTTGTGAAAATTAGATCTGCCAATAGTGGAGTCGTCGGAGAGTTGACGCTGTTGGTGCACACGGACGAAACTAACGTATCGATTCCTGTCCTGAAGTAAGCACGCTTGTTAAATGTGGGAGACGGTGTATTCATCAAATGGACTCTATTCACAGTGTATCTCTTTAGCCTGAATAACAAGTTTCATCGTATTTTAGTCGGAAGCAAAGCATACCCGATTCTGGAATAACATCCGCGGTTCTGTTCCCGACACCACTAAATATGGTCGTTGCTGTGGAGATGATGTATTCCAAGTTCGAAGGTCGTCTGTTTGGCATGGGCTCTGGACTCAACTCTTGGAGTCTCAGCAGCCTATTCATTCAAGATCCGATCAATGGCGGGTGAGTTTTTTTACTAAGTGACCAATCTGCTTTTCATTTATCTGAGCTTGAGAAAAGTAAGCTTATTAACTTGAGAATTGCGAAAATAATCGGAACAATATCTTGATATTTAGTATTAAGAATAGGTCTTTCACTTAGCTCGTAACGAGAACTAAATCTCTGTCCAGGCACTTCCACAAGCTACTCTCTCCGTCGAATTCCCTCCAGACTCTGTAATGCATGCATCTAATTTTCTCTTTTTTGTCTATTGGCTATCGTATTTACACCGAAAGCCACTACGGCTTTGAGCTTACTATAGAAAATTCTTCAGCTTAACTTCACATTAGTCCCTGTGGTTTTTCTAAGTCACAGACGGCGATAAATTGCATTCACAATTCGCCGTAAATAAATTCATAACAAACTGTTATTACCGTCATGAATTATGCATTGACAGCCTGGCAAAAGCAGATTCGCATCGTTCTTAGACAAACACAGGAAAGCACACAAGCCGACAGACACTAAAGGCCACGTTTTGGGACCTATTTTTAGTATTAGTATATATATATATATATATATATATATATATATATATATTAGTATTAGTATATAAAATGGTCTACATCGTCTGCAGGTTAACTAGGAAAGCACGCACGAAAAACCTAAGCCAGTTCATGGGGTTCAGGTGATCCGGATCGAGACGTATGCGTCTTATCTGACACGTGAATGAAGCAAAGTCAGTGCAGGTTGTGGTAGAAGTAAGAGACAAGCTTCGGACTTTCTGCGCAAACGAACTGAATCATTTAAATCACTGAAAATTACCGATCACCAAAACATTTAAATTTAATTAAAGAAGCAGGAGCGGCGAAACGGCTGGAAGCCGAGGCCGGTGCATAATATACTGCAGGCACAAGCAGTTCGGATTTTTATGCTGGCGCAACTGGGTGAAGCGACCAGTAGACCAAGGGAGTCCATTTGATGATTGTCAGGGAGCCAGCGAAGCTCAGATTGTAGTGTGTGATTTGTTTTTCGACGTCTTCGACGAAAGACAGGACAGGCTGCTCAGTTTAGCGCTAGCTGCAGACGATTAAGAGCCAGGAGTGCTGACTTAAAGTGTTGCACTAATAAAAACGCGATCTCAAAATGACTAAAACTAGTTTGGCGGTCGTAGTTATCTCTAAGAAATGCCACGATTTTGGAAATGCTGGTCGTTTGCTGAAAATAGGCCGACTTAATGGTGAAGGTAATGTGCTCTTCTTGTGATGTCACTTTATAAAAGCGCACAACGATTACAAGCTGTCCTTGATGCAGATATTGTAGCTGAACTAATCATTAGACAAGGTCTTCTACCTTAAGGGTTACACATAATACTAATACATTTGTATAACGGTATCAGACAACCTTCTCTTTCTAGGCAATTTACATTTGCTGCAAAGAAAGCATCCTCGAATGTTTAGTGGTAGATAGCATGCTCAATGAAACCAAGCATACAATGGTTAGAGGTGACAGGCACAGGGTCAGCAAGCCAATACAGTTAGTGGCAGCACACACAGTGTCAGCATGCATAAGAACAAACAGGAGCACAATTCTTACTGCGACCCATAAGGCCCACCGTGGCTTGGCCCCTTCACACCCAGCTGGACCAATGCTGCACCAGTCTCAGCCTCGCTGAGCGCTCTGATCTTCAACGGACAATAAATTAGCTGTTACATTACTCCGTCTTACGATCATTTGTAACTTCGGCTTTTCCGTGCATGCCATAGACTTTATAGCTCACTTCCACAAGTGTTACACAACATCTATTCTTCTTCTGATGGACTATAGCCCACCCTGTCCAGCCATCTTGAGCTGTTACTTTCACGCTACTCATTTCCACGACGGCTCTCACGATTTAGTCACTCGTCTTACTTTCTCTCTGCTGCGTGTGATGAAGTATGTTGGCCATGACATTCTTACCGAAAGCTGCTTACAATTTGTGAGTGCTATGCACAACTCCTCTTGGTGGCAGCCACTCAGTCTTTGCAGAGTTACAGACGGAGGTACATAACACTTTAAATCTCAAGCAGAGCAGTTTGATTAGCTCTATACAACGATTAGGTCTATATTCCGATGGAAACTTGCCAGAGAGATATGATAAAATGATATAATTGTTTATAATAGTCTGAAACTCGCCAAAATACATTTGATAAGTATGCCTGAAGGAAGGGTTAAAGGAAGTTATTTTTTATTTCAATCCAAGGTCGGCCTTCCAAAAGGTGACAAAAGATGCTGTTTTCAGAGAAATTTTTTCATGATCTAAAGTCGACCTTTTAATCAGTGGCACACAGTCATTATTTTCAGATGGTGATCTATTTATATCTTAGAAGGGGAGATGTACCTAGTATGTACCTATGTAGTCGTCTAATACTACTTAACAAAGTGGTATTGTTGGCAAAAAATAATAAAGATTGAACTGGGCCTTCTGTGGTCGAAGTCGAGATAAACTTATGCATATCTTAGTTACTCATTGTTCCATACCTTGCGAGCCTTTTAAAAACGTTCGAAAGGAAGAGTTTTCCTAAGTTTAGGCAGGTGGGTCATTTACCATATTTCGTTGCACAAACAACTACTCCACTGCTTTAATCATTAGAGATTTTTGACTACGTAAGGAAAACAAGTTGCACATTTACAAAAATCCTGTCTTTAATTTTGAATAGGTTAAATCATATGAGAGCAGCCAAAAATTACTTTAATTGCTTTTGCATAAAGGTTTGGCACCATTACAAGTCTTTAATGTTTTTATGGTTCGCTGTTATCCCCTTCAACAGCAGCAGCTTCCAGTATTCAAAAAAATAAAAAGTAATATTACGTTGAAATACTTATTCGTTGTAGAAAGAGTTATTGTCACACAGGCAACGTGGAAAGTGACCAAATTGTACGTCTACAGCCATGCTAAGTATTGACTAACAGCTGAGCTCACCAAAATAAGGAACCACGGTCAGCGCCCAAAAGATGGAAACATTAAAATGATGTTTATTTTTATATCCGCATCTCATCAAAGAGAGTAAAAACTATGAAAAACAGTGATCCAATGAAATGACTGACTGCGACGTCCGAAAACTATGACGTCAGTTTTATATATGAAGATACGTAATGTCCAACACAAATCTCAGATTCAATAAATTGTCGAGTCTCGTACCACAACGACATTTGAGCCTAAAGCATTATTTAGCTGTTCTTGATTAATTATAATTTCTCAAGATCTTAGCTGTTTGGCTATTGCATTTTTTTGTAGATGAGTAGCTTGTGGTTTTTTGTGAAGTCCTAGACAAAGGAATGCAAATTGAACTAACCAACATTCCGCGTTCCCAGTAAGCCATAAATTTTTAATGAAGCACCAACTATATTACATTTTAAAGTCTATATGCAACCGACTTCATTTTTTAAAATGCATGTAAGTATAACTGGTTTTCATAGATGTATCTCAGACTGTATCATTCGAGCTGTTCGAGCTGCGTTAGCTGACAAGCCTATAGGCACTGGCATTGACTTTATGCTGTTTAAATCTTGTTTGGTTTTCTTGTAATCATGCTCTGAAGAAAACGGTCAGAATTAGCAAATTCATCCAGGGTGGAAATATTACCTTAATAGCACGTGATTGCAGGGGATGAAAGGCACTTGCCTATATTTAATCCCGTTTGTCATCATCTTGTTAAGACAATACTGAAGTATGCGAGGGCTCCATAACAGACCTAGTGATGCCTGGCTTTTGTCTGTATTTAATGAAGAGGCACTTAAAAAAGTGCAATCATATACTTTCCAGAGTAAGGAGTGCTTCAAGGTACAGCACTGAGATCTTCGAAGAAAAATTGCTCAAAGCTTTCTAATAGATAATTAATAAAAAAAGTTTGCCGCCTGTTTTTGTCATTTATTGCCATACAAAACTGCAGTTAACTCATAACTCACATAGCAGAGTTGGCAAAATATCGCTTAGAACAACATTGCGAAAATTCCGGTCCCTGAGTAACTTGCAACTTTGGTGAGAAAACACCGCCAGCTTGCTAGTAAATTAAAAAAGACTTTAATGATGCATTTACGCGAATACGATGTCCAGTTGGCGTAGAACGATTCCATTTGAGTTGGAAATAATGTCTGAGCCAAAAAAGAAGTCATTAGGCAACATTCTGATTTAATGGCTTCTCGGGGATGATTTCGAAGGATTCAAGTAGCACGAGACAGCAAAGCGCCGAACGGAGCCGTGAATAAGAAATAGATTCCACATGCGCATACCTCATGAAAAATGCGGCTGATTTCTCCTATTGCAGACACATTGCCACATTGCCACAATAGAATGAGTGGCAAACGGCAACTACTGGCCTGAATTAGCAAGCCGCAGCCAGCAGTCCTGTCTTCAAATTCAGACCGCAGCGACGATTGGTGCTTTGGCGTGCATTACTTCGCACCCTGACCTAGGCCAACGTCTTTCTGAATCGTCTAGCCGAGATGATCGCTGCACGATTAATATGCAGAAGTGAGGAGGCGCCAAAGCAGAGCAAAATCCAAGCACCAAACAAAAGCAAAGCTGGCAGCACAGACTCGTGGCCACTTACGCATAGAAGTTTAGGTAGATGTCACGAACCGCTGTGCAGTAGTCATCCACCTTGTTCACTGACCAAGAAGACCGCGAGATCTTTCACGGCTGGCATGGGAGCGAACTGATTCTGACAGCCAGCAGCGTTTCGCCAGGCGAAGGCTGATGCCAGCCACTAAGCTCTCTGCGTCGGAGTGGTGAACCGGCAGAAGATTATAGATCTGCCAGATATGCAGAGCAGTTAGGATGACGAAGAGACCGATGTCGTTCGTTTGAATCCGGCGGTGGACGATTCTCTATCGCCGCCGCTTCCAGCGGTGGTGATAGCCGTAAAGGCTCTTCTGTCGCTATGCAAAAGAGGCAGCTAAATCAGTTAGGTGCTCGCTCACCACGACCCAGGTCGTCATTTTGAGTCCTTCACTGGTCGATCCTTTATTGACCACTGCAAACGGTAGTGATAGCAGTAAAAGCTCTTCTGCTAAGTATAAACGTGGGCTGCTAAGTCAGCTAACCTTTTACTTACTTATTTTAAAACTCCGTTACTGCCTACGGCAGGCATTTGTCGTATAAGCCCTCACGAACGACGACAGAGGCCCGTGCATTTATTCATATGCAACCCTTAATGCCGTAAGTCTCTGAAAACCTCTCCCGACAGGGGCTGGCTCTTTGCACCACAATACTCAGATCGCAAGTTAAAGTCCTGCACCAGGAAAAACAAGATTGCCTGCGGCAGGACTGGTGTAAGTTAAGCTGCGGCAACAATGCCGAACGTCCGGAGTAAAAAATCGTCCTAGAACATGAGGCTACAGCGACACTTGTACTGGCACGGTGCTGACCCGGGTGGCTGGCGTAAAGATTCTTAGCCTTAGCCAGCTGGTTCGAGGATTTAGCACGACTGTCTACTTCCAGCCAGTAAATCAGTCACTTTAGAGGCAGCCGACCAATCAGGAGCAGAACCAAAAAGCATCGTGGATATCACCTTCACAGACGCGTTGCAAAGAGAGACCAGTCTGTGGAATTGTAAGAGTTAAAAATAAAGGAATTTATTGATACCGAAGCTTGCCTTTACTATTATTTTGGCTAGATTTTCCTTGACTGTTAAGGCGGCAGCGGATAGGTGTCCGCGGATAGTCGCTGCTCCCGTTTGCCATTTCCCGCCAAACGGGGAACCTTACGACCTGCGCATTTCTAAAAGCTCTACGAATGCCAAATGAGAGCGAATGTACCAGTTTTTGGGTGTCTCGACTACAAAAGTTCAAGAGTACTTCAAGGCGCAGCTTCAGAGCTCTTAAATCCTGTATAGGCTGCTGCATGCAGCGGTGAAAGCACTACAGGTTTCTTCTGCCTCAACATACACGAGGAATCACCACAGCATTACTTTGCATCTTTATCCATAAAAGATGTACCGCTCAGCGATGTATTGAGAGCGATTAACCTCATTTCGTGCGCAACTTTCGTGCTTCCTTTCGTCTTTGCAATCCTAGGTAGTTTGCTATCGGCTGCTTGAGACCCCCTCGCTTTTCGGAATCTCACTGTTTGCCCATACCTTGAACACGATTCAAATCCTTTGGAGACCGCGCTTTTAGTTCGCATGCTCCCAAAGCCTGAAACTCACTCCCGACTTGCGTCAAGACATTTCCTGACTTGGCAACACTTAAAAAAGAAACGAAAAACGTATCGATTAATCACAGCATTCAGTGGGTCCCTGCGTGTCGTTCTTTATGTGCTTATCCGTGCTGACACATGCATGCTGCCACTAACCGTACTTGCATGCTGATCCTGTGCATATCACCCCTAACCATCTTATTCCTATTGTTTATTGAGCATGCTACCGCTAGCCATTTGATCTGTTTTCCTTTGCAGCAACTGTAATTTACCTAGAACAATATTGAGTTCACTGAGGGGGCTTTATCAAACGTGTTGTAATTATTGTTATTGCTGAAAAAATCGAGTCAATATTGCAACTTAAACACAGCTCCAAAAATCATGCTCTTTCCGTACCTCAGGATGAAGGAAATGCATTCTCTCCAGTGAACAAATCAGTATTGATTACTAATCTCCGGGAGTACATTGATTAATAGAACGATGAAGATGTGGCTGCATTGCTGTCGTTTTATTTAGTACTGCGCCTTTAGCAGTACTTTGATTCGACTAGAGATTAGTGATTTCAATTATGCAATGAGCACTTTGCAGAAGTATTACTTTTTCTGATTAAGCATAGTTAGGAAAGCCACAGCTGACAAAAAGACGATATATGGCAATTAAGCACACGACCTGATTGTTGGAGTGTTTCGAAGCGTACGATAACTCTTCGCAACGATCCGTCCTTGCTGCTGGACATCTATGCCCGACGCTATGACTCACATATTATCGGCAGCTGGGATTGGTTGTGGGAATCCACTGAAAACCTTTGTTACGACGTTCAGTAGGATCGAGCAGCAATCGTTTCGGGCTGCAGCGTTGGTTGGTGGCCTGGCTCTCGCTCTGTAGCCACATTCCACTCATCGCAGCGCTCCAGGGGGGGGGAGGTGCATGGCGACTCCAAGTTACACCTGTTCGTTCTCAGAGGTTTAACGTCGCCGCTAATACGGTCGGTGCGCACGCACGTACAAACAGAGCAGCGGATATTTACGTAAGGAGGATCATTGTTAGCATATAAGCTCCGGGGCCGAAGCATTAGCTAAGCAACGTTGCTCCTCTCCGGACGTGGGCGCCGCGATGAATCATGCAGTGGGCAGCATCGCCTTACTGACGTCGCTCTACATTGGTAAGCTAGCAGCTACAGCTGTTGCTTTGCTAGTGTCTTGGCCGCAGGGCCAGCAAAGGGGATCAGCGTCGGAAGTGAGCATCGCCGCCTGTCTGCGCTCTGTACAGGATGCCATCGAGTGCGGCCATTCGCACTGCCCGTGCACAGACTTTAGCTGCATGCTCCATTCATCAGCCGCCGGAGTGGCTCAATTGCTGAGCTTTCGGTACTTTTTTAAGTAGTTTCTAGCCGAAGCATGTATGCTAGAATCGACACGAGCAATCATAAAAAACCGAAGGTTTTGACGTTTTCCACCAGCGTTCCAAGTTCAGTAGCGAAAGGAGATGCCCGACTTTACATGGCGCCCAACTTCACGATGTTCACGTCTGGCTAACGTGCCCCATAAGAGGCCGCCTGGTCTCAGAAATCCTGCGATAGCTCTTAACTAATTAGCGAAAGATTCACGTTAAAATATAGCTCTCTTGTGCTTATAGGCACAGCAGCCGTCGAAACTAAAATAGAGGCTTGGGACTGAGCATTTTCGCTTCTGCGGCCGCTGTCTTGAAGCAGACGCGAGCTCGGGAGCGAAGCGTTTAATTCCTAAGAGCGCTATCTCAACGAGTCGCGGCCTCCACGAGATAACGCGTCGACTTGTCGTTCGCACGATGTGCTGGCTGGCTGACTATTTCTGGCGTGGGCTCGCCGCCGTTCGTACCTGCACAGCCAGCCAGCACATCGTTCTCCTCGTCTTCGGAGGCAGCGACTGAGGCGAGCTGCGCGCGCAGCCCAATCTCACTCGACTCCCAGTGCTGTCTGTCTCGGCGCCCTCCAGAGGCGTGGCGAGGGGTGGGCAGGGCGTGGCGGGGGGGGGGGACAAATGTCCCCGGGCGCCAAGGCCACGGGGGCACCAAAAGCAACACGGATTGTGCATACTTTTTTAAAAACGTTTTTGTATGAGAATACCAATCTTGCTTTCAAGAAAGTTCTCGTTTCGGCGGACTTGACTACTGCTGGCTGAGATGAGATTCCTAATAGATTGCAAACACTATTCCTGGACGAGACGTTCGAAGCGCACCAAGTAGGCTGAGCTAGCTAAGCACGCTGGCACACTTCGATCCAGCTGTAGCTAGACGCTCTGGCGGCGTACACGCGACGACGCGGAAACAGCGAAGGGGCTCTGGCCACTGTGCACTGCGGGCTGGCGCTCGCAGCAAAGCAAGCGCTCGGCCGTTCACCCCTCCGTTCGCGTTTCAACTGCGACAGCTTTCCCCGTCCGCTCGCCCATCTTGCCTGCCACAGGCGCCTGCTGCGTCGCACCAGCAGGGCGAGCGCGGCCTGCCAGGCCGCTTCAAAAGCAGAGCAGCCAGCTGAGCGCCGACTCACTGTGAGACCACATTTGAGCTAGGCTTGCTTAACTGGCTGCGCTAAGACAACGCAGCAGTCATGTCTGGCCACTTACCAGGTGGCCAAAAGAGAAGACTGTACAGAAATAAGAAGGTAATATTTGTAAGCTGTGATGACGACAGCCTGATTCTGGTCGGATTTCATGCCGCAAGTAGAGATTTCCTTATAATTACTTTTTTTTCGAATGCTGGCAAACGTCAAATTATTATTTTCAAGATCAAATCTGAGGTGGGAAAAAACTACGAAAGTCTTAACCATCACCGACAAACATTACTTTGAGACTTGGTAGAGTGCGAGAGTGGAGAGTATTTAAGCTATTAATATCAATGACGAGTTGAACTGCACTGTAGGTCTTTTGGAGCGAACGTCTGAGGATGTAAGGGGAGCACTTGAAAAAATAAGTGAAGCTGACTGTCTCCTACATTGTATTTTGTACTTTAACGTCGTGTCTCTGCTGCCATTTTGGCAAAACTTCTTAAGGAAGATTGCTCGCGTTCAGAAAAGGCTGCAGGATCCAAAGATGAATTTTAAAGACACCTCTTGTGGCCTCCACTCTCTTGAAATGGTTTTGTCATTACTTCGAGAAGACCTGTGACACTAATCAATAATAGATACCAAGAGGAGATATGACTTGTGGAGAGTTGCAGTTAAACCAGAAGTACTCCCAAAAAGACAGATTCCTGAAGAACTCCTAAAAGGATGTTGGTCAGACGGCAGAGGAGATTCCAAGATTCCTGATGGACAGCATAGACTCTCTCGGACAAGAATTTACAACTAATTATCTATAGCTCATAGATCTGATGATGATTGATTGTTGATCTGATGATGCTGATTGATGCCAAATTTGGTTTCTTGTTTGATGTTAAGAAGATTTTGAAGACACTTGACCAGACCAAACTCCACCAGCAATGTCCAGGTCGTGGAGGTTTCTGTTGTTCAGACACTGATGGAACAGAGCAGTACAACAACATATGTGACTGCAAAGTGTTTGTTGCCACACGTCACGACTCGGCACTAAAGACACAACAGGAACTCTTGTCTTCCACTCTCAGTTATGGAGAAGATGTGTTTCCTAATTTGAGAGTTGCCTTGCAAGTTCTTCTCACAATAGCTGTACCCCTTGCCAGTTGTGAACGTTATTTAAGCAAGCTGAAGATAATCCCGTCTTATCTGAGAGCAGCAATGGGGCACGGTCGACTCTCTGATTTGGCTTCGTTTTGCACAGTGTAAGAAACGCTGGAAAATATTGACTTTAATTTGTAATAGATCAGCGTGCCACATTTAAGACGAAACAAATTCAACTAAGTTAAAGCTGTGATAGCTAACTTGTACCTTTAATACGGTTGATACAACTTTCGCGACTCGATATGCCTGCTAGCGTATGTCTTTTGCATTTCGACTGCGGTGGAGCAATTTCGTAGCAATCGCTAGCAAGAGAAGGGGGCGCCATTTTCAGCTTAGTCCCCGGGCGCCGAAAGGTATTAATCACTACGCCTCTGGTGCCCGCCCCTTTGTTTGACCAATTTTTTCCGCCTCGCTCAATGCTCCGCCGCTTCAACAGCGGGCAAATGCATAGAAATGCACCAAATAGTCTTCTTAGAAAAGTCCTTAGACCGCAAGCACTATCCGTGTAGCTGGTGCCAGTCCTTTCGGACGCGCGACTAGTACCGGCGAAGCTGCGCATCGCATAGGCGGCCAGCCAGTCGTAGATGGCTGCATTGAAACAAACGCTCAGGTTCTCCGACGGTAGGTGAGAGCGCGGCGGCGGCGGTGGCTGCTACAGAGAGCGCCCGCACCTAAACAGTCGCAGGCCAAAGCCATAGCATGGAATGGTCCATTCAACAGCCACAGAAAGCTACAAATTAGAGGCATCAACCACAGCTCACAGATCACAGCTCACGGTTCAGCGTCGAGCGCACAGTCAACCAACCGTAGCTTGAGTTTGCCTTGGACGCCGCCCAATTACAATAGCTAACGATATAACCGATTTCAAATCGGTTATAATTCAGGAGCCGCTAAGAAAAAACCAGCAAGTCATCAGCTGGCTGATGTAGTATGCTGGCATTCACCGGTGACAAGCCTTCGACGAGCATTCTAAGAGCTGCCTACCCTTGAGAGGGAGCAGTTTTCGACGCTGAACGGGCATTGGTGTCGTTCGCTCGGACGCTAAGGTCGCGCAGGCGGTTCCACTTGTTACAGCCGCAGTAGATGCAAAATTTTAGTGAGCACTGCACTGCAAAGGTAGTGCAAAAAGCGAGACGGCAATTGCGTTCGCGGCGGCGGAGATGCGGCGCAAGCGGCAAGTGCTGCAAATGATTCACAGTAAAATTTACGAGGACGAGCGACAGCCGACCGAAGCCCGGGGCTTTGAAAGGTTGTGCATGGTGAGAACTCGTCAGCGACACTCTGACGAGTAGCCTTCGATGGTCCCACTCTGTTAGTTTGGCGCCGCTCGCGGTAATGGCCGGAAATTTGGGAGCGGCAGTAACGGCGTAGTGCTGACCGATTACATTAGAGAGTGGTCTCCCCTCGGACGCGAGGTGGTATCGAGCACGGCGAGCTCACGCAGCTGAAAAAAATAAGCTCTCTTCGCGCCGCAGAGCGCAATTGCGTAATAATAATAATACCTTTGTATATCATCACCCTCAGAAAACTGAATCTCGTTCTAGGCACTTTCAGATGATGTTTTGAAAGGGGATGCCACTGATCTACTCACGCGGAGCGCCACAGCGAGTCCACGCGAGTGCAGCAGAGCGAGTAGCAGCGACCTCTGGCTGCGACCTTCCACATTGCGCGACCCCTTAAGCTTAGCTAGCCCGAGTCTTTGGAAAGAGTCTGACCGCGACTACATTCTTCCGCCGCCCAGCTAAGAAATCGGCCGCTTGCAAGCGCAGACCTTTTAAGCCGATACCTAGCACTTCTGCACGAGCACGCTTTTCGAACCATTAGGCTACGTGCGGTCGATTGTCGCTGCGTTCTGTGGCAGTAAATTGCCATTTTCTCAGCTTTCTAAGACGCAGTGGACTCCGACGGAAATAAGTGAAAATTATTTACTGGCCAACGTGGGTCGTTTTGGAAAATTGATTGGTCGTTTTTCGCTTTTTCCGCACGTTTGGCTCAGCCATTTTGTAGCTGTTTGAGTTAGTGTCCACTCTGTTTTGGGCAACTGGGCTAGATGGAAAATGTTCGCATGCTAAATCTGCCAGAGTAGAACATTCACTGTTCCTTAATTATCAAGATCTGGAACCGGCCAAGTCATAACCTACAATTAGGTGCCATAAAAATGCTGGTCTAGTACTAGTCACTCAGTTGTACCCCGAGAGTTGAACTGGTCGGTTGTTTTAATATAATGATAATAATATAATTCATTTATATAGCGCCCTAAGAGAACTTAATCTCTATTCAGGCGCTTCACATATGCCTTGGGGCTCGAGCCCACGACCTCAGTCAGACCTTGGTCGGGGTGAGCACCTTAACCGCTAGACCAAACCAGCTCGGCAGAAAATTTAATTCATTTATATAGCGCCCCAAGATAACTTAATCTCTATTCAGGCGCTTCACATATGCCTCGGGGCTCGAGCCCATGACCTCAGTCAGACCTTGGTCGGAGCAAGCACCTTAACCGCTAGACCAAACCAGCTCGTTTTGCGAAGCGATTACAGAACTTTTAAAGAAGTTTATTACTGGTTTGGAGAATTCCAGTCAGCAGTAGTCATCTTAACCGCTTAGTCACTTATCTGCTAGGAAGCGAGGAGCTGACGATATCTTGACTGTAATTCACTCGCAGCCGATCGCGCTACGCCCCAAAGCTCCGGGCGGCACCAGTAGGGTAATAGTGCCGCACCGATTTGATGCAACAGTTAAAGTGCTTACCTTTGACAACAGAGGTCGTGGGCTGGAGCCGTGTGGCGTTTGCCAAGCGCCCAGATAGAGGTTGCGTTCTTTAGGGTGCTATATACAAGAATTATATTTTTTTTATATGACAATCTAGTAGATAGCCAACGGCAAAGGCACGTGTCTCAAACGATCCGACGGCTTACAAGCGGCGTCGCTGCAGCTTCAGGAGAAACTGACGACGGCTCAGCGAGGAGAGAGGGCTCGAGAATATCGCCCAAACAACGACGCAAGCTCATCCCTGGAAACCATTCAAAATGGCCGGCGAGTACTGGCTCATCAGTCGTGCGAGCTACTCTGCCGGAGCAAGCCCGAATAAATGGATTCAGTCGAGCTACCCTTCTCTAGATGTCGTCATGGAGTGTGAGCTTATAAATATAAAATAACTAAATACAATTAATTTGTATAGCCTCCAAGAGAGCTTAATCTTCGCTGCAGGGCTTTTGAGTCCACGAACTCGGCCAGACATTGGTCGGAGCGAGCACCTTTAACCACTGGGCCAAACTAAGCTCGGCAATAAGTTCTCTGTCCGGATAGACCAGGTCTAGCCCAAATTGGACGAGGTTTAAAAGCTAGTGTTTGCTAGATCATTGAGCTGGCTTGCCGGTGATTGCCCGCCTACAAGGCCTCTGCTCAAGGCCACGCGCTCGTGACTTTAGTTTCCTGCAGCTTTCTGATGAGTAGCAGCTAGAAGTTCAAGCGTTCGAGCGAAGCGCGCGGTCAGCTCGTGGCCTACTCAGGCTTGCCGCTGCCTTGTGTGCTCTTGTGGCTCAATATCTTTCATCTGAAGGCTTAAGAGATCCGGAGCTGTTAAGCCTTAATCTCTCCGCTGCTGCAGGCCTATTAAATGACGTGTCGCACTATAAAAACGTAACTAAGCTGCTAGCGGTCATCGCACGTAGTACGTCGTGTCAAAGTCGTAAATCCGATTTTTCACCGACATCACCAGTTTCGTCTCAAAAGCCATGCCCCGCAACACCCGTTGGAGTAACCGCGCTTCCAGGGAGGTAGCAGTTTTGCATCCATAATGATACAAGCCTCCATATTGGCTCGACCAGCATATGGGGCCCGTTTGGCACACAGTCTGAACGGTCTCTTCCATAAAGAATTTTCACTCGATGAGTACACCAGCTCCGCAGCCAAGTCTGCCAAGATTTGAGCCTTTATATAGTGTAACTGTACAGCCAAGCTGGTCAATGCATTCTGAACATACTGAAAATACTCCTGTAACTCGCTAATAGTAGGTATTCCTGCTCTTGCCTGTGCAAAACGAATCTTACCGCTTGCGAGAAACTCATCTGCTAGGCTTGCTGTCACGAAAGTCGCAGCAGCTGCATAGACCAGCATTCCAAAATCTACCGTGGCTCCCTATCAAGCAGGATGTTGCAATTCAATTGTAGCATTCTGTCACTCGCAATTCAAGATTCTGTCACGCGCATATACAAGCGTGCCACTGGTCCCTCTATTACCTTCCTCCGATCTAGCTATCTGTTGGATTTAGTTTCCTATCCGACCTTCTATTGAGCTACTCGCTATTCTGCCCCTGGTCGATTGCATGTGCACAAAACTAACTTCAAATCCCGCGGAGATCACACTTTTGGCTACTGTGCCCAAAAGCATGGAGCTAACAACCAAATGACGTCTCATCATTTCCTGATTTGTCGAAAATTTAAAATAAGGAAGCAAACAATATTTGTTACACAGCTTTTACTCTCTATGAGTGAATTTCCCTTTCGTGCGGCCGTAAGTTACGAAACTGTGAGAGTCATGACTAAGGATAGAAGTCACGTGCTTTGGCGTAGCGCCCCAGTGAACTTGCCCTTTTTTTGCTGTTCCCTTTGCTGACCTGAGCATGATCGAATGCAAGGTACTAACCGGGGCTGCCACTGAACGGAGGTCCTGCCCGAGCGTCTCAATCGCGTGCTTTAGCATGCCAGTCTTAGCACACTGTCGCACGCATGGTCGGATAAGTAGGATACCTTGATTTTCATTCAGCTGCTTGTTATTGCTTCTCTTTCTTTGAGCATTCGAGGGCGCGAGGACACAACAGTCTTTTATAGTGTGCTGCTAAAACGCTAATATTATTATTAATATTCTATCTAGAGATGACAAGGCTTCAGTTTATTGTACTAAAGCTGAATGATAATTCCCATTTTAAATAATTCGCTCGCCTTTTACTTAAAGTTAGTGCTCGTCTTACCAGGGTTTCCGAATAAAAGGCTTTACAACTTTCCACACATATCGAGTCTAATTTTGCATTTGATCTTTGCAACTCTGAAAGAACAGCCCGCCGGCTGCTACTGGGTCTCTATCAATACATTCTATCACCTTAAACATCCTCTCGAAGGCTTTCAGGTTTCTCAGCATTCTTGCACAAATCTACAGATAAAACCTACTTGCTCTACCAATGTGCTTTACCACCACCCGCTTCTTGTCTTTAGATTATCTTGCCGTTGCCATCACTAAATTGAAATGTTTTTATGATTAGGCCTTCTTCGCGTGAGCAGAAAAAGTCTGAAACTCATGTCCGGGTTATGTTGCAACCTGCAAAACGTTTCAGATTGTAAGTTTCATGTAAAGACGAATCTGTTCTGCTGAGCTTTCTTAGAGCCTCTTAACTTTACCACTTACACCAAGTAATAAAGTGCCTGCTGGAGATTTATATCTCTTGTGGCTCTATTCAAAAACCAAATAATAATACTATTATAGCTCATCTGAATTTAGGTCACGTAAAAAACTTTGCCTCTAAGTCGCTATCTCCAGCTGTATCTGTTTCAGCACATCAGTCGGACTGTCTAAGAGTGGTCTACATAGCACCTACTCACCGTGATATCCATGTTTATGCGATAGAAATTGCGCTAAAAATATGAACATTTTAAGATGATCTTACACAGTTTTACGCACCAATTTGGTGGCAGTTGTCAGCAGAATTAGAGAACGCCCTGTCGAAGATGTCTCCAAGTGGTTAGTCACTAGATTTGAGGGTGAGACTTATAATATTGTCTAGCTTGATTTGTGTGGGCTCATATGGTAGGGGGGCTTGGTTAATTTAAAAAAAAAACAAAGACACCCATCGGAAAAATGCAGGCATATCAGACTAATTTCCAGAGAGTAGGTGGTAGTGTAAGCAGTCTGGGTTAATTTCTTCTGACATGACAGCAGTTTTCTTGAAATTGCCTGGGTTTGAAAATAAATACCATTGACTAAAGTAGATGATTCATTGTAAAATATATGCCATGTGTTCTTTTAAATTAAATTTCAGCGGACTGGGCTTGGGTGATCGGAATTGATTTTCACTGTGAACTGTCGCGCTACATTCACAGGGTAACTGGAAGACCTGTCAGAACTATGTTCTCGATAGTCGTGTAGGGTCATCGAGCCCCCCCCCCCCCGCAAGCACTCATTCTGGGTAGACGTAGCCCCAATGTGCATGCAAGTATATCCTTTGCCCAGTTAACTGGTGTCTAGAACGGACTTGTTGTCGTGGTCCACGAAAGAACATTTAACATTCACTTTTCACAAACGAGTGAAGCGGATTGCAATCGTCCTGAATCGCTCTTCGTGCCTGCTTTGCAGGCTTGCTTTAGATGAGAGCAATCATGTTACTGTTGCAGCGCTTTGCAGGGCCGGCGAGGCATGCTACGAGCATGTTGGATGCTTCAACAACTCATACCCATTCAACGACTTGCGCAACAATTTTCTACCAGACAGCCCTACTCAGATAGGGACGGTGTTCTTGCTGTACACTAGGCGAAGCGACGGTGAAGCTCTGTCTTACAACAATGCGACAGCACTTCGACAGTCTTCATTTAACCCTCGAGCCCCGACGAAATTCATCATCCATGGTTTTACACAGAGCGAGGCACAGCCGTGGATGCACAGCATGAAGGATGGATTTCTTAGCGAGGTCAGCAGTCCCCAATTGACGAGTGATTGCACGACCAGCGAGAGTTCGTTCAATATTCGGCCTGCCAATTTATTCCCAGTCCTACGATATCTCGTCCCGAGCCTCGATTTACTTACTTGATTTAAAAGTTTTTAAATCACAGGATGATTTTAACGTCATCATCGTGGGCTGGAAGAACGGCGCCAAAGGCCCAGACTACCCGAAGGCTGTCGCGAATACTCGCGTCGTCGGAGAGCAAATAGCGCTTCTAATGAGACTCATGATGGATTATGGAGCAAGGCCTGAGGAGATGCACCTCATAGGGCACAGCCTGGGAGCGCATATCAGTGGCTTCGCCGGAAGCAGCCTTCGAGGAATACTAGGGCGCATATCAGGTGAGCCCTATTGCTGCAAGCAGCAAACGTAAAGCGCCTAGAAAGAGATTGAGTTCTCCGAGGGCAATTTTCCATGTGCATTATTATTATTATTATTTGCCCATTTTGCGTAGTTTATTACTTGAGCTTGATACAAGGAAAATGCAATTACGACAGCAAAGTGGACACGCGTTTACTAGCGAGCTGTTTCTCAAAAGCAGCTATAGAATGCTGCGCTCGATTCCACTTTTACAGGACTAGATCCAGCTGGTCCTTCATTCAAGGGCATGGACATCCTAGCCCGACTAGATCCTTCCGATGCTCTGTTCGTGGACGCTATTCACACGAATGGGGCCCCAATTGTAAACGGAGGAGCAGGAATGACTGACGCTGTCGGTCACGTGGACTTCTACCCGAACGGCGGTCGTAGACAGCCCGGTTGTCCCGATGTAGTTCCCGGTGGATTCAGTGCATTGTTATCTTCAGGCGTTGACGGTACGTGCGCGTCGTTGAGAAAAGGGAGAATTTACGCTGGTGTAGAATACATTTACAATGATGGCACGTGGAAGTTGAAAGCTCTCTCGATTTATATGCCTCTTTATGAAACTATCAATTTTTCATTGACATAAATCAATTGGAATGTGATTTTCATTGCGTAAGTTTCTTGCGTCAGCTTATAATGTGGCCTTTGTTCTTTCTGTAGAACCATTACCACGGCACAGCTAAGATGAGTGTCGCGTAAAATTATTAGGTCGATAATAAACTAATTTGCATGCAGAGCGACAAAATGTATTCTGATTGAAAAATTAAATATTGAAGTGTGTAATGAATTATGAAACAGTGATGAAACTATTTTAATTGCTGTTAATTGATAAAATATGTACGCAATCCGGGAATTTCTATCAGTGTAGGAGATACAAATAAAAAGCGGGATCGGGAGATCTGTCTAAACAAAAATCCGTGGTTGAGTTTTTTATTGTGGCTTACCTTATGTGCAGCATCGTTTTTATGCATGGTTAAATTTGTAAATATGTGAGTGCGACATAAATTGGAAAGCCTGTATAATCATGTAGATTTCGAAGATGTGCTGGAGCATTGACATAATGCATGCTAAAGCCTTTGAGTGTAAGTAAAGTGATTGTTTTTATCATATATGCGCCTAATTTGTTTCATAGAATCTTGTCGGCTATATAGAAACTATTTGCTTCATCTTAAAGTTTGAAAAAGTTTACTTTAGCTTGCTTGTAACTTCAATGTGCACGGCTGTTATGAAAACCTCACCGAGCAATTAAATATGTCTGCTGCAGTGATCTGTACGTGATAATGCCCCGTAGGAAGCTTTCTTGGAACGTGGGAGTCAGTATTAAAAACCTGCATAGATTATAGTATTAATTCAGTATAATTTATATGATCTAAGGCACACCAGCTACTTCATCGCACATTTTTTGGCATTATTCGCTGACATCGTTGTTCATCAAAATCTATCGCACCGCCCAAAAAATCTAGGATTCCAGTTGAAGCTCTTACATCGCCTCTACCGGTGTACCATAACATGGCATGAAATACAATCACAGTACTTAAAATTAGGACCTAATTATATGTGCACCCTACAAATAATTTTGACGGTCGAATTTTTTTAATTTCAGGGATCCTGCCAAATTCAAAACCCCGAACTTCTTTGCCCTACTAGCCAGAAGAAAATTATCGAAGAAGATTTGTAGCGAGTCTTCACTCGAATTCGAGAACTATATCTTCAGTCGAGGTCTCTTGACTCGGATCTAGGAGCTGGTCTAACAGCTCGTCGCGTTCAATAAAGTCTAGTGGTCTGTAATTAAGTCTTTCCGTGAAATACAACTACGGCCCAGTCTCCCTTCTACCATTCCTATCAAAGACACTGGAATGGGTGGTGGCGGACCAGCTGAACTCATATATCGAAACCTCACACCTTTCGAGTAAGTTCCAGTCTGGCTTTAGAGCTAATCACTCCACAGAGTCAGCATTGCTTAGGGTATACAACGGCCTACTTAGGAATGCAGACATGGGTAGAGTGTCTCTGCTTGTTTTTCTCGATCTTTCGGCAGCTTTTGATACCAGCGATCTCAGAGTTCTTCTAGAGCGCCTCTCATCTCGCCTGAGCATCACTGGCACTGCTCTGCAGTGGTTCAGGTCCAATCTCAGCGGGAGACTCCAGAGTATTGACGTGCATGGACAAAGATCATCTGAGGTACCTCTGAAATATGGCATACCTCAGGGCTCCGTGCTAGGTCCGGTTCTTTTTATGGTTTATAATCTCCCTCTTGCTGATGTGATTGCCAAGCACAATCTAGGCATTCAATTCTATGGGGATGACACTCAGTTGTACCTTTGCTTTGATCTCTCCCAGCCTTCGAGCACCTCAAATTCTCCCAACTCACTTGCTGCATGCATTGATAACATCCCCACATGGATGGAAGCACATTTTCTAAAACTAAATGACAATAAAACTAACTTACTGATTATGGGCAAACCCAGTGTGATTCAGAAATTGGAAAGGCTGAAGCTCAAAATTGGCTCTGCCAGCATATCTCCAGTTGTATCAGCTCGAAATCTAGGTGTCATATTCCAAAGAGACCTCTCGTTAGACGACCATATCAGCTCCACAGTCAAATCTGCCTATTTTCAGCTACATAAAATTTCTAAAATTCGGGCTTGTTTAGATAAGGGTACCACATCCAAGTTCGTCCATGCATTCGTGACATCCCGTCTCGACTTCTGCAACTCACTGCTCGCTGGCCTACCGGCTTGTGCAATCAGGCGATTGCAGCTGGTGCAAACCTCTGCAGCTAGACATGGCTGTCGTGAGCCTCGCAGTTGCCACATTACTCCACTTCTCGCCGACCTGCACTGGCTACCAGTCAAGCAACGGATTGACTTCAAGGTATTGTCGCTCACTTTTAGGTCACTTCATTCTTCGTCTCCAGCCTATCTCTCAGATCTACGCCTCCATCAGGCCAAGCATCGTACCACCCGCTTTTCGGAATCCAACATTCTACAAATACCCTGTACAAACCTCAAATCCTTTGGAGACCGTGCATTTAGTTCTTATGCTCACAAAGACTGGAACTCCCTCCCGACCTGTGTCAGATCATCCCCTGACCTGACCACATTTAAAAAGAATTTAAAACACACCTATTTAGGACAGCATTTAGTGGGTCTCTGTGATTCGTCCTTGATGTGCTTATGCGTGCTGACACTGCATGCTGCCACTAACCACATTTGCATGCTGACCCTGTGCATGTCACCGCTAACCATGTTATTCATTTTGTTTGTTTGTCGAGCATGATTTTACTCACCATTCAATTGCATTTCACTTTGCAGCAAATGTAAAGCGCCTAGAGAGAGATTGAGTTCTCTGAGGGCGCTTTAGCAAGTGCATTATTATTATTATTATTATTATAAGTTAGAGTGTACCTGTAATAGATTTTGTTGACAGCTAATGGCTGTCTCAATTGTGCACCTTTGTGTCATTTCCAAAATTAAAATTGCAGTGGAATTGCGTGAGCGTAGGGGGATTTCGAATTTATATATTTATCACGGGAATAGATTTGCTTCCGATTTGTTAAGCTCTAAGCCAATCTGCTCGATAAATAAAATGAGAAATTTTAAATTTTTAATGTGAAAAAATAAATATGTAATAAAGTAGCTCATACTTGTAAAGTAGTGTAGTCAGAATGATTACGTGTGAGTAAGTTGGAAAAGAGATCACACTGGCAGTTGATGCACATTATTATAGAATAGCGTGCTGTACCTTTGAGGTCAAGGGTGGGCAATCTCATGCCTGAGCATCCGCATACTCTTCTTTCTAGGCGCCGGAAAAGTCGCAGCCTGCAGCCACGATAGATCCGTTGATCTTTACATCGAGTCAATAGTATCGAAGAAATGCCGCTTTCTATCGGTGGGATGTCAAGAAAGTTATGTAAGTTCAGAAAAGTGCTTGCAATTGGGTGCCCAGATACAATGTGCTGCCGGCAGTAACTAAAAAAGATATGATCACTTTTATTCAATTCAATTTCATTCAATAATGATCACTTTCAGCTGTCATTCATTATCGCGATCTTGTTGAATACTGACTGAAGTCTCTTCGTATATGCAAATCTTTCCATGTTGCTATTTTTGTTCAAGTGAAATAAAAAATTTAAGCTATGCCGATTTTGCTGCAATTTTACTGTCTTGAATTGATCTAATTCAATAAATTCAAAAGAGTTTTCACTTACCGGTATGTAAAATATGGTATTAAGAATAACGAAGCAGAGAATAGGGAAACTGCAGTGACGCATTCAGAATATAACCTTCAAGACCAAGCAGTCATTTTCGGACGACTTAAGAAATATGAACCAGTTTATTCTTAAAAGAATACTTGTTTTGGTTTTCTTTAAATTTGCAGCTATTGAGCGTATCTCAACCACGAGCCTGTTTCTTTAAATAATGTCTATCAACCGACTTATTAAACTTGAGTTTTATGCATATGCCTGAACAGATTTTTAAGCTGTTGAATTAAAAAGTGGTCGGTAATTCTATTCTCTTTATTTCAGGAGGATTTCTTATCCGGAGCATGCAGCAGCTGTGAACGCATTGGATGCTTGGAGATGGGCTACAACTCCAATAAGTATCCAGCCAGGGGACAAATGTATTTGATTACCAGGGCAGCTTCAAAGTACTGTGGTACGTGGCCCTGTGAGATCAACTTCCGACAGACGCAACGAGTGACAGAGAACCACCCTTTCCTTGGTTGAGAAGCTGGTATAATGCTTAATTTAAATGCATATCAAGCAGACAGTAGGAATTTTAAAAGTCACAATTAGTTACTTGATTACGTAAATTAAATTTTTAGTGAAAGAGCTACATTGACTTTGAGTAGAAAAAGCACACGAACGGTGTAAGATAAGGTCACAACGAAGTCTTAATTTCTAAAGAAAAAAGTTTACCTAGCAAGCCTACGCTGCGGTTTTATTTAAAGCGAATTATTTGATATTAAGAGCGGTAACGATAACGTTAATAGGGCATCCACGAGATTACGCTAGCATTTCCAAAGTCTCACATTGAAAGCACATGCTTTTTTGCAAATAAACCGACTTATAATTTCGTCATGCTTTAGGAACTGTTATTAAAATTGTTGAGCTGTATTTTTAAGGCTAGTGGAGTCTTTAATGGTTTCTCGAGTACCTATCCGGTTCGGGATAACTTAGTGCTCGCGAATAACTCCAGGTGCATTCATTGCTAAGCCTCATTTGTTTCTAATCACTTGCTGTCTATTGATTCAAAATGAGCACACATAAACTAACTTGTAAGCCACTTACTAGCACGTATAGCTAAGATAACTTGATCTAATATGGCCGGATCTGCTGTATAGCAAGTTAAATATTTGCACTGAATGGTAGCTAAAAGAGAATTATATTGGTTTATAAGTTAGCGTCATATGGAGTTTAGAGATTCGCAGTGACTCACAGCGACAAGTGATGACACTTGGATTCCGACGATGGATGTTCGCCTTTCTCTCTGCCCATTCTAGTCTTCTCAACAGAATAAGTACCCATTTCAACGAGCAGTGAGTTCTCTGAGCAGCTAGCCTAACTAGATGATCTCAGGCGAAATGTTTTCTAGATTATAAGCCTGATCGTAGTTCTTGAGTGGGCCATGAAAAGGCGTGTTCTAGATGGAATCAGTGTAATGTACCGATGAAGCTATTGGTCCAGCAGTACAGCTTTCCGAACACTTTCAGGTGCTAGTGGAACATGCCTGTCGATCGCACCTCCCACCGACAGACATGCTCATACCAGATTGAGTTGATAGTTCTGGGTGCCAATTGTTCTCTTGTGTCAGGTCAAGGCTAAACAAAAGCATGCATAATTTGTGGCTTCAATTATGAGTTAGTGTGCTCTTACCAACGTTTGCTGACGATCTGTTGCGCCATAACCAGTCTACCTGTGCGCACGCTTCTTCTCAGCAAAAGACGTTCGCCCTCACTTTAGCTTCAAGAGGACTGGACAGTAAAGGCTTTCTCCATGCAGTATATAAACTTAGTCAAATACTTCTGTACAATTGTGTCGGCTTTTTTGAAATCCTGTAGCCAATTGCAACACTACCTTGGCTGCCATTTGTGCTTTTTCAAAATTTTTGCTATTTGATAATCTTTCTGTCGTTCTGAACTACTTTTAATTTATTGCGCGAGATGTGTAGTGTTCTAAATCTTCCTCCTACTTATTCATTACCTTGTGATATATATGTGTTGCATGTGATGTGCGTTTTCCCCTTCATAGGCAAATCAAAAGACAAAGCTCTGGCTTTGAATAGGTTATAATAGAGCTGTCGAGCGGAATTTGTAGACGTCGCTTATGGGACTCAGAGAGAGAGAGAGAGAGAGAGAGAGAGAGAGAGAGAGAGAGAGAGAGAGAGAGAGAGAGAGAGAGAGAGAGAGAGAGAGAGAGAGAGAGAGAGAGAGAGAGAGAGAGAGAGAGAGAGAGGGAAGGGAGGGAGATAGAGAGAGAGAAAAGAGAGAAAGAGAAAAGAGAGAGAGAGTGAGAGAGAGAGAGAGAGAGAGAGGGAGAGAGAGAGAGAGAAAGAGGGAGGGAGGGAAAGAGAACAATACGAATGGCCACTCTGGGATAGAGCACGATTACAAATCAAATGCAATCACACACCACCACATAGCCATGCAGCTTGGTAGCGATTGATGGATTGATGCAGGGCTTCTGACTATTCTGACTACCTAATACAGTCTTTCAAGAGCGATAACCACAAAAGCTATGGGAACTCATAAAATTATGCTTTCCCCTCGTTAAATGTTTTTTCTAGGTATATTGTCCCAGGGCGCCAAAGAAGAGGTGACATAGTTTGAAAAGAACAAATAATTAAGCTTAATTTAAGGCTAAAAAGGAAGAGTTGACTGCACCTGCAGTCCCCAGACCAAGACATTGCACAAATGTCAGCACCAGAGTCACTTGCATTATTTATACTTCCTAATTAAGATCAAATTGTGAGCAAAGGTTTGCACTAAAAAATCATCGTCGCTATGTTTACACTAACGTCAGAAGAATGGTTTGAAGGAAAATATTGAGAAAGTTTATTGATAGCTAAACAGATTTTTAAGGGCTAATTAAAAGGTTCTGGCAATTTTTGCAGAAAGTTTTGTCGCTCTTCTTTACAAATGGCCTCCGTCCTGTGCACACTACAGTCCTAGTGAAGACTCACTGCTCGATTTCCGCCTACTAGGTTATCCGGGATTTGTGACTGTGAAGTCTGAAGACGATGGCGTCATCGGAGCTTTGTCACTGGTTGTACACACAAGCGAGGGAAACGTTTCGGTTTTGGTGCTCAGGCAAGCGTCTGAAGCTTAAAACGATTCGCAATGATATGTCATAGCTTTTTATTTAGATGAAGTGACATTCTCTTTCCAGCTGACACGTCGAAGCATTTTTTTTAGTCGAAAGCAACAGATCCCCGCCTCTGGGATAACAGTTGCAGTTTTATTTCCGGTTGAGCTAAGCACCATTGCTGATGTTGACCTGATTTACTCGAAGTACGAAGGCCACATTTTCGGCATTGGTTCTGGACCCAAGTCCTGGTCAATAGAAAGCCTATCGATTCAGGACCCAGCCGGCGAACGGTGAGTTTACAAAAAATAATAATCTTTACATATATCGTTTATCACGTGCAACTGTATTTCTATGATGCAGTTACTGATTGAACCACCACCTTCCTCCCGCTGACTCATAGTCTCTGCGAAATCTGCAACGGTGTCACCGTGCTGGTTATCAAGCGAAAGTTATAGCACCTTTCAAATAATGTAAATCAAAATATCCATGATTTTATTCCAACTGCTAGGTCGACTAGAAAGTATGAACGTTTTGCTTAGCTCTCTCATCTTTCACATGTGACAGCACTTTTATTTTGTGCGTTTCAGGAAACAATACTGCTCGACGGTAGCAGTCACGACGGATACTCCAATGCGCCTTCAGCTTTGCTAAGACAGCCTGCTCTCGGCATTCATCACGCCTATTTGAATGAAGGATTAAATTTTCCAAAAGGCATTGAACTGTATTTCCTACGATCGAGAGAGAGAGAGAGAGAGAGAGAGAGAGAGAGAGAGAGAGAGAGAGAGAGAGAGAGTACAGACATGGAATTACATTGATGTTGCGCTGCACTGCTTTAATGCATGGTACTTCCTAGACAGAATGGGCTATCTGCGATGTTGAATATATTCTGGTTGTTTTGCTGCTCTTCATTCAAGCATCATCATGCCTGTACGCATATAGGTAAAATATAGGAAATATCAGCTGTTAGCACTCCTGGATCTACGAATAAATCACCTCGAGCTTTCAAAATTGTAGTTTTAATAACCAGTGGTATTTATTTCACTTGTCTTGCGCGCTTCTCATTTGAGCAATCAAGTACAGCTGCAAGATGTTTGAAGCACATCGGTGTTAAATGCTCCAGAAAAGACTGGTAAAGTAAAATGCGTAACTTTTGAACTCCGCAAAATTGCTCACAATGTTTAATTTGTCCTCGTTTCGTCTGCACCTGTCCCGCCCAAACTAAATGTCCGATTTTGTTCGCATTGCTTATATTTCCCAAATCCACTGCTGGTTACAGAATGTACTTAGTCAGCTCTATACTATCAATGAGCTACCCAATAGCCACTGAGGCACAGTGGGCACACGGGCGGTGTACCGGCGCATGGAAGGACCCACGCGCAAGGATACCAGCCACGCACGATCGTAGCGAACATAGAGATTATTAGCTGTCGGCCAATCTAAAGCAGCGGCGGCATTGTAGGATTGTAGGCCCCCTCATATTGTGAATCGGCCGTAGGCTGTAAGCGTATAGACGCTGCAACGGTCAAATAACGGACAGATATTCTTTAAACAGTTCTCAGCTGTATTGGTTTCCTTTTGTAATTATCGCAAGAATTTAGTTTCCGGAGGATAATTCTGCAACAGGCAGGAAACGCCTGTTAAGCTTGGCGTCAAGAAGTGAGATTCAAAGATTTGGATACACAGAGCTAGGTTTCGTTGGCACAGTGTAAATAAATTTGTTTTAGGAATAAATACAGCTCGCTTGCGGCTGTGAACTACTCAAAACTTAAACTTTGAGCAAAACTACTATTTTATTTTTGTTTGCATTTACTGCGTATTCTGTTATCTGCTCTTGGAATCTATTCAACTTTTGTCTAAGCAATTATATTCTATGTTTAATTTTTATATTGTGACCATCAATTAAATGAGTGACCCTGTGGCGTGGCAAATCAAGCACAAGCTTCTATAGGTTCAAATGCATTCCCGATTTTATGTCATTGTAACCAATTACTGGCTCATGCGAATTTTTAAATAAATACAATTCAGCAATATTTCTTCTTTTCCAAACGAGCTGCGATCATCCCCGAATGACTAGTGGATGCAGAGAAAAATTCATGCTCTGTGCCACCAACTCAGTACACTCCTGAATCTATCTCTACCTGGCTAAACTACTGCACCTCCTTCAGCCTCCTCAAGCCATCAAGCCATCCCAGGAAGCAAAGCACATTAGCTTCTCCATTATTTTGAAATATGATAATTGGTGACAGATTTCTGTTTCATCTTGAATGGTAAAACTCACTTTCACTGTTGTCAAACGCGAATATTCATATCCTAGTGACGACCCTGGCAACTGTTCTATGCTGATAAATCCATGCTACTCAGTTCCTTGACTGCCTTCCTGACTCTGCTGTGCATGTCACTAGCTCTTTGCAGCCAGAGATTGTGTCTATGGCTGCTGCATGTACCCCAAAACAGCCTATGCTTTCAGTGCGCTGTAGACAATTTCTCTTCAATTACAGTCACTTAGTCAGTGTGGTTCTGTGGGATTACTGAAAGAAATAGGCACAATTAATAGCGGCTCCTCGTGCACTGTAACTGATTTATTCCCGAAGCAAAAGCAGGCTACAGCGAAATAAATTCATTATTTTGTGATTTTTCCTATTATGCAAGCTTGCAGTATTTTATTAAATAGACAGTCTCTTGTCTAGCCTCGTTTTGAGTTCAAGCTGAAGTTTTAGCTTAAGCGCTTTTTTTTTAGCACAAGTTGCACATATCTTGCATGATTTAATACCCAAGAATGTATTATTTTAGAGCCAGGTTACGGGTCAGCAACTCCTTACGACTATCACCGGTGACTTACGGCTGTAAGTTCAGTGACTCATAGCTGCCAGTGCTGACTGATACTAGAAATTTGGGTTGGTTAAAGCAGCAAAGTTCAGTCGTTTCTACTCGCTGAAAGTCTGCACGTTGTTTGTGGGGGGCAAACTATTCACAACCTAGAGACGACTCACTGTAAAGTTAGTGACCGGCCGTAAAGTGATTCACGGCTGTAAAGCACTGTTGACTACATGGATACCGCATGTAAGTGTCTAAAAAAGACGCTACCGCAGGTCTTGAAGGATGAGTAATAATAAGAATAAGACATTGCTTAGCGCCCTCAGACAACTGAATCTCTTTGTAGGCACCTGACAGAACGATATCTACTCTCCAACTGCCGACTATGGCACACCTTTTTCAGCGGTCCTGAACTGCTACTTCTATGCTACTCACTACCTCAACTGCTCTCCTAACTCTGCTGTGTTTCCCACTTTCTCTTTGTTGCGTGAGACGAAGTCTGTTGGCTACCGAATGCGTGCCGAAAGCCGCTTAGGCTGTGAGTGCGCTATACAAAACTCTCCTGCCTAACACCCACATGGTCTTTATGACTTTGTGGAGTTACTGATGGAGATACATTACATTACATTATATTACATGCTGTATAGAAAGCCTTGCCGAATGATTGGCGGTAAAATAGTAAGGATACACAGGTGAAAACTCAGATAATTCCTTAATAACTCTATTCTAATTGTAAAAACAGTAGATCGGTGGTTAAAGTCGTCGGTGGAACTATTGGATGGGAAGCAATCGCTTGCCGCACAGTTTCTCCAAAGCGAACCGTCCGTCGCTCAAGCCCTAAAGCCCATTGCTTTTACTCGGTGCGTCACGTGCGTGTAAACACGGGTTCGGCGGTCGGCTGTGTTTGTGTGAAGCACACGACCGACTCACGGCCGGCACAAGAACTGCCAGCTGGGTCTCCCTTAATGAGCAGGTTATCTCATTTGGGCCACTCGTGCTCTGACGCTCTGCGGGGTACAAGCGATAAAGAGGAGGGGGAGACACGATAGGGGCATCACGTGCCCTGTGCATGCGTGGCGCTTCAAATGTCGCGGCAGACTCGACGAGCTCGGCTAGCTAGTAATCGTGTCTGGCAACTACTTGTCCACACGTGAACTAATTTGAAGGGCACATCGCAGCAAGAGGAGGCCGTTTCGCTTAGTGCTACAGCAGTGGTTTTGGGTTTGAGTCCGGGAACTGGCAATCAGTTATTGCTCATTGGAAGCGGTGGTGGGTGATGGACGTTAACGCTCTTCTGCTGCAATGTAAATGAGGCAGATATATATCTAAAAAGTTGCAGCTGAGTCCTCGTAACAATACAGCGCATGCTCAAGCTTGATTAGTAATACAGTAAAACAGACAGACAATACAAGTAATTCATTGCTGTAGTGCAACAGTACCGATGGTACAATATACACAGCCTTACCACACAGTACGAACTGTCGTAGGGCCTTTGTAGCTCAATGCTCGAGACTTGCAGCATTGTCATTAAATGACTGCCAAGCCTCAGTAATTGCAGACTAAATCTTGAAGGATGCGATTGAGCGACGTACAAGAACGTGAGAGAATTATTTGACTTGATGGCCATGCACGATTTGCTAGACAATTGCTAAAGTGATGCGCGTGTATAGTGATCATAACTCAGTGCTATTAACACATTTATCTCCATTACCTAAGGTATCCAATGCTAATTTCTCAGAAATACAGGCTATCGCGGGAAATAATGTATAGGAATTTGTGCACTGAAGTTGCTTTGATATACCTTAAGCTTGAGCAGTAGGAAGTGGAAGATTTTTCACCCCATTTTTCCGTGTTAGCGCTTAAGGTTCTGTCAGTTGCAAGAGTAAATAAATAACACAATTAGTGTGCATAACACAGCACAAATCTTCGGTACCAAGCAAAAGCGTGCTAAAATTAAATAAAATGCTTGGATCATATGAGTCCACTTTTGCATATCACGTCACAGATATTTTAAAGTTTTAGAACCAGTGCTCTGTAAATTAAATCCCGCTCTACAGGTTACAGCAATGTGGATCACTGAACTAACCAATTAAAAATCGAAACAGCCAGCTCCAAAATCATCATGGCAGGTGCCGAATAAAGTCTATGTAGGTCAAGCTTGCATCGCATCTATGAAAAAATACGGAGATTAATGGAGACAATATTGCGACCTGATAGATTTGATCTTTTTCTTTTAAAAGCGTTTGAGCATCGAATTTATTGTAGCAGTAACACAACTCTTGAGACGACAAAAAGGGTTTTTGAACTTCAATTAATCTTCACACATGATAAGATTATGATGAACTACAAGCTTAAAATAGTATCAAAAGCATTTCTTTACCATACTGGGTGCTTTTTTCTTGTGGTATCCGGGTATGGAAGTTTAGTCAAGTAAGAATAGCAACAGCCCTGTTTCAGCAAACACTCTGCACGAAATCTAGGTGTCTTGTTCCAAAGTGGCAATTAATTAGACAACCACATAAGCTTCACAGTCAAGACTTCTTACTTTAACCTATAAAAGATTGCCAAAATGTGGGTTCGTTTAGAAAGAAATACCACATCTAACTTGGTCTATGCATTTGTGACATCCCCCGACAGCTGTAACTCATTGATTGCTGATCTATTTGCCTGTGTAATCACGTGCTTGCAGCTGGTGAAAAGCTCTGCAGCTAGGCTGGCCTGTCTTAAGCGTCGCAATCGCCTCATCACACCACTTCTAGCTGACCTGCACTGGTTCCCAGTCAAGAAATGCATCGGCTTCACGGTTCTGTCACTAAATTTTAGGTTCCTTCAATCTTTGTCTCCAGACTTCCTATTGGCTCTACCCCCTCACCAGGCTAAGCACTGTACCTCCTGCTTGGCCGAATATGATCTTCAGCTACACTTGGTTTGTAACCCAAAACCTTTATAGACAGTGCCTTTAGCTCCCATGCTCCCAAAGCCTGGAAGTCAGTCTTACCTGGTGTCATGACATCGCCTGACTAAACCACTTTTAAAAGTAAGCTAAAATGCTTTTATATATCACAGCATTTAGTGGTTACATGTGATTCGTTCATTGTGTGCTCATTCGTCCTGACAGTGTGCATGCTACTATAGACCGTTTTGCCTCCAGACCAGGTACATGTCACCACTAACCGTCGTATGCTTGTTGTCAATGAGCATGCTATCACTAAACATACGACCATACTTTCTTTGCAGCATATGTAAAGTGCCTAGAAAGAGATTGAGTTCTCTAAAGGTGCTATACATGATATATATATATATATATACATATATGTATACATATTATATATATATATATATATATATTTATATTATGTAGCTATGTATGCATTATACAAGCACATGATTATTACTATTATGGATTACGCCAATCTTAGCATCAATTTTTATGTTATCCTTCGGCAGGGTTAACTCAAAAAGCAATTAAGCCACTGTAGCTGGTAATGTTGGTGACTGCGAGGCTTGAGAAAAATTCCAGAGGGTTAACTAACCATTGGTCTCTTATGCTGAAGGAACTGCCACGGTTCCTGGTAGATTAACGACTACAGAGCAAAATGCTTTCATTGACCTCCAAGGTCCGCCGTTGCATGGCTCCTTCATACATAACGGAACTGCTGCACCAGTCTGCACCTTCGTGCCCCAAAAATAATAGACAATAAATTAGCTATTACACAGCTACGCATAAAGATGGCGATAGAGCGTTTTTCTCTGTAGGTCCCAGTTTGTGGAATACACTTTACAATTCTTACTCAACGACATCTACTCTAATGCTCCCTATTATGGCGCGTCCATTCCAGCCGTGCTGTGCTGCTACGTTCATGCTACACATTTTCTTATCTGCCTTCTCATAGTCGTCTGCTTCATCGCCCGTCTGTCATCCATAATTTTCACTTTCACTTGTGTGTGTGTGTGTGTGTGTGTGTGTGTGTGTGTGTGTGTGTGTGATTAAGTCTGTTGACCGGGACATGCGTACTGAAAGTCCCTCAGGATGTCAGTGGGCTGTCGGTAACTCACGTGTGGGATACCAACTAAGTCTATGACGCTTTTTGCAAACGGATGGAGGCAAATTACGTGAACCGATCATAAAATATTATTCTCACTAGACACTAGAAAACTGATCACCAGAGTGTATTGTCTTTGAGGTAAAGATTAGATGCTTTTTAAGTTCAAGAAAAAGAGAAAATTAGACATTTCACAAGCGGAGTGGTTTCGAGTATAATAATATTATTAGCTCAGCACTCGATGACAAAGGAGTGCACTGCTTACTGTCAGTAAGGCCCACTACTACCCAATTGCTCATGTTCCATAGCCTCGCCTCTGTATAAGGAGACCCGCCGCTAATCGTTCTGTGAATACAGTGGTCTCAATTTATACAAAAAGAATCAATCTGATTCTTCTTCCTTGAGCGATAGAGGATCAGTCTAGTTCGCCCTCGATAAGTAAGCTTTCTATGTCTACTCTTAGTCTCTCCAACGATCATCAACGGGTCGCCCTGAGGAACGTGCTGAAGAACCTCTGAAAAGCTGTATTGAGTTTCATTATTCACAGTACTGTTGTTTTTAAGCAAGGACCTAAGGGGATCCTAATCGCTTCCTAATTCAAATTATTATTGATTCAGTAGGTCGAGTCTGTCTAGGAATCATGGCTAGACGATAATCTGGAATTTCTTCCACATAAGTTTAAGCGAAACTCAGTGCCACTCTATCAAAACTATGCCTATAATTGCATGGAAATTCATGGATACTTTTCGAGTAACTGATCGCCCCTGATGGGATATAGCCCACGGGTTATATGCTCGTTCTTCACGACGCTGGTCGTGGGTTCAAGTCCTGCAGTGGGCGATACTTTATTGACAGCTGTAAGTGGTGGTGACAGCCTTGAAGGCTCTTCTGCCGCTATATAAATGAGGTGGTTTAATAAGCTAATTATTCATTCTTTCTATTTTGTATGCACACTGAAGCTAAATTGACCCATACAAACGGATTAAGCCTGCTTATCTCTGGCTGTGTCTGGACGCAATCTGAGTGTCATTAATCTTACAATAAGTTATCAAATCGGGTAAAGATTCAAGTCAGCCTCTTTTTTGCTACACACTATTACGAAATATTGAGTCTGATGAGATAAAGATACTGCAGTCAAGCTTTTACCTTCATTTGTCACGTCACGACTTAATTTTCGGAACACCGAGATCATCCGGCCTGTAGCATAAAACACACGGTGTTTACGAAAAAAATCTATCCCCAAATTCAGTCGTCTCTCGTAAACACAGCAGCACTTCTGAAATACACTGGCTGCACATTAGGCAGCTTATCAAATTTAAGTTTCTGTCACTCATTTTTACGTAACTCCGATATCTTGCTCCAGAATACCTACCTGAAGCACTTGAAACTCAGGACTAACTGCGAGTCCTCCACAGTTCTGTCTTGTCGTTAGGGTGTGCAAAAATACATCTCAAATTATATAGAGACCACGCCTTCACATTGCATGCTCCCAAATCTCGGAAATGACTACTGAATGACTGCACCACATTCCTTAGCGCGACGATATTTACAAAGAACCTCCAAATCTGGCAGTTTATCGAAGCCCTTTCTCCGCCCTTTACGTCCTTAAAAATATAGGAATTGTGAAAAATATCATTACATAGTTGACGTGATTTCTCTTTGGCTTGATTTAATCACCTCTAAAGGTATCTAGTTTACTTAGAGCCTTATGCAATTGTCTAATTACTAATATTTCTATAGTAAGCAATCTTTAACCTAATAGACTTGAGAGCAGAGTAATGACTTAGCTGGTAGTAGTGGCAATTACAACCGTGATCGGCAGCGGCGAGGCTATTGCCGTGTGTCTGGATAGGGTAATCTTGGCTGTGAAGTTCACATATAACCGAAATTAAAGTCTTCACCTTTCCTTGCATTAAAAAGAATCTCCACTTGTACCTAAAAAAATCTGAGATCGTAAAAAGCGAACCGTTATATCCTTTCGACAGATCCAACGGGACAGTTTCAGCAAAGGGGTGACTCAGGATAAAAGAAGCAACACAAAGGGTTGGCTAAAACCTCTCTTATCAGGCAAATAGAAAAAACACTTACACGTGCCGAATCGGGCATGTTCTGATAAGGGCCACATCTGGCTTTTCTTTACCTGAAACACTCGCAGCTCATGCAATTGTCTCGCGCACATCAAAGCGAAGCTCCCTCTCGTTCATGTGTGCACGAAGATTTCACGAGGAAGGTACCAAAATGGTGGGCAGGATCTTGCTGCTAATCGTAAGCCTTAGCTTAGGTAAGTACTTTTGGCTTGCTTGAGGCCGATGCAATTTTATTTATAATTGTTTCTGTAGATGGGCGTGAATGCAAGTCTTGCACTGACGATGGAGGTAAGTCAAAGTGGAGAATGCTATATTTGAAAGTAAGGATATGCGAAACTTGAGTCAATCTGATTCAGTTACATGAACATGGTAGCTTCATTTTTCTTTGTCTCTTATATAGATGGAATACGTGCAAACTGACACCTAAAAATCATTAAAGGCATTACGTGAATAGAGAGCAAAAAGTAAATAATTTATGGTAAAAGTTAACGGGCAGATTTTTGTACCGTGACAGGAGCTCTTGTAACTTGGTTGTGCTTATAAGGCAGTGCATCTTAGCAACACTAATACTTGCTAATGATTATAAATACGTATAATTAAAAAATATATCATAATATATTAATAAATAATAATACTTACTAACACTTAGCGAAAATCACTAATGTAGTAAACCGTTACGACCAAGACACCACGAAGCTTTGTTTACCGGCAAGCAACATTCATGTGAGGAACCACTGAAGTATGGTATACCCAAAGGCATCGTCATTGGTTCGTTCTTTTTCACAATTTACACTGTCTCTATTGCCGATGTAATTGCCAAGCAGATTCTAGGCTTTCAGCTCAACGCCTGTGGCACACAGTTGTACGAGTCTTTTAATTCTACCCAGAAATCTGCAAGCACTTCAAAAATCTATCAACCCCTTTGCTGCGTGTATTACTGAAATCCACACGTGAATAGCAGTAACCTTTCTCTAATAAAATGGCGTTAAAATTAACTTATTAGCTACGGGCAAGCATAGTGGAAATCAGAAATTAAAAACGTAACACTAAAACTTGGCTCTACCAGTGCAATCCCTTAGCATATAACAAGACGAAAATTCCGGCCTGTGTAGACAGCCAGTACATCCGAGGTGGTCAGTGTGTTTGTGGCATCAGATCTCGACTTTTGTGACTCAATACTTGCTGGTCTTCTTACCTGTGCAGTCAGGCACTTACAGTTGGTTTAAAAATCTGGGTCTAGCCTTACTTATTGTGAGCGTCGCAAATGCATGTTACATGTAGAATGAGATAGAGTTACCCAAGGGCACTCTGCAAATGTTTCATTATTTCTGTTGTTTTTGTTACTATTACACTACTTTTCGCCGATCCGCTCCCAAATCAGGCTATAAATTTTACCAACCACTATATTGAGTCAAATAGTTTAGCTATGCTTTGAACAATTCTCATTTCCTTTGGAGACCGTATCTTAAGTTCGTATGACTCCGAAGACAGAAGCTCATTGTCGACTGAATCGTGATCCTCCTCGCCGACTGGAGGATATTTAAAAAGAAGCTAAAATGCATCTGTTTCTCAGTGCTTTTGCCAGGTTCTCTTGCTTCGATGCTTGGCCTAGTGGGGGAGTAGATCTGAGAGATAGGCTGGAGCCAAAGAATGAAGTGACCTAAAAGTAAGTGATAAAACCTTGAAGTCGATCCGTTGCTTGACTGGTAGCCAGCGCAGGTCGGCGAGAAGTGGTGTGATGTGGCAACTGTGACGCTCACGACAGACAAGCCTAGCTGCAGAGTTTTGCACCAGCTGTAATCGCCGGATTGCACATGCCGGTAGGCCAGCAAGCAGTGAGCTACAGAACATAGCGATGTATTTTATTTACTAGCATTTGCATCTACAATGAACTGAAGTTTAGCGGGACAGCAATTACTAAGGGTATCTATTCATAGAATAAGCAAGGTGCTAGTGAGCAAATCAGCCACTTCTTCTTTGACCACGTGTGCATACACACTTTTGTAATGTTTATATAGTTGCAAAAGAAAATTAGAGCCACGGAGATTGTCAAAAAGGAGCGGATATAATGTACCAATTTAAATTTGCCTTTGCAACATGCACTCTTGCATTTATATTGAACTTAAAAAATAGAAGTCATTATACTTAAGCGAATTTAAAGAGTTTTTCAAAGGATAGTCATCGCATTCCAGCAAATTCCTCTCTCTGCCCTCAGCCTGAAGTGACGGCTGGGGTTTTTGTTGCATCCCATGTTCAGCTTGGCGTAGCTGAGTAGTAGAAGTTAATTAGAATGTGGGCCGATTAGTGTAAAGTGCGAGTTTTGCCCGTGCTGTTAAATAGCTGCGAACCAGTGGTAGACTTGAAAATGTCCATCCAGTACATTGATTGGATGGATGCCAACCGAGATTCAGGATCTCCGGAAGCTGAGAGCAAAAAGCCTTCTCGCCAGCAACGGCGGCAGGCTGCTGAATGGGGGCGGGGGGGGGGGGGTTGGGGCGGGCGGACGGGCAGGCGGGCGGGCGGGTGCTGCAGAGGCCAAATGAAGGAGACTTTCTCGCGAGCGACGATGTCGGACAGGAGCGACTGAGGAGCAAGCTGAAGCGTTCGGAAGGTCTATTTTTTCCGTAATACTTGCCGGACTGAAACATGGTCTTGGTTGTTATGTAATATGGAAATACTTATCTAAATAAGCGAAGACATATAGAAATGTGCCTAGCACTTCGCGTTCGTCAACAAGACTCCGAAGCAGGATCAGAGCTCCTGCTGTCAATGTTGTTTTTGGAACCTAGGGAACATGACGAGCCAGCACCGGCAGGCCACCGACCGATTTTTAGCCAAGAGCGCTGAGGCTGAGGCTAAAACTTCCAGCTCTTGAATGACTGCGAGGTTCTCTGTCTTAAAAATGTACACTCAGTAGCACGGAGCTTCCTTGGATTCGCAATTCTTGCTCAGAGCGTTTGTACTTACCGGAGCTTGAATTAAAGCCCACAGCAGCAGCAGCAGCAGCATCAGCAGCAGCAGCAGCAGCAGCAGCAGCAGCAGCAGCAGCAGCAGCAGCAGCAGCAGCAGCAGCACCAGCAGCAGCAGCAGCAGCAGCAGCAGTAGCAGCAGCAGCAGCAGCAGCAGCAGCTCTGACTACCTGCGAGCTATCCAGGAGTATCCCCTCGACGCCTATGGAATTCCTGAAAAAACGTTAACACGAAGCCGCTTTCACCAAAGGCTTTGCCATTTTCAAATATTCAGTCAGCCCAGATTGAGGGAGTAGACAGGTACCTGAAAACATGTCAAAAGTCAAATGTTTGTAAGTCGAGATGGGAATATGGGATACGTTCTAATTTTACACGTTCTAACTCTGTCAGGTAACGTTTCCTCCCTACTGTTTTCTGGGTTGTCACATCTAATGACCGCGAGTGAATTTTTAAAGTTTACTTTGATTAATTGCGATGTTCACTCACTTTTCGTGATCGTGGCCGAGTTCGTATCTATCTCCAAATTTTCCCGAGTTGAGCCGTCGTAAGTCACGGGGGCTGACTGTAATGACATCTTCCGGGCGTCTCGTCGTTCATAGCGGTAAACTGCGTCTCACGTTTTCGCACTTTATTGCGGTTCAAGTATTATAGCTTATGTCTGTCAGGCACGCATGCGTAAGTATCGGCCACGTGCAGCTAAAAGACGCCAATTCGTAAGCGGCTGCTGTGATTAAGTTGAGGGGATTCTGACAGGGCTGTAGTAGCAACGAGGCGATCTCAATCGTTAGATTGTACCGAGGTGTGGGATATACGAATTTACCGTGCTTTGTACTACCGGATTATACTGTCTACTATGACTAGATGAATGGTTCAGTTGGTTGGTTCAGGTTGGTCAGATAAGAGCCGGCACTACGGATTACTGATCAACTATAGCCTTAAAGAGTGGCTAGCTACTTGTTGGTGTTACATTGATGCATCCACGTGTGCTAATGGTAACTGAATACCATGGCCATAATGGATTGCCCGAGAACGACCGTGCTTAATGCCTAGATATGCCGTGAGTACGTTTTGAACACAGTGCTTACTACATGTGTGAAAGATTATTTTAAAGGTACATTAAATCGATTTCAAGCAGATTTTTGGTGGATTCAAGATGATTGTGGTGGTATTTTCCCATGCCATTGGAGCATATTGAAAAAAATTTCGCTTAGCAGCTTTTAGAGCGCATTGAAAAGAATGAACGTTAAATGCAGATTCCGCCAATTTCAAAATTATCCGCTCCTCTGAAACAGGTCTACTTAGTAGGATTGACTGCATCCTAAGCAAAAAGTGATGATAGCAATGCTATTGGCCCGGTCGGGGTTGACCAATCAGTTCAGTTCGATTCTCTAAAAGAAATACTAGCTGATTTAACAGCCTCTTTTGTATAGCGACAGAGGAGCCTTTACGGCTATCACCACCGTTGGCAACTGCGATAGCACATCGCACACCGCAGGATTTGAACCCACAACCCCGGGACTAACGTCGTCAAAGGCAATGGCCTTACCTAGTGTGTCTTACATCGTGGCTCACCACGACTCTATTGACAAGTTCTTCATGGACGAGGAAGAAAAGATCGGCCTGGTAGATCTGGGGCTAGCGTGGTTCAAATCGTACTTCTCCGATCGTGTTCAATGCATGCCATGTGGTGTCAAGTCTCATCAAGTAAATTAGTAACGTGAAAAAACTCCACAACGGTTCGTTCTCGGTCCTCGCTGTTATTAATTTTCACCGAGCCTCTGAAAAAAGTAGTTAGGGTCACTTTTGTGCTGACGACTTTAAGCTACTTTGTCATTTAAACCTTCGGAATCTGCTGGGGCCACTGGTAAACTAAATAACTACTTTGCCCCATTTAAACCTAGATGGTTATGCATTTCCTTAAACTAAAAGGCACTGAAAATCAACTACGACTGACAGGACACCGGTAGTGAGCAGCTTGACTAGCAGAATTTTCTCTTCAAATAGCTAATGCTGTAGTACAACCGTCAACATGTGCTTGGAATTTAGGAGTCCTCTCTAAAACCTGCTTAAATTTTGAAAGTTGTGTTATGACGACTGCGTCAATAGCTATCCATCTCATCCTATTTCTGTCTAGAAAAAACTTGCTGTTTCCCACGGTGACTTGCTACAAATTTGACTGGTTTCCGGAAGCTGTCTAGATTGTTATACTGCAAGGGTGTTTCTTCTGGATTTTTGGAAACCCTTATTAAGCGTCTGCAGCTTATGATGATCGAGGTAGGTAAAAATCCCAGAGATTCATCCACGTGCCTGCCTTGCTTACGAAGCTGCGATGGCTCCTGGTTTATTGGCAGATATAAATCAAAATTTCCACACCGAACCGATAGACCTGCAAAAAATAGTCTCTTTCATACCTTGCTGACTGAACTGCTGAAACCGTTTCAGCCTTCTCGTACCCTTAGGTCCTCCGTGGACAATACATTGGCCGCTCCGTAACTATAATTAGAGACAGTTGGCTACGGAAGCGTTTGCTTTTCAGGTTCTAGACTGTGGAGCTCACTCTCACAAATCTTATGCAATGCCATCTAAATTCTTTCTTTCGACTACGGCGCATACTATCCAGAAGCCCTGGCTGCACTTCCCCACTACTAAATTTTTGACGACCCTCCTGTCCCAGCAATGCTCCTCACTTTCTATTTCTCTTTCTTGAGATGAAGTCTGTTGCTTATCGTACGCGTACCGAAAGCCACGTAGGCTGTGAGTTGGCAATATAAAACTCTCCTGCGTAGCAGCCATCTATTATTATAGGCGTTGTGAAGACGGAGATACCAATTAGTGACCGGAGATATTTTTTCTTACCAGCCCATCCAAGAGTTCTGCACCGTAGCGTGTGCACTTCCTCCCTCACGATTTAAGGGGCGTGCATTTTCTTGTGATTATCCCAGTTAAATATTCAAAATTTGTTTTAGAAAACCCACGAGTTGCAGCGTTAACATTTAAAATTGTTTTGTTAGGCATTTTGCTTTATAAAAAATTACATTCTGACTGAATGTAAACATTTTAGTTCTATCGAAATGAGTTAGCATTTGTCTTCTGCATACAATAAACTATTGGGCCAAACAGTTTGACATACCAGGTTCTGGTGATCAAAAGTTTCAGCTGTGCAGCATCTTGCCGGACCAACCTGCTCTGCTAACATTTTTATTGCATCTCAGTTGAGGTAAATTTTCTGCTGCGAACCTAAAATATCAAATGTGATTACTTGCTTAGGAGCTGCGGCACAAAACTCGACCGACGATACGCTATCAACGACAACTCCGCCTCTAACTAAAGTTTGCTATGACGGATTGGATTGTTTTGAGAACTCCTACCCTTTCAATAATTCCGCCGGAAGATTGCCGAACTCGCCAGAGTTAATTGGAACTAAGATTCTGCTCTTCAATCGTAATACTCGAAATGGGCCAGGTGAAGTGCTCAGCTACTCCGATGCGACCACTATCAAACAGTCGAGTTTCAATGGACGCTTGCCAGTAAAAGTAATAATTCATGGATTTGGCCAGGACGAAACTGTCGAGTGGATGCACACGATGAAAGACGCTTTGCTAGACATGGTACGTATATCATCAATCTGTGCACCTACATCGCTAAATAATCTTGCAAAACTAATGGGATGACATTATATGGAGGTCCAATTTGTCACAGGCCTCCTCATGTCGCTTGATCGGAGAGCTTTCGTAAGTGTTTGCGATCAAAATAAGTTTAAGTATGCTTTAGACCAACTCATGTTTTCTGGCGTCCAACAATATTTCGAGATTGTAGTATACATTTTGGAAGTCTTCCGAGACTGCTTGAATTGACAGACATTCTAGTTCATTTCAATGGTTTCTAAGCTCAATGTTATTTATAATGCATACGCATTTCGGTCACTGGGTGACAAAGATAAATGGCCGAGCGCCAAGCCCAAGGCTCGCGAATCAAAATCTTTTACCTCCCTCACTGATTGCTTGGCAATATCTTGAAAATGTTAGTCAAACAGGACTTATCAGAAGCCTTGGTGAAAAATTATAGTTAAAAAACATTTCTGCGAACGAGGTCATGGATACAAAACAGCGACTTCTAACGTTTAGCTTTCATTACTTTAAGTGGATGTTAGACCCTGAGGAAGTTGTCTAATGCGGATCATAAAAATCTCCTACTCGACTTATAGGTTGACCTCAGTGGACTAGATCCTTCAAATTCTGAACGAAGTAAAGATGGCACAGTGAATTCCCAACAGTCACTTCACAATTAATGGACGCACTCAGAAGGAACCTAAAGCTATCCTGCAAGCCGTCTGCATGTATACAATCATAACATCAGCGCATGCATCCACAGCATCATGAGAAGAGACAGGTACTTAGCAACGTTCTTGCAGAGTAAGAAGGGGCTGACTTACTTGGGAGCTGTGGACGGTAATTAGACAGTCGCCGGCTGACATAAATACTTTCCTTAAAATGCTCACTCCCATCATCTCCCATTCAAAACTTTACTGATTTCACGTCGCATAGTGCCCTAATGAAGAGGTGTAGGCTACCTTTCAAGATGCAAGGTCGTATCCAGTTTGGCACAATCAGTAAGTATATCACCGGTAGTAATGAAAATATAAGCAACACGTATTTCTTGTGCCATAGGAGGAATAAATATGCCCATTGAAATGCGCACTGAAAGGCACTGTAACAGGATCAATAACCAAGGTCTACTGAAAAAGTACCCATCGTGCACAAGCAAAGCGTGCAAAAGCATTAAAGGGTCATGCTTAAGATATCATAAATCAAAAGAGAAGACAATAATAGAAAACGGTCAGTTGGACGTCTGACCAATAACAAACGCTGAATGGTGCACAGGTAAGCATGCAAAGTATTTATAAAGTAAAAAGGAAAACTTCACTAGCACGAAGTGAAATCAGACCGGAAATGATATTTCTTAAGCTGAGATTTGCATGATGCAAGGTCATTTCAGATAGTGGCCGTAGCTGAAGGCGAGCTCCAGGCCTTTGGCACAAACGAGCGTAAGGCTACATCACATTTTGACTTATATTTATCTTGAAGGACGGCAAAATGAGTAGATGCTGAGGAGCTAAGCTAATAATAATAATAATGCATTTGATATAGCGCCACCACAGAATTCAGTCTCTTTCGAGGCGCTTTGCATTTGCTGGAAATAAAGTACGATCAATTGATTAGCAGTAGCTATATTAAACGCTTCAATGAATCTCTGAAAACAATGGTGTGATGTGGAAGCTGAGCGTTTGAAGACGTACCAGACGATCTGCAGAGTTTTGCACTAATCGCAGATGATCAAGTGCACTGGCCTGGAGTCCTAAATAAAGGCAAATTCCGTAACCAAGATGCAGCGTCACGAACCCCTAAACTAGTTTGACTCTCGAACGCACTCTAAGCAGGCCCCGATTTCGGCGATGTTCCTTAGCTGAAATTAATCAGACTTGACTGAGGACGGAATGTGCTCAATAAATGTCAAGTCATTTTGAATTGCACGTAACCTCGGGTTACGCGCAGATGCCTACAAAGTGATGCAAGATGAGCTAAGCTTGACGTTGACCTACGCTTTGACAATCAATATTGGGGTTGTCCTTCTCATAGTTAAGGTTCCAGAAGTCAGTGGCCGTCAAAGTGGGAATCAGGAGAGTCAGATAAAGAGCACAGCTTATAAGGGTGCCAAAGGATGGTTAGAGATGACTGTAAGCGACATAGAAATTATACAATTTTTGCTTGCCAATGAAATCAGCGTGAGAGAGAATGTAGCAAGTACAAAGTGGGGAGCTTCCAACCGAGCCATGAGGTACACTCTGTTTTATGGTGTAAGTAACGTAATCTCAGGCCGCACTAATTACTATGCCCTAGCAGGTCTGAGGATATTATGTCCCTATGGTATAGGTATATGACAACTGCTATATACTAGTCAGATTCTATTCCATTTTAGCCGCCTCCAAAGTAAGGATAGGGCATCGATAACTGGCAATTGAGTCGACTCTTAAAACCGAATATAGAAATACTCTGACTATTGGAGTAGCAGTTCTGGGTCTCAGATTTTTCAATCAGCAGTTCTGCGTCCCCGCATGGCAATAATCGGCATGTAAGAATGCCTTTTTGGCGACCAGAAAGTATTCTTATAAGTGGAGTCGGCTGCACTTGCTAAGAGTAGCTGCATTGGAAGCTACACAGAAAAGGAGCATTTTACCGAAGTGATTTGTTAATAGCTCTTCGGCAAAACTAATTTTTCCCCGGGTAAACAACCCGCAGGGTATTACTAAGGTAGGCAATGACAATTCGCGGATGACTTTAAGCCTTAACTCAATAACCATTGAATTTCAGCCGGAGAGCCTTACTTTTAGCATGCTTTGCTGATGTGGTTTGTCCCCCCCCCCGCAGAAGCGACCTGACTTCTTTCTTAAACTTTTCTCCCATGGACATTTTTCTGTCTTTAATCCATCGATGCGACACAAAGACATAATCAAGCTATCACGCTGCGAACCACACTGTTTTCTCCGTGTGGTAAATTAGCAGCATCTTGTTTCACACCTTCCATCTTTAGGCGAGTCTCTATTTCCTATCACTGAAACATGAACAAATTCGGAGACAACCGAAGGAACGAGATAGTAATCGTTCAACGAATGTAATTTGCCATTTGAACCGGTGTGTTGCATAAATCACATTCTAAGAGCAGAAGTACCGCAACACGTACGTAATCATAAATCGCATGCACCAAATATAGAAATTAATTGAGAATTCATGGACAAGTTATATAGTAGCTCCGCAGCAAGCGTATTGATTCAGAACTGGTAGAAAAAGCGTTTGAAGGAGTTTATTAGCACAGAACAAACTATTCGTCAGCTCTCTGCCGTCAGGTAGGATTTCTCTCACTTGTGCGACCATCACCATGTGCTCAAAATTTAGGTGTCTTTCAAAAGCTGCCTAAATTTTAAAAGCTTAATTCAAAAGTCTCCTTCTACAGCCAGCCATCACGCCCGATCCCTATATAAGATAATGAGCTGTCTTCCACGGTTAATTGCAAAAATTTAACTGGATCCTTAGTTCGTTTTTGGCTTGATTATTATGATTCCCTTTTAGCTGAGCTAACAGAAAAAGCAACTAGGCCACTGCAAATCGCTAAACGTATGGCTGCTGTAAGGCTTGTTTTTAACTCCCAAAAGTTTTACTACGTGTCTCCTTTGCTAAAAGAGCTAGGATGGCTGCCAGTTGATTGACGGATACTGAGCCAAGTTCTTACGCTCACTCACAAGGGCCGCCACGGCTTAGCTCCTCCATAGCTAGCTAAACTGGTGCACCAGGTCCAGCCTTCTCGTGCCCTCAGGTCCTGTATGGCCAATAAATTAGCTGTTTCATTGCTCAGCTTAAAGACCGTTAGCGAAAGAAGGTTTAGCTCGGCAGGTCTTAAACTGTAGAACTCGCTCCCACGACTCTTACGCAACAACAACTACTCTCCTGCTGCCGACTATGGCTTTATATCTTTTTCAGCGGTCCTGAGCTGCTACTTTTACGCTACTCACTATCTTAACTGCTTTTCTGACTCAGCTATGCTTCCAGCTTTCTCTTTTTGCGTGAGATAAAGTTTGCTGGCTACCGAATGCGTACCGAAAGCCACTTAGGCTGTGAGTGGGCTATAGAAAACTCTCCTGCGTAACACCCACATAGTCTTTTTGGCTTCGTGGAGTTGTAGACGGAGATGCATTACATTACATCACTGAGACTGAGAAGTGTCACTGCTAGGCCGCCTAATGGATTTATAGGCCGAACAGACTCCTTCGTGATTCCAAATATATACATTCAACTTCTGTTAGTTACGGAATGACTGTTCATGTAAATTTAATACAAGAGAGTGCCAAACTTTTATAAAGTTGCAAATTTATGCTCCTTTTGTGCTGTTGTTTTTCTTTCACCTCTTCATGGCATAACCAGTTCAGTGCACTTCGTTTCCGTATGCGTTATCATGCCGCTGTCGTAGCGGTATCTTTTAAATTAAATCGAACTACATAATGGCTTATGTCAGCGTTCTTATGATTTCAATTTGCACGTGCAATGGACGTTGAAACGCTTGGCTAATTTATTATTATTATAGGCGAACGTCAACGTGATAATTGTTGGCTGGGGAAAGGGAGCAGAAGTGCCAAACTACGTTCAGGCGGCTGCCAACACAAGGATTGTTGGACGTCAGATCGCTCTGCTTTTGCGTCTGCTCGTGAGCGAGGGAAGAAGCAGCTTTCAGAGAATGCATCTGATTGCTCACAGTCTCGGCGCCCACACCTCGGGCTACGTGGGCAGCGAATTAGAGGGAAAGCTAAAAAGAATATCAGGTAAGAGTATTTAACCGTGATCTTTACTCTATTTAGCAGATCGGAAGGTTTGTCAGTCGGAAACTTACAAGTGGCTTTAGGCTATTGCTAGAGTAAAAGGAAAGCACCTGGGTTTAGAGTAAAAGGAAAGCACCTCGAACCAACGTCACATTTGAATACCTGAGTCGTGGGCTAGAGCGCCGCGGCATCTGTGATGGACCCAAACGGAGTTTAAGTTCTTGTGGAGTGCTGTATGAATAAATTATTTATCCGGGTCCTGCGAGAACTGGATCTTATTCCAAGCACTTTCACTAATCCTGTAGACTGGGCAAAAGCATATTCACTGATTAGTGGTATTTTCACGAGCAATTGCACCTTGCATAAGCAGACATTTCGGCCAGACGAAAAACGTTTCTACGAGCACCAGGTTGCTGAGTAATTACTGCGTAAATTTTCTCTAGTGAGGGCATCTAGTGATGTCAGCAGCGACTGAGTTATCGTCATTAAATATAGTGGTAAGGTTCCTGTCTAGAACCATTAATCTGGGTGTTATTTTGAATAACTACTTTTAATCTTCTTACTTAAATATTCAGAAAGCTACTTGCAAGGTCCAAGCAAAGTTGTAATTTTCGAGTAACTAGTTGATTTCGGCATGAGCAAAGCGGCTTTGTGAGAGTATATTCTTGGGTTAAAAGTATCTCCAATGGAATTGTATGTTCCTCAGTAACATCCTCACGGTACTCTCCCCCCCCCCGCGCTCAATTACTTGCAGCACCTCAATGCCTACATTCAAGGCGGCCACGAGTGACCTTATACTAAAACTCCCCACTTAGTCAAAGAAGACTACTAGTCCTAAAGAGCAGCCTAATCCCGTTATTCCGCTTCTACGATGCAAATATCTGCTCCTGCAATAGATCACTAACAAAATAAATATGTTGTTAGCTTCAGTTCTTGCCCGGGGAACCTTTTAAAAAGGTGGTTGTTAAGCCACTATTTAAGAAAGCAACTAATTAAGCAAGAGAACTGAAGCAAATTCTTTGCAGTTTCACTTAAGGGCCACTCCTGCCTTTAAATAGAGAGTATTCTCCTGCATTCAACTAGCTCCTTATTTCTGTCTCGGCTAGATTACTGTAGTTCACTTTTGGCTGGGCCACCAAAAAAAAGTCAACAGGCCACTGCAGCTGGCTAAACAAATGGCTGCAAGGCTAGTTTGCCACTACCAGAGGTTTGACCATGTGCATTCATTGCTATAAGTGCCAGGATGGCTGCAGGATTATCAACGCATACAGAGAAAAATTCTTATGCTGACTCAAAATGCCCGACAGGGCTTGGCTTCTCAATACCAAGCTGAACTGCTGCACCAGTTTCAAGGTCCTTGTGCCCTCAAGTCAATTATGGAAAATAAATTAAGTGTTCTATTCCTCCGCTTAAAGACCGTTGGTGACAGACGCTTTTGAGAGGTAGGTCCTAGACTGTGGAACTCAGTTCCAGGATTTTTACTCAATGACAACTACTCTCCTGCTGCCGAATATTGCGCATCCTTGCCAGCTATCCTCAGCTGCTACTTTTATGTAACTTACCACCTCAACTGCTCTCCTGACTCTGCTATGCTTCCCACTTTCTCTTTGTTGCGTCGTGAGATGAAGTCTTTTGGCTACCGAATGCGTACCGAAAGCCTCTTAGGCTGTGTGTGCGTTGTGCATAACTCTCCTGTGTAATACCCACATAGTCTCTATGACTTTGTGGACTTACAGACGGAGATACGTTACGTTAAATTACAATAATATCAAAGAAAGTGGAACCAGCTTTCCGACCAGCTTAATTTCTAGTTTGAAACCTCACACCTCAAAAATAAGACCCAATCTGGCTTTAGAGTTAATCAGTGCAATGTCCTGCCTTGTCCGGAATTCTGCACCCAGATTTTTATGTGTATTTGTTAAATCTTGTCTGGTCTATTGTAGCTCACTACTTACTGATATACAAATTTACTTATTTATGAGTTTAAAGCTAGTGCAAAATATGTAGCCAGACTTGCCTGTCGTAAGCTTCGCAGTTGCGACATCTCACTACTTTTAGTCGACCTGCACTAAATCCCAATTCAGTAGCGTATCAAGTTCAAGGTGCTGTCTCACACTTTTAGGTCCTTAATTCTCTGGCTCCAGCCTACAAATCAGAAATAATTTCTGAATCAAATAGTTCAGCTATATTTCTTTATAATCCCAAATCTGTAGAGGTACCACTCATACTTTTCTGACTCAAATCTTTAATATTTGACCGAACCAACCTAAAATTCGATGGAGATTGTATATTCACTTTTTATGCTCCCCAATCTTGGAAATTATTTCCGACTGACTTATTTCCGACATAACCCTGACTTAACGAAATCCAAAAAAAGCTGGAAATGCACTTCATTTTCACAACATTAAGTGGGTCGTTGTGATACGTACTTTATGGGCCTTTGAGTGCTGACACTGGGCAGAATACTTCTAATCCTAATTATAAAACAATGAGCAAGCTCTACCCCGATTATTATTGTTGACGTTGTGCATTCTATCACTTGCCCTTGGTGATTCTTTCTTCACAGCATAAATAACGTGCCAAGAAAGTGACTACGTTTTCTGAGGAAGATGTATCAATGAATCGTCATTATAATTAGTATTATTACTGGACTCCAATTTGCGAGGTCCTTATACTCCTCTGGAACAGAATGGCTTGGTTGATGTTAAAACTTTCTAAATCTGCGAGTAACTAGAGAATACCCTTCTTCTCAACAGTATGTAAGCGGTGATGCTCCGAGTGAAATCACGTATGTGCTTTAGAAGCCGGTGCATTCGAGAGTGACCAGGGGCTCGGTTTGCTTCAGCAGACGTGCCGTTGCTGATCAAAGCTTTTCATTTCCCAAATGAAGGTGTGTTTAAAATGGTCTTACAGTCATGCTTATGCAGAGTCAAGCTCTTTTCTATTGTGGCTAGCTCCTCGAGAGACAATGTGCAGGCTAAACTGCGAAGATTTACCAACGAGGTTCGACTTGGCTCCGCTACTTAAAAACCTAGCTGAGCGGCAATAGCAAGATCAGCCTGTTCAAGTTAGCAGAATCTCCGAGTAAAACAAAGCAGACATACCTTGTTATGCCGAGCAAAGGTTGCTGGCGATTAACTATTAAGCATCGGTGGTCCCATACAACGAAACTCACCCCTGAAAATCCTACCTGTTCTTGCTGTTTTTTGCTGTAAGTGTGCTATCGTAGCACAATCGGGCGTAGCGATCAAGTAATCCCGGCGTCTTTTAGGAGCAGCGAAATTAAATGCATGAATCCGATAGCAGATGGAGAAAGGAATAATGGTCGATACGCTTCGCCGTGCATACATTACGGTATGGGTTCAATAACTTTGAAGTTTTAGTTAGAAATCTATAGATAGAGTTTTAACGTGTTGTCTTGGAGTAATTACCAGCAAATTAAAGTCTATACCTCGTGACGGTCTTCTCCGCCCTTTCTCCTGTCAACTCACCATCGATAATTGTTAGTGCGAGAGCCATTCAGATATATTGGTCCTGGTCCATTATGTACCGCCCAATCTTAGGATTCTCCATCCAATGAATGTTGCAGCAGTAGAAAAATTAATAGCTATGCATGCTATATATTCCACAAAACTGACAGTGCTTATAATTTCAAGTATCTGTGCCCCTGTATGTGAATCAAAACGTTAGTTTTATTACATCTATGCCCGAGTCTTCTTGTCTTTCTCGTTCGTTCATCCGGCTAGTATGGACAGCAGCCGCCTAATTGATGATTAATTAGCCATACAATATTTGGATGCGATCAATCTTGTGCCTTTCAGTTGCCTCAAACTAGTCATAACATAAGCTTACTTCGTCTAATAAGTATCGGTGATAATTCAAATTAAAGTTGAACTACGTTTACTCTATCAATCAGAGCTATTTTACAGGTCTTGACCCTGCAGAACCATCGTTTGAATTCAAAGATACCGTTGTACGCTTGGATCCAAGTGATGCAGAATTCGTCGATGTTATCCATACAAATGCGGCTCCAATTATACAAGGTGGAGCAGGTTTGAAACAGGAGTCAGGTCACGTGGATTTCTATCCAAACGGTGGCGAATACCAGCCCGGTTGCCCAAGCCTTATATCCGGTGGAATCGGTGCCCTTCTTAAAGGAAATCTAACTGGTAAGTCGGACTTAAATTCTCCAACAAGCATGCGTCTGCCATACAGCATTGCCGTCATTACTTTCAGTGCACATTATTCTTGACAATACTGTTCGTGTAGAAGCAGCGGCAGTGGCATCCTGCAGCCATAATAGGGCTATACTTTTCTACATCGAATCCATTAAACCAGACGGAAGTGCTTGTACTGCCTTCCCGTGTCCGGGAGGAAATGTAAGTACAAGTTCCTGTGTGATCTGTGCTTAAGTTGCAGAAAATAACTGGAAAGCGTGCGCCATGTTAATGCTTTGATGACAATCGATCAAAACACCTGAGTGAAAATGTATCATGTAAATTCACACTTTCAAAGCTTCAGGCTGCCTTGAGAAAGTAAGTTAAGCCTCTTGTCACCGTACATCCTTAAGAAAAATTATTGATCGAATCACTTACCTCTCATCTTAAAATACCTTTTTTTGCTCTTAGACTGGTCTAACTCTTTAAAAGAATGCCTCGAGAGACAGCTTGCTTTCAGCCATTTTTCAGCAAACAGCTTAAAATATGCTTTCTTAGAAAAATGTACCTGAAAATTGTACGGGATATATTTTATTAGTGGTCTTGAAACACTAGCATGTCGCCAGGTTCACTAAAATCTGTATTATGCAGCATAATGCTTCTACATGTCTGGCCCCAGTTTAAAAAAACGTACACGAGCAGCCTGAATTTGCGCAAATACTGTGCGAAATATTTAGTTAGAAATCTAAACAGCAAGATAATACTTTTGTTTAACGTGGCCACCGAATGACGATAGCCCTAATAAACAAGTAATGGAAAAAAATTTCTCATTAACGTAACTGACTTCTAAAAACTAGGTGCAACTTTGTGGCATTAACACCAGGGTCATTTATCAATGCAGGTGTAATGAAATATTCAGCTTCATAATATTGCTAAAATTTGGGCTTGTTTAGATAAAGATACCACATCCAAGTTGGTCCATGCATTCGTGACATCCCGTCACGACTTCTGCAACTCACTGCTCGCTGGCCTACCGGCTTGTGCAATCAGGCGATTGCAGCTGGTGCAAAAATCTGCAGCTAGGCTTGTCTGTCGTGAGCGTCGCAGTTGCCACGTTACTCCACTCTTCGCCCACCTGTACTGGCTACCAGTCAAGCCACGGATTGACTTCAAGGTTTTGTCGCTCACTTTTAGGTAACTTAATTCTTTGGCTCCAGCCTATCTCTCAGATATACTACCCCATCAGGCCAAGCATCGTACCACCCGCTTTTCGGAATCCATCAGTCTACAAATACCGTACAAAACCTCAAATACTTTGGAGACCGTGCATTTAGTTCGTATGCTCCCAAAGCCTAGAACTCCCTCCCGACCCGCGTCAGAACATCCCCTGACCTGACCACATTTAAAAGGAACTTAAAAACACACCTATTTAGGACAGCCTTTAGTGGGTTCCTGTGATTCGTCCTTGATGTGCTTATGCGTGCTGACACTGTGCATGCTGCCACTAACCACATTGGCATGCTGACCCTGTGCATGTCACTGCTAACCATGCTATTCATTTTGTTTGTTTATCAAGCATGATTTTACTCACCATTCAATTGCATTTCCATTTACAGCAAATGTAAAGCGCCTTGAGAGAGATTAAGTTCTCTGTGGGCGCTTTATCAAGTGCATTAATATTATTATTATTATTAAATAAAACAATCTTAGCTGATTAAAAAGCCTCTTTTTGTATAGCGACAGAAGAGCCTTTATGGCTATCACCAATGCTTGCAATGGCGATAAAGAATCGCCGACCACAGGAATCGAACCTATGACCCCGGGACTGAGGTCATGAAAGCAACCGCCTTACCTAGTGTGCCATCACGGCTCACTGAGATCTTTATAGGAACTAATGTGAAATTCAACAAGGTTAAACACATCAACAGAATTACACGGATTTTACAGGATATTGTTTTAAGTTTAATTCAACTCTAAATATTATGTTAGGGAAGTGCATTAACAATGCTATCAACTTTATAAACATGGTACGTTAATTTAAACCAACAGGTATGGTTTAAAGATCACAATTTCGATTTGGGAAGCACTTGCATACCGGTTATCTGGTTCCAAACCTTCAGATCCCACGTCTGCAGTTGCATGCATTGTAGACATCTCTTTTACATTAGTATACATTTTATGCAGAACTTGTTTAATGCATTCAGGTTTTGATGAAAGAAATCGCGATTTCCGTAAATGCTGTAGGATATCGACATGAGACAAATCCCTAAGATTTACCAGGTTGATAGGAATATGGACACAGTCAGCAGTACAATCTATTGAATACCAAATTATCCGTTGACGCCTCGTCTTCTTCATTAGCACAATCCTTACATATAGTAGCGATGAGAATAGAAGCGATCTTTTGCTTGTAGGTAGCATTTAGCGCTGGACGTTGCATGTCTTGCGCTCCGGGTGGGTGCTCCGAAATGGGATACAATGCTGATGGATTTCCAGCAAGAGGTAGCTTTTATTTGGCTACTGATGGCACACCAAATTTCTGCAAAGGTAAGAATCTCGAAATGCAGCAAACATTGTCGTTCATTCATGCAGACTCTCGCATGTAATAAAATTAAAAAGGAATTGATTAGTTACGAGAGCTGAGCTGAACTACACGCTACCCACATAAAACAAAGAGAAACCCGAATTTCTTATAGCAGAAGATGTGGTCTGCAGCTACCGTACCCCTTAGTGGAACCTCCATTTCGATGGTTGCCGTGGTCAGCCTTAGTAATCAGACCTGATATAATCGAACGTGCTCCAGCTTTAGGTTTTCCAAAATAAATATTGATTCTTTACCCGATGATTAACCATGTCACAGGTATTTATTTTTTTGCAACCGACGTGACTTCAGTCATTATGCTATGTGGCTTTTATCAACTTTTTAGGCTTCCGGAAAAAATAAAATGTACTAATTTAATACTCTCTTAAGTCAGACATTTCGCTCTGCCACAAAACAATTGGAGAAGAAAGAATAGCCTAAAAGCTCAAAAATGCCACGTGACCAATATTATTTGTGCTTAGCATTACAGAGAACGAGAGCAAGCACAAATGTAAATATTCTGAAAAACTCGAACTATGTTTGAATGCTTTGCTTCAAGTACACCCATACACAATGTAAATGGCATGGATTGATGATAAATCTAGCCATTATTTTTTAGAATGTAACTTTAATGTCCTAATAATATTAAATTGAAATGTTCTGAGCGTGCAATTTAAAAAAATGTTGTACTTGTGAGTGATATAACAGCATATGTAAAATACTAAAACCAGGAAACATTTAACATAATGCTGGCTTGCTTCATTAAAATTACATCGGAGTTTATCTAGAATATGCATGAACAATATAATGCGATTCTGCCATCGAATTAGGACGATATACTTCCCAGAGATTATGAACCTATAGTAAAGATGAATTTATAAGTATCTCTGCGAGTTTCTGCCAATACCAGATACCGGAAAGATGCAGAATTACACAACAAATGACAGAGTTGCAAGTTCTTTCCTGCGTCTACTTCCTTCGTTAATTCTAGAGAAATCTTAATAATTCTGCATCCTATCTTCCCGTATTGCATCAGAGTCCAGACTCGTTTGCTGAATAGTTGCAGTACAACTTTCTTGCCTGGGAAGCATCCAAAAGACGAGTAAAAAATAACCCATGAATTTGAAAGATATTCTATCGACTATGTAAAACATTTTCACTACGCCTGAATTTTCTACGTCAAAAATGAATGTATAAATTGCTTTGTAATGCAATAGTAATGAAGTACAATGTTACAGGACCTACGACTGCAGTGACGCTTGAGATGACCTCACCTTCGGTAGCCGGAAGCATACTGCTTTTAATTAAAACAGGAGAAACCTGGCGTAAGCTAGATTTTACCAGGTAAGCATAATGAAAACTAAACCGACAAGTGTTAGCACACTTTTCAACGTTCGCTGCTGATGAAAGAGCTAATTATTTGGAAGATATTGCCTGCTTTTGATTCAATGATAAGATATTTTGAGACTGAAAGTAAACAGTTTAGCCATATTTACTGCAGTTTGGATTTAACATGTTTGCTTTTGCAAAATAAAGAAGTGCGTGCACTCACAGGGAGTCGATGTCCATATTCCAATGTCTCAGAGAGCATTGAACTGGGGCAACAATAGCTGGTGAAAACCAGTGCCCATAAGCAGCTGGTCAGCTCCAGAAAATTTCTTGTTACTATTTTATATTCTGAATTTTTGAGCCGAATGTTTTAATCACCCCCTCGCACTATAGTTTTTACTACTTTATTTTATCTACTGAATATCAGCGATTGTAAAATCTTCAGAATTTTGCGTGGTTTTTCACGTTTCTATTTACCGTTAAAGCTAAAATTGGCGTATTTTTTAGCTCGAGTGAAAAGCTGACCGGAACTACGACAAAGATGCTTACACTGCCTGTCCAAATGGAAAGTATTGAAGGTATGAACGTGACGTACACAAAATACGGCGGCTTAATTTTTGGAATTGGTGCTGGGCCTCAAAGTTGGAGCCTTCAAAAAGTCATACTGGAATCTGAAAATAAAAGGTGCGTGAACCTCATTCGCTTGAAATGAACTGTAGCTAGAAGAAAAGCGCTCGCAATATGAAGCTGCCTTTAAGTGACATTCACAGCCAGGATACATTCAGAATTAGCAGCGTGTAAATTGAATAGTCGTTTTATACCTATCAAAGAAGCGTAAGAAACATCCAAAGGCAGGAACGGCTTTGCTGTATTCCTCCTAAACTAAAGTAACTCTTTTTATTTAGACGCGGTTTGAATAGACGGACCATCGCGTAAGCGTTCTCTGCCAAATTAGGCAGCTCTATAAAAAAGTAAATCAAGGAAAACATACTGTCCTTACAGTTTCCACGCGCCTTAGAAACGTGCCTATTTTTGTAAGTAAAATAGCGACAATGCTTGCGCAAAACCTGTACAAAAATAACGCCATTCACTGTGCACGGTCTTGGCGACACTTGACAATTATCTACAAAAATTCTAATTCTGAACTTTTTTATACTGTAATGCCCTCGCTTTCACCTGCATTTTAATAATTTACCTGCATTCGGCATGTACTCTACTTAGTTTCATTTTATCAAATGCTTGCGAGATTAGCAGGCGACATTATCTTCTAAGTTAATTATTAAACGCTGATGAGATAGGCATCTATTAAATAAGCACAACGTAGGCACATTGCTGTACCTGTGTATCTTAAGCCAATAAACAAAATGAGTCAACCGACCGTCATTTTAATATCCGTAAGTAGGTAGATCCCTTGAATGGAATTCACCAAAGTATTTTAAAACTTAATCTACCATAGATATGACCGTTGGTTCATTATGAAAGAACCTAGTAAGACACAATAATAGCATACACAAATCTACTTCGATTCATTCGAAAAGCTTTTAAGGACCACCAATCAAATTACCAAAGTGTAAACGTAAAACTCGTAGTATCCGCCAGCTATTGTGGCCGGGCGAGTCTTAAATAGCAATGAACTGGCAGTAACAGAGTGAAAAGCAAGTACGATATTTAAGCTACTATCTGTGTAACGATGAGAAAAGCAACGGAGTTACTAGAACAAGTAGTGTCGTGCTTCCAAAATTGAATAGAGATCTCCCTTTTGACTAAATTCTCAACAAAACAAGACTGAAGATGCGGCCCAGGGGAGCCATGCTGTCAAAGCTCAGCGAAAGCCTTTCTCGCAAGAAATCCAACGGATATAGTGGGTAAGGTGCGAGCACTTCATGTCCCAGATCGTTGGTTCAAGTCCTTGCCCAACATAATGCCGAGCTCAAGAGATACGCCAGCCTCACCATTCGAGAAGAGGACACGGGCCTGATTCGCAATTAAACACTGAAATTGTGCGTGCTTTTTCACGGAAATAAATTACTCGTTGCAATAAGAGTGTTTGCATCAGTAATGTCCTTATGCAACGAGATTAGGTTTTGGCATGAGAGCTTCAGTTTCCATCGTGCAACACTGCACAGTAGACAAGTTCTGATCAATGAAGCACAGCAAATGAAACCTTAAAGCAGCCAAAAAATATTTTTTAACGCACTCTTGTCAGCTGCAAGCGACCGTCGCAGTAAAACAACGTCTCCCGGGTTTGGCACAGCGGATTAAGGTGCTTGCCTATTAAAAACAAAGTCAAGGTAAATGCATATTTTGGCAGAGCTCGGTTGCTCGAGTCCCGTGGTGTATTTGAAGCACATGAATAGAGATAAGGTTATTTTAGGGTGTTAAGCAAAATTATTAAATAGCTATATAGGCATATAATAAATACTAGGCAAGAATGGAAGGTTTAGATGCTAATTTGGCAATTGACTTCAGCTATAGTATCCTGCGGTTGCAAAGCTGGCTGAATGTGGACCGTTGTGAAGCAAGACTGTGGAAAGTGTATGATCTTATTCAATGGCAAGTGAGTATTCAAGGACGGTGATCAGATGGCGTCAGTTTTCCTTTGCCAAACAGGCTCCCGTATAATACTTTTGCACTCAGTGCTAATCCTTTTGAGAGCTGGAATCTCTACGCTGCAACATTGATCGCCTGATGCCAGGCAGACGATAAACCTTCAGCAACTGCAATGCGTGCAGGTTAATCGGAGCAGGCCCAAATACACTAGGGACAATAGTAACAATACATTTGCATAGTGTCATCAGAGAACGGAATCTCTGCTTAAGCACTTTACGGATGCTGTATACAAAGCATGATGATAACATCTGCAAGCAGCAGGCAGAGTGTAAGCAGGTACATACACACACGTAGAACGAATCACAAAGACCCACCAAATGCTCTCCTAAACAAATGCATTTTAAGCTTCTTTTTAAAAAATTTTTATGTCAGGTGACATTGTGACGTGAGTTGGTAGTGAGTTCTGGGCTTTGGGAGCATAGGAACTAAATGATGAAATGCATGGTTCTATTCGGAGTTAAGCCTGAAAGAATTCAGAGAACTCGTAAGTAGCTGAGTTGGAAAAATCTGATAGTCTGAGCAAGAGCTGAGCTGCTGTAACCTGGAGCGCTCAGCGACATCTGCATTAACTCGGTAGAACTTCGTATAAGACCCATGCAATTCACCCAAATTAATTTTGAAAATTTCCACCAAGTGACCACAAACCAACTCTTTGCATTTATTATCCTCTTGAGGGTATTTTAAGGCTTTCACGTAGATTATTACTCATTTTTGTCGGAAAATGAACAGTGGTGTATTTGTAAGCACGGCGTATTTTGGCACCTTAAAGGCCATCCGATGAGCACATGGCAGGAATGTATGAGCTGATATATATAGTAATATATATATATATATATATATATATATATATATATATATATATATATATATATATGAATGTATAGGCTGAAATGTATTGCACAGACTGAATCATGCATTAAACTCTAAGACAAGGTCTGCAACTTCTGCTAAAAAGTGTCTGCTGCTGTTGAAGTAAAGCAGGTTGATAAATTAGCATCGCTGCTACATTGACCTCCTTCTCAGTTGACTGCCTTGCTTTTTAGGGTGATGTTTTGTGCGCCGAAAATGGTGACTGACGGAGAGCAACTGCAGCTCATCAGATGCAAGAGCTCGTTATAAGATTGGCATTGCCCGCAAACTTGAAAATCAGCAATATTTAAAATAAATTGTCAACCATGTGTGACATTAACAAAGCAAGACATTTCTTTCGTATGCTCTGAAGATCCTCAAAGCTGACACTTGGCCAAAGTAATATAATTTTTGATTGGGCTTGAGCTGAACAACTTTATTATTAATCTGCTTAAGCCTACTTTTGCGGCTAGTGCTTAGTGCACATTCATTTTCGCTTGGCGTATGCAGTGCCTATGCCTTACAGGATAGTCATTTCCTCAATTTTTTCCTAAAATTTCAACCTAAAATTAAAAAATCCCCACACTAAAACTCAAAGTGTCATCAAGTTGCCAGAGTGAAATTTTATTCACTAAGTATTCCGTATAGCTTGAAGGAGTATGTACACCCTGCTCTGTATATTGGGTATGGTAAGCCTGAGGTTTTTCTCAGCACGGCACTCATTATTTTTGTGTTTTCTATTAAGTAAGATATTATATCACTGTAGTAATGATGTGAATTCTTAAAATGCACTTATATTAGGCACTAAGTACGATCGCTATCTGTACCTGTGGAGGAAGATGCACCCCATCCTATTTAAGTGGTTTTAGGGATCTATTCAAATATAGGGACGTGAATGTATACACATTCTCCCACTAATGCGATAACTAATGCACTTTTCCTGAGCTAAGGTTCCCGTGTGCTCCTTGACTGATGCCTAAAGCGAAGCGCAGGCTGTGCCCACCGGTTTATGACAAGCCTGAGACAAATCAGTCACAGCAAAACTTTATCAAACATGCTGTTTATTCACTTGCTTGGCCAATATTTAAAGAGTCTGGATTTTATTTAAGGATCCTAGAAAACCATTGCACGGTCTCCATTTTTTCTTTTTTTGTCAAAGATTCATGAAAAGACCGTCGATAAACAGCATGAACAACATACTTATAAAATTTAATTTTAAGACAAATTTTGTTCAATTTAAACTGCCCCACTCCGCTTAAACTGCTCTCCTCCTTCATATGAACAAGGAAATCAAAGGCAGCAAAGATTATTGCACTTTTACTGAAATAGCCTTACTTCACGTATTTGCTGGGTTTGAAGATATTGATCCGCGCATCCTACTTACAAGATTGAGAACAGTGATCGATCTTGCAGATGAGGCACTGACTTGGTTCAAATCTTACCTCCCCGATCTGTTCTATCACTATCGTCATATCTCATCCACCTAACCAGTCACCTGTGGAGTTCAATAATGATTCCTTCTCGCTCCTACTCTGTTTTCTGTTTCTGGGGAGCCTGTGGGAAAATGCTTTTGGGCCTGTGAGATCGGCTGTTACTTCTACACTGACGACAGGCAACAGTATTTATCATTTACACTAGCAACATCTGCTGCAGCAATGATAAACTAAATGCTCGTCTAGCATCCATTCAATCCTCGATGCCAGCTATTTTTTCTATAACTAAAGGATAATAGAAAATAATTGAACATCTACTCGCAGGGCACGTCAAGAGTGTGGTTTGACTAAGAAACTTTGCTTTTATAGTTAGTGATGTTATTTCAAAAAATAAAATAAATGTAATTAATTTGTAGAGAGCCCAAAGAGAACTTAATCGGTATTCAGGTGCTACACGTTTGCCACGGGGCTCGAACCCAATACCTCGCTCAAAGAAAGTAATCTTGATCTTGGTCGGTGCAAGCACCTTTACCGTTCGCCCAACTGTGCGGCAACTGTTCTCTTGACTTAGCTAAACTTCTCACTTTCTCTTTGGGTGTGGTGAATTCTGATGGCTACGGCATGAGTACCGAAAGCCGCTTAGCCTTTGAGTGGGTTGTAGAAAACTCTCTGTGCAACACCCACCAAGTCTTTATTGCTCAGTTGAGTTACTAACAGAGATACAATGCATCTACGTAAGTGTTCACCAAATTAGATAAACAAGCAGTTACCTACCATATTTTTACCTGTAACTAAAGCGTATCTGCCTCTGCCTTTTTCAAATTAATTTTTAATTAAAGGTGAGTTTATTCGTGATCAGATGGCTGCATGAGCATCTTTGAGACGCTTTCGTTCAGTCTATAATAAATGACGGCTAATAAAAAGTTTCTGGACATGTGAGAAGTTACAATTCGTGACCACCAGTCCAAGAATGGAGCTAATCCTATTTTGAGCTTCTGCTGTTTGCTCGCAATTTAGACGCTTCATCTTGCCTGTGTAATCACTTAGGCTTTGAATTCTCTCAAAATGTCAGGCAGATACACCTATTCTTGTATGTCTGCCCATTTTCTAGCGCTTTTAACTCTTTCAACTTCATTGCAGCATGTATTGCTGAAATTCTCAATTCAATAGCAGCAATATTTATGAAATTAATTCAATATGAATACATTCTACTAGCTATGTATCAACTTAGGGTTAGTTGGAAATTGTATAGTCTAACATCCAAAAACGGTACGCCCAGCACATCTCACGTAGCATTCCCAAGAAATCAGGGTGTCCTGTTCACCAAGTCACCTTTCAATAGATAACCAGATAAGCTCCACAGCAAAGACTTTCTATTTTTATCTATCCCCTATTCAAGAAAATGGTTACTCTTCTTGTCATGTCATGTCATGTATCTCCGTCAGTAACTTCTCAAAGTCATAAAGACCATGTGGGTGTTACGCAGGAGAGTTTTGTATAGCGCACTCACAGCCTAAGCGGCTTTCGGTACGCATTCGGTGGCCAACAGACTTCGTCTCACGCAACAAAGAGAAAGTGGGAAGCATAGCAGAGTCAGGAGAGCAGTTGAGGTAGTGAGTAGCATAGAAGTAGCAGTTCAGGACCGCTGAAAAAGATGTGCCATAGTCGGCAGTTGGAGAGTAGATGTCGTTGCCTAAGAATTGTGGAAGCGAGTTCCACAGTCTAGGACCTGCAGAGCTAAAGCTTCTGTCGCCAACTGTCTTTAAGCGGAGGAATGAGACAGCTAATTTATTGTCCACACAGGACCTGAGGGCGCGAACAGGCTGAAACTGATGCAGCAGTTCTTATACAATAATAAGGCTATAAGCTAAGCTGGTTGATCAATTTGGTCACCCTATCTTAACTTCTGTAAATCTCAGCTCCCAAGACTTCTGGCCTGTACAAAAACAAAATTTCACTTAGTTACAAAATCTGCAGTTGGGCTTGCCTGCCATGAAGGCGAGACACAGTACTAACGCTAAGACATTCACCAGTCTATGGTAAAAAAAATACGATCTTTAATAACGCAGCCAAAAAACAGAACGTGGACCGACGCGAAGACGGACAAAGTAAATGTAACAAATCATTTTTATATGCAGCAGTTCAAAATGATCACGTGGTCTGATAAGCCGTGGTTATTGTGGCCTTGACAGAGCTCAATTAGCCTAGGTACAAGCGATATCCAGCCGACAAGCAGTGGTCAGAGACTCAGAAAATAGATCTGGCGGTCTGAGTTATCCAGTGCTGTAATGCACGTCAAGGTGCGATCGATAGGCGCACTGGCTGTATACCGGATTCAGCCAATAATGAACGGTGCTACTGCCATAATACACCACTTTTCGCCAACACACACTGGCTCCCAATCAAGAAGCAAACCGATGTATAATTTGACGATTTGCATGGTCACATTTAAGCTCGTTCATTATTCATTAAGCCTATTTATTCATACTATTCCGGATGAAACTAGTCACCTTAACACCAGATCTTCGATTCACGTTGGTCAGCTATACCTCTAAATTAAATAATATCTTTGGGAGAGAAAGCTTTTATTTCGAATGTTTCTACAGCCTGGAACTCGTTGCTAACTAGAGTCAGCATATCTTCCTATGTGAAGTACCTAAAAAGTCTTTGGGTGCTTTGCAAAGTACCTATTCCTAGTTCCTATTATTATGGCTATCATCAAGCTTTCTTTTTATGCATGGCAGAATTTGGTCAAGTGAGTACCTGCTAATTTGGCTGAATACGTTTTTTCACACAAAGAGCATTTAATAAGGCCAGAAGAAGAAAAAATATTGCCTATGATGCTGTAACTTTATCAGTACAAACATTTATTCTGTCGTTGAAAGCTTGATGATCATTCAAGGATACCAGTACAATAATCCAGCCCTGCACGCAACACATTGACGACTAAAACCTTGCCTGGAAGCACAATTTTACGAAACAAATCACGCAATAATATTGAGGTGCATTTTTGTCATGGTTGTGGTTGGGTACCTATAATTATCAATGCTACCCATCAGAATTGCAAGACTTTTAAATGGATTGCTGGTAAATGGAATGACACACTTCCACTTACAATAGTTCTCGATATAGTTACGACAATATCAGTCTATTTTTATATAAAGCAACTCGAGCACATGCAAAGCTATGCCTTAGTACACTGGTTATCAATATCCGACAATTGGTTGAATGGAGCAGAAAGGAGTGGCCGCTGACGTCGTTAGGTAGAAGGAGCCTCTGGCATAGCTCTTGTCAGCATTGTATCCCATTTCCGGGCATCCTGCTGTGCAGCTTGAACACTTTCCTGTCTTGTAGGTGGACTGTAACACAAACACGGTCTATACCATCCAGTAAACAACGTAGGCACGGCATTCAATTCGAAGTAAGGTTTTGCTCCGGCAATTATGCAGTGCAACGAAATCCAGATTGTGCAAGAAAAAAGAACAGTCATTTATTGAAAAATAAGTACTGACATATGATATTTGGCTAACGCAGCCTGGTTAGCTCAATATTCAGGGCCCCTTCCAGATGAACGAGGAACTACCGCACTATTTCCGCTTGGGAACAAGTTATCTACTCTCCAACCCTCGTCAGACCAACTTGTAGTAACGTTGTAATTTTAGTTAATATAAACCTGTTGCTGAGCCGGCAGATTTATAAGGGGTCAAGCATTCCAAAGGTATACAGCAATTTAATAAATTTTGGCAAATTACTCGGTTGCGTTGTGCTCATTTATATAATGAGTAAATCCAAAGGTGGAAGTCATGACAATTCAACCGCTTAGGTAAAGGCTCAGCATGTACTATTATGGCATCTTTGCTGTGCGGTGGACACGTTGCTGTCGTTGTCTTTTCTGTCAGTCTCAACAACAGTTCCAAAATGTGTGTGATAAATCAGCCATCTTGAAACTAGCTATTTCTGGGCTGGCGATAAATAAGTAAGGGACTGACAATTAAGCACCGAATTTCTTCTAATAGTGACTCGCTAAGTATCTATCGAGAAACATGGGTCTAATAATGGGGGTTGACTTATTTGCACTTCAGAACCCAGTTCGTGAGCTCAAGTCCTGCAGCAGGCTGCCGCTTGCTGCTCACTGCAAGCGGGAGTGATAGGTGCTATGGCTTGTATACCTTAATATAAATGAGATTATTGTATCGCTAACCTCAAAATTTAATCAGTTAGATGTAATGTAAGCTTGATTTTTTACACTCAATAAATTACTTCTGAGCAGTTTTCAAATTTAGCGAAGCGTTTACTTTCACTGAAAAGCTGATGCTTCCTCCAAATGCTATTACCATTCTCGTTGACCGCCGTAGAGTTCAAAATAGCAATCATATTTTGAGGCACAATGGTCAGAGCCACGCGGTTCCCCAACCATAGTCAGAGTATTGGTAGGCCTCAAAAAATCTTTAGATACGAGAGGTTCAATTGCGGGGTCTACTAACTGACGGAATCGGCATGGCAGCTGTTCAGGGCGTACGAATAAAGCTTGTTAGACGCTCAGTAGGCGCTATACTCACGAGGAACTAATATACAGATATATATATGTATATATACATACACATATATATATATACATATACACACACATATATATATATATATATATATATATATATATATATATATATATATATGTATGTATATACAGCGTCGGATGCGTTAGTTGGCTGTTACCTTGCTTGCGTCATTAGGGTCGCAATGATCAGAGGCAACACTTGAACGGGCTCATAGACAATGCTAAGTGTAAAGTGCATTATTACTGTTATTATTATTACTAAGTACCGAAGACTATCGGATATCACACTTGATGCACAGATCCAGCCAGAGTCGCGAGGCCTGGCAGAGGATAAAGGTTAGACAGAGCCTGAGTCCCACAAAGTAAACATGCAAGACAGTCGGCAAGACTCTCGACACCTAATTTAGCTCTTGCAGGTGCAATTTTTGCATTCCTATTGAGGTCAGTTAGCTATCGTAGAGAGCTGCCTATCAAAGAGCTGCTTATCAAGGGCTAACAGGGCTGCAGTAGAGACGTGTAAGGCGGTGCATTAGCTGAAGTGCAGTGCTCGGTGACTCGTAGGGTGTTGCCACTTTTTACTTAGATAGCACTAAAACGTTTGCTAAGGACGAGCAACATCCGCACTCGGTATCAGCCCAGCTATCAGAGAGCACCTTGCGAAGTTTCGCGAAGTCGTATTTTTAGATTGGATGCAGAGGGCGGTGGGCCTTGAAGGTTCCACTGTGGTTTACCGACGATGCGTCTTTCGGGTGCGGCTGCGGGCTTTCAAAAATGGCTTGCCCCAATTTTGTAGGGTGGGGAGAAATAACTCTTCCAAGCGGCGACCCAATCGGTGCCTAATTTCGCACTCGCGTGCCGGGGAATGCGAGTGATTTTTATTTTGTTACACTACATTATTACTAGCACGGCGGCCTATAGAGGTCAGCCTGACGGCCTAGGGGGTCATCGCCGAGCCACTTCCGGCGAGCTGCATTGCATCAGAGCTGCACGAGGCCCGCACGTAGCTGTACAGATATCCGAGGCATACTTATTGCGGCCACAGCCAATCTCTTAACGAGCAGGCTTTTTGGAGCGCGCCGGCAACTCACTGCGAACAAATTTCGCATTTCAGCCTGGCCTATTGCTGGTTAATAGGAGTGACCAGCTAATGTGTAGCAAATCAAATAATTATTCCCGCGCTCAATCAATCAGTCGTCGCTCACTCAGGCTTGCTCTTGCCTCGCCACATGGTTCGAGAAAAATGTGCATTCATTTTCAATCAGGTTAGATATGCAGCTCGTTGAATTTTCACAGCTGCAGATCTTTGTCGCAATGTAGCGACCGCAGTGAGACCTGTAAGTCAGCAACACTTAGTTTCTTTGCTTGTTATTTAGCTGCATTTATTAAACGTTTCGAGCTTTCAGTAGACAGTTAGCCTCGCTCTTTTGACCTGCAGTTTAATGTGAGTGATTAATCCTGCCTCATTTGACTTCCAAAGAGAGGCCTCTTTGGCTTTGTTGAATAGTCTGCTGGGTACCGAAAGCGTCTCGAAAGAAAAGCTTAAGAATTAATTTAGCTAAATTCTCATTGGTACAACAGCAGCAGAAGAGGTTATTATAATCAATAGATTATATTATATTATTTATTATAAAATAGGTTATTTAGTTTATTTCTCATTGGTACAGCAGCAGAAGAGGTTTGGCGGCTATCGCTTGCGCCACTGGTGGCTGGCAATAGAATGTGGACAGACGTAGGACTCAAAATCCTCAACCCGGATCATGAAAAGTGAGCACCTTTCCTTTAGGGCGAAGACCAATGTGCTTCGACTTAGAGTGCACAATATCGCGTGCTCTCACTTAGTACTTGGGGCTTTGGGGAGTCATGGACAAAGGTATATTATATTACAATAAATTATGCTGCATTACATTGCATTAAGTGCCACTCCTGCTTGCGGTGCATAATGAACCCATAGATATGTTTCCTTTGAAGCATTGGTTAACAGCGCAGGGAAGGTCATACAATTATCTTTAGGTGCTCTCCAAAATCTTTTGTATCTGGTGTTGTTAAAGAATTTCCTACTGAAAGAACTGAAACTGGGATCTGGGCCGTGATGTGAGTGATAACTACAGCTTCACTAAGATAAGGGGGCGTTGGTCAAATTGTGAGGACAGAGAACTAGGATGCTTGACTGGCTGAGACAAAACTTTGATAACTTTTAATACGCCTCCACTCCAGGCTGTGGTGCAGCATAGCAGCAAATATAAATTCTTGGCTATCGATTTGACGAGTTTTATTTCAGAAAACCAGCCAAGCTAAAAGAATCCAGACGTGCACGATGCGCAGTTTTGCAGGGGTACAGCCCAGAAGAGGGCAAGTGAAAAGGCTCGGCTGAGAAAAATATCGATATATCTTCTCGAATATTTGATACGAGCTTGTAGTTTGATATAGTGGTGCAAGGCAAGATTTACATTCAAGCCTACGGATGATTCAACCAAATGCTATTGAATAAGTACATGCATAAAACAGCAAAATTTGTATGCATCTAGGATGTATTCAAGTGAATTAGATTTGGCATCTCAACTGCAGTTCGTTAACATCTCACGGAGCGCGGCAGGTTTAGCTAAGAAAATTTAATGTGCCAAGGATAGGTAAGAATTGCACAGAGCCATACGATAGGCCGGTTAGAAGCGAACTCACACGCTAGCACTCAGCAAGTGCAGGCAAATAATCATGGGGGGGGGCATTTTGACTTTTATCACGAACTGCAGCACACTTTGCACGCTTCCTAAGCTGGTTTTTTAAAACCTACAAGGAAGTTACGTTAACTGCCAGCTACATGCAAGCTCAGGAAGCGCCAGGATGCTTGCTTGGCGAAACTTACGTAGCCGCCTGCACAGCTGTAGGCTTTAAACGTGCACTGGGTTGGCGCTATCGATGCTATGAATAGATCATAAGCTCTTGCGTGACTGCAGGACGCCGCCTGTAAGGCACCTACAAATAAATGACCATTACACGCTCAACTACTCAAGGTCACAGTATTAGTTTACAGGTCAAGCTCGATTATAACTCACTACCCAACTGATCTTTGGTTACCAATACATCAGGGCCTGTGTGAGGCTAGATACCTTTCTCCTATCAGCTGCATGCATTACACTGAAATAATAATTAGCATCCAGAGATTATACGTACTGCAACTCGATAATGCTCTTATTTTTTTACCTTTGCACTTTATCCATTGAACCTACTGATTTATATTTTACTCCATTATTTTAAAATGAGCACGTACAATAAGCTGTTCTTGAACACGATGTGATAGAAGAGGTATAAACAATAGTCTACAATCAATTAGTTTCTGTGATCACGTCGTATATCCCATCCTAGTGGGTGAGCAGTTAATATTAGTAAAACGTTTTAGCTTAGTTTTGCAATCACTTTCCTCTTGCGGGGACAGTATTTAAGCTAATGCTAACATAATAAACACGCAACAGAGCAACCAATTTTTGTCTACCTTCGAACAGTGCAGAGTTATGAGTTGCAAATTGTCATAGCTGGATGTACCAACAGATTAGTCCGTAGCGGAGCGTACCTGGTTCGCCCTCTACGTATATATTTATTCTTCGTGTTTTTTCGTGTGTGGCTAGTCTGTGTAAAAGTTGCTTGGTGACCCACGATGCCCCATTAGGTGAGGCGGTTACTTTTCATGACCTCGGTTGCAAGGTCGTGGGTTGGAATGCAACGGGCGATGCTATATTCCTGCTGCAGGTGGTGGTGATAGCCTTTCGAGCTTTCCAGTTTCCGTATAAAACGAGGATGGTAAATCAGCGAATATTTTTTTTTATTTTCCTTTTTTCTCACTGCTGTTTTCCCATCATTGAGTCTTTACTTTACTAGCAATTCTCGCTAAGGCTAAAATGAATAACTTACGCCAATTGACAGAGGGCCATAATCTATACGGCTGTGAAATTGCATACCATGAGTTGTTTGCGAACTTACTTTCTCATAACATTGCTTTTTTCTCGACTACAAAACCTAGCTATCAGTTATTTACTCATTCTATGATTGTTTAAGCATATTTTGGGGATACGAAATGCTCTAACTAATACACACAGTCCTAGGAAATATTAAAGCAGAGTGAGCTTATTTTAGTGTTCACGTAAGTGCAGGTGTACGTGGGTTTGCGTACGAGTGTGTGAGCCTGTGCTGCTGTGAATGTGAGCCTGTGCCTGTTTGTGTGAGTAGTATGAGCTTACTTACAATCGCATGTACATGCGTGCTTATGTGCGTGTGAAAGTGCGGGGGGTGCAAGCGTGACGTGCGGGAGTTCATGCTTAAATGCGTGCATAAGCGAAAGTAAGCGTGCGTGTGTGAATGCGAGCTTGCGTGCATTCACACTTACTTGCGTACCTGGGAGTGAGCCTGCGAACAAGCGAACTTGAATGCCTGTTACCCGAGTGTCTGCATGTGCGCTCGTAAGGTAGTTTGCTGTTTTTAAGTAATTGTCTTGAAAATTACAGTGACAATTTTTCATTGACTTAAAAACTCATGGACAGGCAATGTTGGATAGTTTTAACTCGTGTCAAAAGGTTAGCAGCGGTACAAATATTAAGATATTAAGGTGAAGCAATGCAACATTTTTTACGTCTTTACATGGCTTCGTAGCATGCCGACTAGTAGTCTCTAGCCTCACGCAGTATTTATATTATCTTATAATTATAGCATCCATCAGCTACCGTAGGTATGTCGTCTCTACCGTTGCGCCTCACCTTGAATATCTCCTTTTAAGATGGCGCTGAGTGAAGCTTTCAGCACGGGAGGACATCCTGGTTGAGCTACGCCGCCGTTGGGATAGAAGTCAACGTGTCCACAAGCAGCCGCGATCCCGGCTCCCCCTTGCAGCAGAGGTGCCCCGTTACTGTGAATTACGTCGACGAACACGGCATCACTTGGGTCCAATCGCACACGTGCATCTTTACCTTCGAAGTTTGGACCAGCCGGATCCAAGCCTATAATGAGAGCACGTCTTCCACACTGATACCCACAAATATGACCACTACAACATGGCAGCCCATCATGCACTCGAGTAAGCCGATGACGCATTACCAAGTCCACCAATTTACAGTTTGCCAGGCTAATGGAGGGATCAGCTGACCTTAACCTTTGCCTTGGCTGGCTTAATCAAGGATGCGGGCGACGTGCTTTTATGCTTTCATTAGATAGGCATACGAAAATCTTTAAATGATCACGTTCAGAGAGGAAAATCATGTTATTCGTCAAAGCTAGAATTTTCTTATTTTTCCTTGGTTGGCTCAGATGAGAATGATCAAACCAACCAATAGCTGCCTCTAGCGGCGAAAGGCAATCACTATGGTAATATTGAGGGTAAGCTATGCACCCTCAGATTAGGATAAGACAGTGACAGCGAGTATTTTAGTTAGACTAGCTCTTTTTGGGACTCTGGTGCTTTTTGAAATAAACATGCGCTCTCATAAAGAACCGCACTTGACTGACCACTGCTGTGGTAGCTTCAAATTGAAAATGATTGACAAACTGTGAGGCATACCTGATATTCTCTGTAGTCCACCTTTCAATTCGCTTCCAGCGTAGCCTGCTGTGTGGGCGCCTAGGCTGTGGCCTATAATGTGCACTTTCTGCAGGCTGGAGCCGTTATCCACCAGCAGCTGAACGAGAGCGGCGATTTGTCTGCCGACTAGACGCGCGTTGGCAGCCGCTTTATTGTACACCGGCGAAGCGGCTCCATTAGCCCAACCGACGATTATCACATTACAGTCGAGCTGATAAAATGAAGTAAATGGGCGAGCAAATAATTAGGTGCCTCAGGATAAGGCAGAATGTATTATCAGCCAACGGAAGTACCACGCTTCGTCCGTAACCGTGACATACCGAATCGAGAAGAGCATTTTTTATGCTATTCAGCCAATCAGAGTTCTCGCTTTGTCCGAACCCATGAACGATAAGCTTCACCGGAAGGTTGGCAGCAAAACCCGAAGTTCTCACAACGCTCGTGTCAGTGTATGAAAGCTCTTTGGCCGGGCCATTTTTAGTAGCCCTCGTGTACAGCAGGAATCGCGTGCCTACTTGGTCAGGTGAACTCGGAACCTCTTTGCCGGCGTTGTCAAATGGTGGTGCATTTTCGAAGCAGCCCAGGTCTCCGTAGCACACGCATGACGCTGTTCTCACTCCTGCCAAGAGAATAAGATTGAAATTTGACTCAGCACTTCGATTCAAGCTTGGTCTACACTGACTCTGCTCAAAGACACTATGAGCAGAGAGTAGTGGATAACAAAGTGAAAACCAATCGATAATGAGAGCGAAGGAGATTGTAGGAGAAACTCATGAACATCAGCCTGGGTTCGTAAAGATAGGTGAGAGCGAGTACTGGAAAGCCAAAAATGAAATGTGTTGTTGCCAGCCACACATATATACGAAGAAAGTGGCGTTGGACTTTCCGTAGTGATATCTGATCTTGCCAGTCTTGACGTGATAGGGTTGGTTATATTGAGCAGCCTAAAATCGGCGCATCGATGTTCATTATCTGAGTATCTTCGCCTGCTCAGACGCCGTATATGATTGCATAGTTTCAGATAACTACTCGCGTGGCGAAGCAATAAATAGCTTTGTAAGAGTGTTTCGCCTCAAGTTTAAACGTCACAATTTTTAGTAATAACTGCATCCAATTATTTTCTTGACATTATCTTCTAACAAGCGTAACCTTTTTAAATAAACTCCATGCATCACCGCCAGCTTGAAATTGTATACTTCTAACAGTGTTATCCACAGCTTCGTCGGCCATACCATGGTACTGAGTCGACCATACCATGTTAGTGAGTCAACCATACCATGGTACTGGCATGTACCATGCGGATGCCACTGAATTCATGGCCGAATGGCTTGATGAAATGCTATATTATTTCCATCGCAAATATGAGTGAAACTAAATAAATAGCTAACGAGCTAATGCTCAAAGTGGTTTCAATATGCATTAATCCTCTTTCAATTTTTGAATGCCTATGCTCCCAAAGTAAATGTGCATGTGCACACATTTTAATGATATTCTCTACCTGACACTATAATAACTTTTATCTAAACTAAGCTTCTTTTAGCTTTGACCTAGGATTCTGCCTTGTGAAGTGCACAGTCTTTGTATTGGTGTTCAATCTTGATGCATTTTTTCATGCCTTCATCGCTGGTCGTGCACAACGTATTGCTGTAGCAACTACACAGAGGCACGAGGCTAGGAACGTCACGGCGGTACAGAAGCGTAGACAGCACACTGTACGCTTTAACGTTTAACCCTTAATTACGAGCCAGCCGTCGAGGCATAGACAGGGTTATGCCACTACTAAAGTAAGTTTAGACATTCCCAGTTAAAAGTACAGCAAAAAAGAATTAAGCCACAAATGGCTAAAAAGAAGTTACTGGTGGATCACTGCGGCATTAATGCGTAAAAAAATAAGCAAGCCAATACTATATCATAGATGCAAATGTTTTTCTAGCACTGCAATAACTAAGATTATCCAAATCTTGTCCATATTCGCAGACAAAGCCTTCAAAAAAATGAATTGAAACGTGTCGCACTGACCTGAGCACAGGGCGATGACCAGCAGCAGGAAAGCCATGCTCCACAGCTAAGCCAAGTGATTTGAAGCAAGCAGTGGCAACTGCTAAAATAAACTTATCACGTGAACAAGCATACGGCAAGGCACGAGACTATCGCATCCACAACCATTTTCGCATCTTCGTTGGCTAATTTATCAGGCTGATAAGCACCGTTTAAAATAGCCGTCCATTTATTTTTGCACTAGGCCGTTGAACCAGTAGCATGACGTAGAGCCGGCTGAGTGCTCTGCTGCTGACTGGTGGCCTTGATGGACCAAATAGCATCGAGGCAAAGTGACTAAAGATGCTTTGGAACTATGCCTTAAAGAACAATACTACTTAGTTACTCAAGCGAGGCCGAATGGCTGGCTTCTATTTCTTGCAGTGAATCCTGGCACTCATGCCTTGCCACTAGCTGGCTATGGTCGCTAGGATTGAGATACAGCGAGCCTTCTTTCATAATACTCGGACCGACGCTCTCACTATTCAGTTCCTCGAGGTTGTAATTTCCGGCCATCGGGAAGAGGACAACCGCTGCTCAATGCTCATGGCACTCGTCCAAGACCTGGCTGCTTAATTGATCAACGAGGATCTGTGCCTGGATAGTAGCTTAAAGCGGTTTGAGAGAGGAAGCAGCGCTCACGGGTGTAACACTTGATGGTGTCATATCAACGAAACCCTCCTTATTCAGGCTCACTATAGGCAAGCTTCGGTAAATGGAATTCTGTTACAACTATGGTGTGTGCCACCCAAGATAAGCTTCGAATGCACTTTCACTCAATCGGTTTCACAGGCAAAACCTCTCACTAAGTGCTATGCCATATTACCAGCCTAATCATGAATAGTGTATACACGATTCTGCGTCTTCAGGGCAAGTTTAAAGAAGCCACAGCCATGTAATTACCCCAATCTTAGGGATGATTTACTAAGGCTAATTTACTTTGTCTGCGAGGCTTTGGCTGTTTTAGCGCTTTTCTATAATTCAGATGATTTAATATTCGATACACTGACCGACTCGGAAAGCTTTACTGGCTTCTTTCTTTTTAAGGAGAGACAGTAATGGCAATCAGAAAATTGATTGTTTATTGCGCTATTATAAATTACTCTTACTTACATCATCCGCAAAACAAACTTGAAATAAAAAGTCTTACCTGTTGTAAATATCTTTGCCTATGCTTGGCAATGACTTGAGGCTCCATTGTGGCAATCTTCCTCCATTGTCTGAATAAAATGATAAACTGGCCGTGTAGCCCAAAATAGATAAGCTAAGTGGATTGCGAATCCAGCCATACCAGTATATGTTAGAGATGCTACGCTAATGATTTAGCCTCACAGTAGTCTAAGGGAAATTTTGCTTTTAGAGCCAGCCATACCGTTTTGTAATAGACATGCTTCAAGGAGAATTCAGCAGCACCACAGTGTTATAGAAAGTTGGCGATGATAATTAACTGATACCAGAGTCCAACTGCCGGGAGGGGAATGAGTTCCAGAAAATTTTAATATCATATCCTTTCCATATGCCCCAGCATCGGAGTTCAGCCTAACTTTAGCCAAAACAACTTCTTTCCTATTGACGAATCTACATCTTCCTAAGCGTTAGCTAAATTTTTAAACAGTTTGCGTAGTAGTTGCTTGGTTTATGAATTCATCATTAAAAATTCAATTTTGCAAGAATGTATTATATATGCATATATATATATATATATATATATATATAAAATATTTCTATTGCAACTTAAGAGAAATTAATCTCTATTCAGGCGCTTCATGTCTGAAAGTTACTCCAGCCACGACCTCGGTGGACAGACACATTCATCTTTACCTTTCTTGGAGGCAAGCTCCTTACCCACTTGTTCAAACCAGCACGGTTTTTTGGAGTTTGAGTGCTAAAGAATGTACGTAGTGATATCCGTGGAAATTCGCTGTGAGGAAGTGCGACTGCCTATTTTAACTGATTCTTTCTGTCTGTGCAGACTGTGGAATGCCAGCCTGCATGCTACATAATCTACAGCAATAGTTAATAGCAATTTGCTATGCTATCCCTACACTGAAAGAAATCGCAGTGCACTAGATCAAGTACAGAGTCAGCAAATAAAAAAATCAAGCTCCAAAAAGACTCTAGATTCTAAAGTCTTTTTGCAGCTTGATTTTTTTATTTGTCGTGGTTCTCATCCTGAGGTTCGCGACCCCTTTGGGGGTCGAGCGACCCTTTTACACGGGTCGCCTTAGACCATCGGAATACACGTATTTCCACATTTTGTACACAATATTTTAATGTTTGGTGGTCACCACAACATGAGGAACTGTATTAAAGGGTCGCCCAATTAGGAAGGTTGGAAACTAGCTCTAGATCTAGATATAGCTGAGCTATTAGACTGGCTGCCAAAATCGGGATCTCAGCCAAAGTTGGTGTACGATCGTAGAAGTCTTGAGTCTTGATGCATTCAGACTCTATAAAGTATGAATGCACTCAGAATCAAGACTTCAATGATCGTACACCGACCTTGGTGGAGATCCTAATTTATGTAGCCACTCTGATAGCTTGGCTAGATCATTTACCAACGTCTAATATAATAAAATAAATTGATCCTAGTCTTTCTTGAGCGCTCTTTATTTGCCTGGTTATCAGTGGCTTTGCACTCCAATGCCACATACCTCAACTCACTGCTGGGTGATTCACGGCAACGTGCGAAAACGGATAAAATTCATTCGAAAGCACTTTAATAGAGGAGGACCCTGGGTGCCTGTGCACGGTGCAAATTTTGCAATTTAAACTCTCCTCGCCTATATAATCACTTTAGTTTTCACTTTTACCAAGATGACAGGCAGACACACCTATTTTTATAAATCCCAGTTTTCTAGTTAGTTTAACTATCTCAATTTCCTTGCAACATGTATTACTGACATTCTATCTTGGATTGCAGCAACGTTCTCATTGATTAACTAGGAATCCATATTACTAGCGAGGGGCAGACTTGACGTTAGTCATAAATTGCAAAGCCTAACTTTCAAAATGGGTACGCCGGAACATTCCCTGAAGCATCTGTAGCCAACCAGGGTGTCCTTTTCACTAAGTTTACTTTCAATAGATAACCACATCAGCTCCACAGCAAAGACTTCTTAGTTTCATTTATCTGCCATTAAAGAAAATTATTGGCATGTCTTAGACAAGAGTAAGGCAGCCAAGCTAGTCTAGGCATTTGTGTCATCCTGTCTTTAATTCTTTAACTAACTGCTCCAGGTCTTCTGGCCTCTCCTAGAACACTATTTCAACAACGGATAAACTTACATTTAATCTTGCTAGCCATGAACGTCACAACTGCCGCATTACGTTACTTCTCACCGATATGCTCTGGCTCCAGATCTAGTCTCGAATGAATATCTTAACTGGTGGTTTTTCTAAGCAATTTAAGCTCAATAATTCTCTTACTCCAGGCTACTGATTCATGCTATTTCCTGATGAAGCTCAACGCTGTACACCAGCTCTTCCCACTGAAGTCGTTCAACCGTACCTCTAAGCTGTATCAAAATTTTTGTCTTGTAAAATAATGTATCTCCGTATGTAACTCTACAAAGACACAAAGACTATGTGGCTGCTACACAGGAGTGTTTTGTGTAGCGCACTCACAGCCAAAGTGGCTTTCGGTACGCATTCGGTAGCCAACAGACTTCGTCTCACGCAACAAAGAGAAAGTGGGAAGCATAGCAGAGTCAGGAGAGCAGTTGAGTTAGCGAGTGGCATGGAGGTAGCAGCTCAGGACCACGGAAAATGATGAGCTATAGTCGGAAGCAGGAGAGTAGTTGTCGTTGCATAAGAATAGTAGAAGCGAGTTCAACAGTCTAGGAACTGCAGAGCTAAAGCTTCTGTTACCAAGGGTTTTTAAGCGGAGGAATGGAACAGCTAATTTATTGTCCATACAGGATATGGGAGAGCGAGAAGGGTGAAACTGGTACAACAGTTCAGCCAGGTATATATGAGCCTAGACGTGGCGGGCCATGTGGGTTGGCGTAAGAACTTTTCTCGGTATCCGTTGACAGACCGGCAGCCATCCTAGCTCTTTTAGCAAAGGAGTAACGTGGTCAAACATCTGGAAAATGAAAACTAGCCTTGCAGCAAAATTCATAGAAATATTTAGTGACCTAGTTTCTTTTTTTCTAGCCCAAAGTATAGAGTATAAATAGTTAAAAGAGAATTATAATAATCAAGCCGAGAACGAACTGAAGAGCTAGTTTAATTTTTTAAAAGCCACCACGGAAGACTGCTCCTAATCTTAGATAGGGATAGGACGTGATGGCTGGCTGTAGAAGCAGTCTTCTGAATGAAGCTCTTAAAATTTAGGCAGCTGTCGAAAACTGCACCTAAGTTTCGAGCACGTGGTGATGTTCGCACGACAGCATCACCTAGTAGAAAAGCAAAGCCTTTTAATTCAGCCACAAGCTTCGGGTGTCCTATGAGAGACGGGTAGGTTTTATCGTCATTTAGTTTCAAGAGGTTTTCGACTTCCAGGATCAAATGTCGGCAAGGGAAGCATTCAGTTTCTCAGTTGCTGCAGCAGATTCCGACGGTTAGAATGAAAAATACCTCATACAAACCTTAAATACTTTGGAGACCGTGCATTTAGTTCATATGCTCCCAAAGCCTGGAACTCCCTCCCGACCTGCGTCAGAACATCCCCTGACCTGACCACATTTAAAAGGAACCTAAAAACACACCTATTTAGGACAGCATTTAGTGGGTCCCCGTGATTCGTCCTTGATGTGCTTATGCGTGCTGACACTGTGCATGCTGCCACTCACCACGTTTGCATGCTGACCCTGTGCATGTCACCCCTAACCATATTATTCATTTCGTTTGTTTTGTCAAGCATGATTTTACTTACCATTCAATTGCATTTCACTTTACAGCAAATGTAAAGCGCCTAGAGAGAGATTAAGTTCTCTGAGGGCGCTTTATCAAGTGAATTATTATTATTTATATTACTAAAAATACAGCTGAATATCGTCAGCATAAAAGTGATATTCTGTTCCACGGGCCTTAATAACTTTCCCCACGGGTTGAGTATAAATGTAGAACAGCAAGGGACCGAGGACGGACCCTTGGGGAATCCACAGGTGAACCGTTTCATGGGTTAATCCTGACCCCTACACGACATGGATTGAACACGATCAAACTAATACGATTTAAACCAAGCCAGTGCCTCATCTGCTTGACCGATCGTGGTTCTTAACATCCTCGTTTTGGGGATCATGCCTTTATATTGTATGCTCCTAAAGCCTAGAATACATCGTTAACTAGGGTCACTATATCTCTTTACTTGACGTGCTAAAACAGCTTAGGGTGCTTAATTTTTTTATTATGGTTATCATCGGCCTTTCTTTTAAGCTTGGCGGAATTCGATCAAGTGAACACATTTTTATCTTGGTTCTGACGTTTCTCCCCACCAAGCGTTTATACTAAGCTTATAATAGGAAGATATATTTCCTTTGAAGCTGACACTTTATCAGAGCAAGACCTTTAATTCTGTCATTTATAGCTTGATGTTGATGAATGGATACCAGTACAGAGATTGTGCCGTTTTTGCTACAAATTGATTACTAAAACTTTGCCTGAACGCTTTATCTTTCGAAACAAAAACTACAATAATGGTAATTTGCATTTCGGTCATCAACGTTGTTGAATACCTAAAACTATCAAACTAACCATCAAAAGTGCAAAATGTTTAAACACACGGTGATGTAATTGGACTGGCATTTTCCTTATATACATGTTCTCGATGAAGGTAAGGCAGGCTTCTTTTTATATAAAGCAATTCGCTGCACATGAATTGTATACGGTAAGCCACTGGCTATTGCTACCCGACAATAGGCTGACTGGAGCAGAAAGGAGCTGCCGCTGACGTCGTTAGATAGAAAGAGCCTCTGGCAGAGCTCTTGTCAGCGTTGTATCCCATTTCCGGGCATCCTGCTGCGCAGCTTGAACAACTTCCAAGCTTGAAGGCGGACTGTAATACAGACATATGCTTGATTAATCAGAGACCAAGGTTGGCACGGCATTCAACTCGAAGAAAGGTTTTGGGTCCGGAGTTTAAGCAGTGCAACACAATAAAGCTCATGCAAAAAACAAGACCACTCATTTAATGCAAGTGACGTACTGACTGTGAAAACTGACGAAGGCAGTGCGGTTAGCTCAAATTTCATAGCACCAGCCAGATGAGCGAGGAGCTGCCGCAAAATGTGCTGCTTGGGACCAAGCTATCCCTCGTCGGATAACCTTTTATTAATTTTGTATTTTTTATAAATACAAACCTCTAGCTGAACCGGCAGTTATATAAGTGGTAGAGCATTTCAAAACAATAAAGAAACTTCGTAGCTTTATATAAATTATTTGGCCAGGTTGTGCTCCAAAATCAAATGCTTTATTCCGAAGACGAGAGTCGACCGTTTAGATATACACTCAGCATAAACTATTATTACTTAGTTATATGTTAACACGTTGTTGTCGTTGTCTATTCTGTTACTCTGAACAGGTATTTCCAAAAGAGTGTGTGCAAATTAGCCTTCTTACGGCTAGCTATTTCCGGGCTAACGATGAATAAGTAAGGGCTGAAAATAAAGGAGAAAGTTTTGCCTAATAGTGACTCACTCAGTGCCTATTGAGGAACGGAAGCCTAAAAATGCCACTGCTTCCACCCTATGGGTGACTTCTTTGCACTTCACAATCTCTTACTGACCAGAGTAACCCGGAGTGATAGCTGCTGTTGCTTTTCTACTGCTACATAAATGAGACAGTTAAATTCGCTACCCTCAAATTTTATTACGTTAGATAGAATGAAGTCTTGGTTTTTTGTACTCGAAAAATCCCAACTCAGCAGTGTTCACTTTTGCAAAGCGTTTAAGCTGACGTTTGTTCCAAATGCGACTACCATTCTTTTGGACCGCCGTAGAAGCTCAAAATAGCAAAAAGATTGAATGTAATGCATAACGATCATAGCCAAGCCGGTGCCCAGACAATAGTCAAAGTATTATCAAGTGCAATATTATTAAAGTATATGCACGCCTCAACAAATGCGCTTCAGTCTGCCAGAGGTTCAGTCACTGGGTCAGTCACTAACTGACGGAATCGGCTCGGCTATTAATGCGTTTCCATCATTACTTTGCCTAAATCACTAGGGTATAGGGTACCAACGATCGGCGGCAGCATTTATATGTGGCTTATAGAGAATTGTAAGTACCGAAGCGAGACGAATTGTAGATACCGAAGCGAGACATACTTGCTGCTTAGAACCAGCCAGAGCCGCGGAGCCTGGCACAGGTTAGAGGTAGGAGAGAGAGCCCGAGTCCTCTGAAAGTCAACAACCAGCAAGACAGTCTGCGACTCTCGACACCCCGTTTTGCTCCAACCGGTGTTCGGTTTGCTTTCCCAGTGAGGCCAGCTAGCCATCATGGAGGGCTACCAATCGTGGACGGTTTACCGACAGCAAGGAGAGCTGCTTTGGAGACGTGTGTGCTGGAGTTCTGTCACTCATACTTCTTGCGGCCCCCGTCAATTTCTTAACGAACAGGCTTCCCAGAGCGCTCCGGCTAATCACTGCGAACCTATTCAGCATTGCAGCCCGTTCTACTACCCAGTAGCTGGCGCAGCCAGCGGGAGCCAACCGAGCGGCAGGTCTGCCAGCCTGATCCAGCTCATGTCCAGCGCAGCGCTCAGTCCTGGAGCTCCGGCCTCAGGCTCCGGCCTCGCCCAGCGGTTCGAGAAAAAAAAACTTGCATTCATTTTCAATGAGCTAGATAAGTCGCTCGTCAAATTTTCACAGCTACATATTCTTGTCTAAATAACTTTGTATACACAAATACATGGCGATACTTCGGCGAGAGCAGTCAGTAAGTGAAGCTCATTTTTCTTGCTCGAAGCGTAGCTGCAAATGAAACTTTTTGAGTGTGCAGTAGAAAGTAATTGTTTCTCTTTTAACTACAGTAGAGTAATTAACACAGCCTCATTTAACTACTAAACAGCTGACTCTCGGCCTTATCAAATAGCCTTTCGGCCACTAAATGTGAACCAAAAGCCTCTTGGGCTTTGTGTGTGCTATATCAAACTCTCCTGCAGAACCCCAGCTTAGGGTTCGCTGCTTTTTGGAGTTACAGAGAGGTACATTATATTGCACTATATTGCCTTTAATTACATTACTTTGCATATCATCCCGCTTGCAGTGCACAATGAACTCGTAGATATGCTTCCATTGAGAGATTGGTAAACTGTCGTGGAAGACGATTTCGTTCTCTTAAGGCGTTCGATAAATATCTTATAATAGCTATGTTTAAATAATTTCCTGCCCAGGACGTTAAGCTTGGATCTGGGGCGTTAAGTGCGAGAAAATGACAACAAGACTGAGATAGAGACTCATTGGTTAAACTTTGAGTACAGAAAATTAGGATCCTTGCCTTGCGAAGACAAAACTTTAATGACTTCTTATTTACTACAACCATAGGCTATGGTGACGTTTTGGCAGCAGTGTATTTTCTTGGCTACGGATTTGCATCGACAGTGGCATTTTCGGATGACCAGGCAAGGTAAAAGAATTCAGCTGTGCATGATGCACAGTTGACGTCGTAAAGCCCGGAGGTGCAGCACCTGGTGGAAAAGCTCAGCAGGGAAAAGTATTGAAATAAGGTTTTCAAATATTTGATGCAGGTTTTGAAATGCATTATGCACGTGCACGGCACGCTGTACATTCAAGCCTTACGATGTTTCAACCAAGCACAACTGCACGAAGCGCCCAAGCAAGAATGAAATGAATGAAGATATGATTACTTGTAATTGTTTAGTCAATTTGGCTAGCAAATGTTTCGAATATTTCTGACGTATTCAAGTGCATTCTATTTGTGACCACAACCAGAGGTCGCATCAAAATCAGAAAGGAGGCGGCAGGTTTAGATAAGGACAAAACATGAATCAAGGATAAGATTGTGTTTTACAGAGTCACACAATGGGTCTGTTTGACGCGAACTCACACGCTAGCATTCAGAAAGTGCAGGCAAAATATCGTGATGAGCAATTCGACGTTTATAGCGCACTTTGCACGCTTTCTAAGCTGGTTTTTTAAATCCTACAAGAAAGTTACTTTAAGAGCCAGCTACATACAAGCTACATGCAAGCTCAGGAGGCACCAGGATGCTTGCTTGGCGAAACTTACGTAGCCGCCTGCACAGCTGTAGGCTTTAAACGTGCACTGGGCTGGCACTATCGATTCTATAAATAGATCATAAGCTCTCCCGTGGCTGCAGGACGCCACCTGGAAGACACCTACAAATAAATGACCATTGCACGCTGAACTACTCAATGTCACAATATTCGCTTACAGGTCAAGCTCGATTATAATTGACTATCCAACCGATCTTTGTATAAATAAACGTTACGGTCTACGTGAGGCTAGAACTCTTTCTATAAGCTTTATCCATTATACTAAAAATGTTAATGAGCATGCATAGGTTATAAGCACTGTGACTTGATAACGTTCTTCTTTGATGACATTTGCACTTCATCCCTTGAGCCAGCTGACTCATATTTTACTCAACCAATTAAAATTTTGAACGTATATTAAACTACTCTAGAATATGAAGGAATTATAAAGGTGACAGCACAATTTTACCCTCGATTAGCTTTCATGACCAGGTCATACATGCCTTCCTCGTCAAAGAGTCATTAATATAAATCAACTATATTTTAGCTCAGGTTTTGCAAAAGTGTGCCTCTCATGAGTTCCTTATTTTAATCTTGAGCCAACATAATCAACACCTAACATGGCAACCAATATCTATCTAGCGTCAAGCATTGCCGAAGTATGTGGTGTAAGTGATCGTGGGTGGAAGTATCACCACATTGGTAAGTAGGATAACCTTATAGTTTGAATTTTTCAACTTATCTGTTTCGCCCTCTATGTATATATTTCTCCGTGTATGTGTGTGTCTGTGTGTGTATGTGTGTGTGTGTGTCTCTGTGTGTGTGTGTGTGTGTGTGTGTGTGTGTGTGTGTGTGTGTGGCTCGTTTGTGCTTTTACAGCTTTCTCTGTCTGCTATTCTCGCGTCATCAACTCTCTTCTTTTCTTGGTCTTCTAATTAGCTAACGCTAATTTAAAGAACTTAAAAAAATTGCCGAACATGTTCTACGTTGTCCTACGTCTGTTTACTTATTTTCTGTGATCGTGGGGGCCATTTTTGACTGTGGATCGTAGCAGTCACTTGTGTACACATTTTGTGATTTTCGAACCTATTTTTCTGACGAGAGCTGCTCTAACCGACACATGCATTCCAAATGATATTGAAGCATCAGAGCTTGTTCGGGTGTATGAGTGTGTGCGGGTGTACGTGAGTGTGCATATGAGTGAGTGAATAGGTGTTGGTGTGAATGTAAGCCTGTGCTTGTTTGTGTAATCGTATGAGCTGTATGTGCTTACATGTTAACGTATTATAAGCCTGCATGAGCTCGTGTGAGGGTGTGTGAAGCTCACATGCGTGATTTCATGCTTATGTGCGTGCATGAGCGAGAGCGAGCGTAAGTGCATGAGGGCTTGCACGTGTACAGGTATGCTTGCGTGTGTGGCTCCAAGAGAATATGAATGCTTGTGCGCGAGTGAGATCTCTGCGTGTACGCATGTGGTAGTGTGGTGTTTCATAACAATAGTCTCCCCTCTGACTTGAAAAGTAATTGCGCCGGTACGTTAAACAGTTGTTTGCTAATGTCAAAAAGGTACAGATATGGCGGTTCGGGTGAAGCCATGCTATGTTCTTCAAGTCTTGACATTGCAATGTATCTTGCTCAATAGCAGTCTCTAGCCTTATTCAGAATTCATAAGATATGAATTATTTTCATAATTCTAAGTGCTTCGTACGTTTGTCCTACTGCTACCACTTTTCCTAATGCAGACAATGAAGTTGATGTTATCTTTGTTCTCTCTCTAGTAATTTTCTTATTTTATGTTGTTCAAATTCATGATTATTAGTATTGAATTAATCAATCAACTTCAATTAAACTTCATAAAAAATATTGTTTAAATTCTAAAGTGTTAGGTTTGTTCTTTATAATAAATAGGTAGGTAGAAAATGTAGCCCATGGTCTAAAGCTTACGAGTTTGAAATCCAATCCAATTTAGTTAAGGTAACCTTCGGGAGCAACCAGTTTGCTAAGCACTACATTACCATCTTTCATGAGTTATCTCAGAAATTACTGTTCCAGCAGCTTCCGTAGGAGTTTTGTGTCTATCGTTATTCCTCACCTTTGATATCCCCTTTCAGGATGGCGTCGATCGAAGCTTTCAGTACAGGAGGGCATCCTGGTTGAGCTACGCCGCCGTTGGGATAGAAGTCAACGTGTCCACAAGCCGCCGCGATCCCGGCTCCACCTTGCAGCAGAGGTGCCCCGTTGCTGTGAATTACGTCAACGAACAAAGCGTCACTTGGGTCCAATCGCACACGTGCATCTTTACCGTCAAAATTTGGACCAGCCGGATCCAAGCCTACAGTAAAAGCATGTAGTGTTGCTTTATTTGTGCGAATCTCTTTCGACCAAAGGTTCAATATTTAAAAAATGTAACACACAACATACTATCATCAGAATTTTTGTGAGAGCTTCCTTAATGGTAGCATGCTCAATGTCAACAAGTACAACATGGTCAGAGTGCCAAGCATAGGGTCAGCAAGCGGATACGGATAGCTGCAGCATGCAGAGTGTCAGCATGCCAAGCACACAGAGGAAGAATCACATTGAGCTATGAAGTCTTATGATAAATGAATGTTTTTAGTTTCTTTTTAAATGGCGTCAACACAGGGACGTCGTGGCGCCGTTTGGAGGTAATTTGTAGGCTTTGTGAGCATACGAACTAGGGGCACGGTCTCCAAAGGATCTGAGAATCGTACAAGGTATAGGTCAACGATTTGCTTCAGAAAGGCGTGCAGTATGATACTTAGCCTATTGGGGCGTATATCTGATGGATAAGCTGGAGTAAAAAGATAGGAGGAAGTAAATGTGAGTTATAGGATCTTGAATTCAATGAGCTGCTTTACTGAGAGCCACTGCAGGTAAGCTAGAGGTGCCTTGATCTGGAAACTGCGAGGCTCACGACAGATAAGACTTTAAATAATTATTGGAACACTATTCATCTCTAGCATCGTCATAATCAGAGAGATTCAGCTCCACACCATACCTCAGTTTGTACATGAAACGAATGCATTTCTAATTACATTACACTTACTGGAGACAATTAGAATGCCGTCTTAGGTGAAGACACGGTCGGCACTTGAAGCAGGAGGAGCTAACTTTAAGCAGGAGGAGCTAATGCCGTAAGTTAAATGGGTTTTCAGCATCGTTGTTGATAACTCGAGTAAGGCGGCTGTCATTCTGTTGCTTAGGAAAACGTTACCAGAGCAGCTTTGATTAGAATACGGCCGTTTTTATTTTACAAAAAACACTCCGTTCGTAGAGCTCTTTATTCATCTGCTTTAAATGTGCAACATTGCTCGACCCGTGACCTTAGTCGTTAAAGGCGACCACCTTACTCATGAGCCAAACGTTTACTCTCATAGGTTAACTCTTGAGTAGCAAGACAAGTTTTTGATCGTTATCATAGAGTAAACAAATTCGTCATTTGATGTGTGTGCTGTTTCGTTGGCTTAAGCTGAGACTGACTCTTAGTCAGAGCTGCAGCACAAAAGCTTGGTGGAATTTTTACAGCTTAGCAACCATGCAACTACTAAACTTCTGTGCAGTTTGTAATCAGAACCACTTGTTCCTGGGTGAATGGTGTACCGACTGTAACCCGAAGATTTTTTTCTTGCTGGTTTGAATGCATACATGGAATACATTACTGCACGTGCATTAATTCTGGAGAAGCAACCAATACAATAAAAACAATGATGCCTGGTTCATATGATATTTGGAATGAGATAATAATTACAGGTATTGTAACCCTTATCTAACTGGTATTTCAAATGCCAGTTTAGAAAGTGGCAAACTAAGTTCAAATCGCGTGAGGCGGCTAGAACAAAAATTCAAGCGAGTACATCTATTTTCTATCTCTCGCGAAAGATTCGAATCGGTCCTATTGGATGACTCTTCCTGCCCCTAGGTGTTAACTAAGTAGTGGGGTGCTTGCAATTTGCGATCCAGGTCGTGTTGCATAAGTCTAGCAGCGGATAATCTTGTACTGCCTGCGGCCAGCTGCTTGATAGCTGCTGAGGCTACTCTGCTTAACCAACGAGGCGTACGATAGATCAGCTGACCTTAACCTTTACCTTAGCTAGCCTAATCAATCACGTGGGTGATAAGTGTTTTAGCTAATTTCGGATAGGTATATTAGCATCTTTAAATGACCACGTTCTGGAAGAAAAATCATGCTATTCATCAAAGTTAGTATTTGCTTATTTTTACTCGGATGGCTTGTAAGAGAAAATTTGAAAACAGGAAAATAGCCTTTTTTGCCAAAAGTCATTTATTATTGTAGGTTCTTACGTCTTGCATTTTATATGTTTATCTTTAAACGGCCAATTTCATGTTATAGCTATCCACATCAATGGCAAGCGGAAACTAGTTTTGCCAAGTGTTTGGCCCTTCTCAACCAAGGTCTAGGTAAATGCATTTGGACAGAGGTCGTTGGCTCGAGCCCTGTGGCATATGTAACTCTTAGGGCACTGTACCAATAAATTATTTTTCCATTGTTTTATCTATAATGAGCTAGTAAAGTATTTTTAGGCTTTTACTAAAAAATCCATCAAACCGTGCATCTGGCAATTAATATTGCTTCTTAGCTGGTCAACATATCAAGTAGGTTCTGCCATGTGTGTCCTTAATGATGGAAGCTATGTTGGCTAATGGTTAATCAACGGTAAATAGAAAAATTCTTTCTCTGACACAGGGGCCTGCAATAACTCAATTATATCATACCTAGTTGAACTATTTCAGAAGTTATAACCTACTCGTGCCTTTAGGATTTCTGTGAATAACAAGTCAGCTGTTCCTGTCATTAGCTTACTGACAGCATATCCTAAACTACGGAGCTCATCTTTGTGATTCAACAGCAATGGCGTCATCTCTCTCTCAGCCAACTGGCATACCCTTACCAATCTCCGTCGCTCCAACTTCTATGATATTCCAGTTTCCGACTGCCTTCCTGCTTTAGCTACCCTTCTCACTTTCTCTTTGTTGTGTGAAAGGAAGTTAATAGGTTACAGCATACGCACCAGAGGCCAATAGAGCTGTTTGCACACTTCAGCAAACTATCTGTTCGAACACACCTTAGTCGTCATGCCATTTTTGACTGGCGAACAGAGATATAATACGTGATATTATTTTGATCTAAAAACTCTTTGTCCTTGTGCATCATATAAATGAGTTATCTCTCATTTATGGGTAAGCCTGTAGAGCTTACGGTAAATGGTGAAAATCTGTTTTTAATGCAACTCAGGATACAATTTATCATGAGGATGGTCGCAAATCTGACACAGTTTCAAGATAGTTTGGAATTATGGTCTAGATAAAGTACATCCTAAAAATGTATATATTAGCAAAGCGATTACCTGAGTAGGTAATTGCTGTCATAAAACAAGTGGCGTTTAATGTGCCACCGAAAGCTAGCTGGCTTGACAAATACATACTCCTTGGACCTTAAAGTCACAAGTGAAACTATTCTTGGTCTAGTGCTTAGACTAATTCTTAGTCTGAGATTGATCCCCTCAGATTGAGATCATCCTTCCTGTCTGCTAAGCGAACGAATAATCACGTCTTGCATAGGTACTTACGTTAAAGCTATACAAAGCCTGCACATAACTATATCATAATTCAACGCACAATTCACCGTCACATTTACCCTGATGAGAGGTTATGTTGTAGCATTAGGTGAAATTAATAATTCGGCTCCTCCGATCCATTAGACGTGTCTCTTATCGTAACAGTATCGTCGTAGTAGTAGCCTAAATTACGGGAGAGGCGAAATGCAAGATTCACGGAAGTAATGCGTTTACGGACCTCGATATGGCTTCATATTTCCATCTCACTCGCGGCTGCTCAGAAAATGCATACAATGAACGCTCTATGTATTTACCTCCTAGTCAGAAAGAGAGGCAGTTGCCTAGTTGCACTCAGTGTAAGAGAGTCTCCCTTCCTGCAGCTATGCCGCCCCTCCGGCCAAAAGTCTAAAGCCAAGTGTACACTGTACACAGTCTTGTGTCTGTCCTCCTTTTCTTCTTCTTTGGTCATATTTATTCCATAAACTTTACAAGGTCATTTTCCATAAATCCTGACTCCTATTTGCTTGACCCCCTAAGTGACCATGCTAAAATTGCTTTGTTTAGAAAACTAGGAAACGACCCTCAGTGAGGCATCTCCAAGTGTATTGGAGTCTACCGAGTTTACCTTTTCGCCTGCTACCTCATGATCTGACTCCTGCATGACGAGCTCCTAGTGTCCCATACGCAGGGACTCTGGTTGAAAGATTCGATAAATGTCCGGTCATGTCATCCACCAAGCTTTCCCATGCTATGGCGTTCCCTTAATGGCGCTCATGATTAGTCCTTTTTCAGACTTGCCTCAGTCTTGGCCAAGAAGTTAATGTTATTTATAATCTTCAGTAACTCCACAAAGCCAAAAACAGTGAGCTTTACGCATGAGAGTTTTCTATGGCACTCCCAAAGCTATGCGGCTTTCGGTACACAATCGGTAGCCAGCAGACTTCATCTCAAGCAACAAGAGAAAGATGAAAGCATAGCTGAGTAAGTAGAGCCGTCGAGGTAGTGAGTAGCACGGAAGTTGCAGCTCAGGATAATTAGAAAGGATTTGCCATAGTCTGCCGTAGGAGAGTAGACGTCGTTGCATAAGATTTGCGGATTGACTTATACAGTCGAGGAACTGCAGAGCAACGAAGAAGCCAAGGCAAAAACAAGCAATCGAGTGGCCTTAAAAAAGGCGAGAGATTAACTATACTGTGTACAGCACTGGTCCACGACCTGTCTGTTACAGTTACACACTTGCCACGCTTCTTATCGGGCGCGAAGCTTCCGCTTTGTTCACCCTAAGGGACTTGCTAGGCCACACGCTGCTTGGCCTTGCTCTTTCTAAACATCGGACCAGCAAAGGCCGCGGATCGACCCTTCCTGATAATAACTTCCAGGGCAAGCTAATGGCTGAGGATCACCTATGGACTGCAGCATGGTTATATAACTTGCAATTAATTGCACATCCCGTCTTAATTTCTGCAACTCACTGCTTGCTGGCCTACCGGCATGTGCAATCAGGCGATTACAGCTGGTGCAAAACTCTGCAGCTAGGCCTGCTTATCGTGAGCGACACAGTTGCCACATCACAACACTTCTCGCCGACCTGCACTGGCTCCCAGTCAAGCAGCAGATCGACTTCAAGGTTTTGTCGCTGACTTTTAGCTCACTTCATTCTTTGGCTCCAGCCTATCTCTCAGGTGTACTCCCCCACTAGACCAAGCATCGTACCAACCGCTTTACGAAAACGAACAGTTTACCAATACCTAGTAAAAACCACAATACCTTTGGAGACCGTGCATTTAGTTCGTATGCTCCCAAAGCCTGGAACTCACTCCCGACTTGAGTCATGACATATCCTAACTTGACCGCATTTAAATAGAACTGGAAGACACACTTATTTAGGACAGCATTTAGTGGGTCCCTGTGATTCGTCCTTCGTGTGCTTATGCGTGCTGACACTGTGCAGGCTGCCACTAACGGCACTTGCATTGTGACCCTGTGCATGTCATCCCTAACCATGTTATTCATGTTAATTATCAAGCATGATATTACTCACCACTCAATCGCGTTTATCTTTGCGGCTAATGTAAAGTGCCGAAGAAGAGATTGAGTTCTCTAAGGGAACTTTATCAAGTGCATTATTATTGTTATTATTTGTATTATTATTATTAATACGCCATGGCCACGGGTCTCCGAATTGAAGAACCAAGAATAAACACGCACCAAATAGACCTGAAGTAGGTCAGTGATGAAAAGTACTAACTGCACTTTATTTAGCATACTTGAATCACCAACTAATCATGCAATAGCAACAATAATTATTCATAACATAGAATACGTGTAAAGTGACTAAAAAAGCAAGTAGGGCTACAGCGACAACTTTTGCTAAGTGCATCCGCCAGTAAAGCAGCAGAAGCTTTATTAATTTCAAACTAGAGGGTCTGATAAATCGCAATTCCTTGGACGTTGGTAGAGATATAAACAGCTCTGATTTTCTCCAAAAGATTTGTATGCCTCAAGGGCTAATCTCTTCGATGAAACCTTCTAAATACTCAAGGTTGTCGATACCCATTTGCAGATTACGTTCGGACAACGTCGTTTTAAACTAGCTGCTTTTATCAGCGAAAAGCAATTAATAAGGTAATTGCTATTGAGGGTATGCTGTGCACACTCGGATATACAGAAAAACAGCGACAGCGACTATTTATGTTAGTCTAGCTGTTTTCCGAAATCCTTTTCCGCCTATAATAAATGTGCATTCTCAGAAGAAACGTAAAATGGCCGCTCACTGGTGTTCTCGCTTATGTCAGCAAATCATTGAAAATCTTTGAGGAATACCTGTTATTCTCTGTAGTCCACCTTTCAGTTCGCTTCCAGCGTAGCCTGCCGTATGGGCGCCTAGGCTGTGGCCTATGATGTGCACTTTCTGCAGGCTGGAGCCACTCTCCACCAGCCGCTGAACGAGAGCGGCGATTTGTCTGCCGACTAGACGGGTGTTGGCGGTTGCTTTATTGTACGCCGGCTGAGCCGCCCCGACGGCCCAGCCGACGATTATCACGTTACAGTTGAGCTGATAAATTAAAAACATAGACGAGCAAACAAGTTAAGAGTCCCACAGGCCAGGGCAGAATTTATTCTCGGCCAACGTAAGTACCCCGCGTCGTCAGTAACAGTAACTTACCGAATTGAGAAGAGAATCTTTCATGCTATTCATCCAACCGGCGTTCTCGCTTTGTCCGAACCCATGAACGATAAGCTTCACCGGAAGGTTGGCAGCAAAACCCGAAGTTCTCACGACGTTCGCGTCAGTGTATGAAAGCTCTTTGGCCGGGCCATTTTTTGTAGCCCTCGTGTACAGCAGGAATCGCGTGCCTACTTGGTCAGGTGAACTCGGAACCTCTTTGCCGGCGTTGTCAAATGGTGGCGCATTTTCGAAACAGCCCAGATTTCCATAGCACACGCATGACGCTGTTCTCACTCCTATCACAAGATTAAATTTGAAATTTGACGTGGCAATTCTATTCGAGCTCGATCAAAAGCTCAGACGCGTGAGCACGGGCAAAGCTGGGAAGCAAAGTAACCGTGATCTACCATTTTGTAGCATCTGCACTTGCTGTGTGCACAAACACCACGAGAAGAGAGAGAGAGAGAGTACTGAATAAAAAGAAGAGAGAATCGATTGATAATTATTTAGAGAGAGTGTGTGCACAGAAAAATGCATGATATACCCTGTAGGATAACAGGGAAAAAGCGGCAGAGCAAGTAATAGAAGACCATAATACAAATATTTGTTTAAACCCGGCAAATATTCAAAAAAGTTGGCGCTCTCCGTTTCACCGTGATATCGAAGCTTACCAATCTTGACCAAGTGGATTTGTAAAATTGAGCATCCTAAAATCGAACTATCGACTTTCATTAGCTAGTCGTCATCGCCAGCTCAGACGCAAGGTAGGTGTACGTTGTCTGGAAAAAGATCTCAAGCAGATTTGCTATAGTCGACCATGAATATTTCGCCTCACATTTAAATGTCACAATTTTTAGTACTAATTGTATCCAATCTTTAGGTTAATTACTAGAAACTGCAACAATCTCAGTCAATTCCCATACGTTACCACTCGCCTAGATATGTTTACTTATAACAGTGTGATCCACAACAGCTGTGTCGTCATTGCAGCGGCAAGAACACACGCCATGAAGGGTGGATACTGAATTCATGCCGGACTCACTCCATGAGCTCCTATACAATTTCCCCAGCTAATAAAGATGAGCTGTTAATTATCTAGCCAGCGAAATTGTGCTCTCTGTGGTTGAGACATTTATGTGTACCCGTCCGGTTGTTCAACAACTCTACTCCTCAAGTAAATGTGCATGTGCTCATATTTTTATAACATCTACTAGCTGATGATACAATAATTTTCATGAAATTAGCTACTAATAGCATTGACCTACACCTGCGCCCCGTGGAGTGCAAAATCATTGTATAGTATTCACTCTTCACAACGCCTCTGTCACTGGCCGTGCACAAGTAGTTGCTGTGGCAACTGCACAGTGGCACGAGGCGGGAAGCGCCATGATACAGAAGCGTTGAGAGCCTGCTGTGCCAATTATCGTTTGACCCTTAATTACGCGTCAGCGGTCAAGAAGGAAAAAGGTGATGCAACTGCTCAAGGTTTTTGAGCCATTCTTAGATAAAAAGGTTTAGCAAAAGCTAATCAAAAGAATGACTAAAGATACATTACTCGTGGCTCGCAACGGTGGTAATGTATGAGCGAACAATCGAGCGATTGGTATATCATAGATGCAAATCTTGGTCCTGCACTGCAATCACTCCGCTCATCCAAATCGCTTCCATTTTCGCAGAGAAAACCTTTCAGCTCACAGCTATTTAAAATAATTCGCACTGACCTGAGCACAGTGCGATGACCAGCAACAGTAGAGCCATGTTCCGCTGGAAAGCGAAGTGAGTGGTAGCAAGCGATGGCAGATAAATGAGAATTTATCCCGTGAAAAAGCATATGGCAAATCATCAGATTATCTTAAACACAGCCATTTACTGCATCTTCTGTGGTTAACTTATCAGGCTGATAAGCACCATTTAAATAGCCGTCCATCTATTTTTGCTCGAGGGCGCGGCAACAGCAGCGTGACGTACATAGAACCAGCTAAGTGCCCTGCAGCTGACTGGTAGCCTCCATTGACCAACTGCCATTGTGGCAAAATTACTTAGAAGCTTTGGAATAATTTATAAACGAACATTATTAGTTAATTATTATTGCGATGCCGAATATCGGCTCTTTTTTCCGTATTACATCCTGCCACCCATGCCATGCCGCCATTTGATAAGGATCTTTCAGATTTTGATGCATCGAATCTACTTTTAAAATAAAATAAGAAAATATAATTCATTTGTATAGCTCTCCATGACAACTTAATCTATATTCAGGCGCTTCACCTACGACTCGGCGCTTGAGCCCGCGACCTCAGCCAGATCTAGGTCGGGGCGAGCAACTTAACAGCTGGACCAAACTAGCTACTTTTATTATACTATGGCTAAATTCATTATTATTCAATGCGTTGCAATAGTAATCTTTGGGCTTCGGGATTGACAACTGCTGCAAACGGCACTCACCCGAGTCCTGAGAGCTTAATCAATCAATGAGGATTCCCGCCTAATAGCTTAAAGCTGTTTAAAAGAGGAAGCAGTGCTCGCGGGTGACTCGCTCTTGACGATGTAATATCAACGCAACACACCTCATTTTGGCTCAACAATAGCAAGCTTCGGTAAATGTGATTCTTTTAAAACTCTGGAGTGTGCCACCCACGACAAGCTTTGAATTTCTTTCCTCAATCGATTTCACAGGCCACCGGTCACAAAGTCCAGCTTTATTACCAGTCTAACTGTGAACGATTCATATACGAGTCTGTGTCTTCAGAGTACGTCTAGAAAACGGAAGTAGCTGCAATTTTATTATCCCTATCTAACTGAGTCAGTAGAAATCTTTTTAGAGCCAACCGAGTCTGAAAACTTAATTGCAACACATTTTTGGAATATGGGTCCAATACCTACAGAAGCTACGTTTTGAAAGTCATTGCTAGTTTACTCACTGAACTGACAGGTGGAAAGAGAGCCATGTGCAAAAATTAATGCAGTTGGTGAAATATGTTTCATCTTTACAAATTAAAACTTATTTAAAATAAAGGCAAAATTGGTCAAATTCCAAAATTTTGAATATAGGGTACTTTAAAAGTAACAAATGGAGAACGAAAGTGAGAAAAGCATTCAAAACCATGCACATTTATGGCATATAAAGTTTGAAAAACTAACAATAGAGTATTCAAAGAATATTAATAAGAAATTTCTATAGCAAATAGCGGTTATTAAATATTTTATTGGAGTTGTATATATATCATAAGGAATAACATAACGTTTTAGTATTAGAACGCACAGCTTCAGCGCGCATAAGCACTTGTTGGAAAATTCCAACCGTCAATATAAACTATGTGAAAAAATGGTAGGTATTAAGCATTTTTTCTTCTGTCGTCAAGTCAAGGAATGCCATGACGTCAGTTGAGAGTGATTCTCGTGCTTTGGTCGCAAATTAGTTGACATAATGGTTGCTACATGATTGGACCTAGGTTAGAACCAAAACTATAAGCACACAAGTTGGGTCAGTAGATTGGACGGTTTTTCGAGCAACCTTGGGGAAAGTTCGTCCCATACTTAAATATTAGTAAAAGAACAATGAAACATAGCAGTTCATAAAATAAGCTTCAAATATGTATTCCGATTGTTTTGGAGCCATGGTAGGTATTTCAAACTATGAGCAAGCATTTGCATTGGCGTATTCTTTGTGGGCATCATTTATATTTTAGAGCACACTCTTTATTGCAAATGGCTTTTTGATGTGCTTTCTTAGTTAATGTTCATTTATATTACTGAGCTATTTTCTTTAAATATTTAGCCTGTTCACCAAATGCATGGTTTCGGTATTTATTTAGATTTTTATGTGCGACGCAATTTCATTTCAGCTTAGAAACTTTAATGACAATCAATGAGCCTGAATTTAACTGAGAATAACTCTTTTCCCGAGTTTATATCTCGATAGTGTAGCTCCTGAAAAATAATCAATAACTGGTGCAAAAGGTAAGTTGATAACAACAGTTTCAATTTTAAGAAAATATATTACAAAACTTCAAGTACTGTTTCACCGTTGAACCTATCGCAAATTTAGTTAAGCAATCTCCACTAGCTATCCACTCACAGTGTTTATTAATTTTGTTTGTCATGAGATTAAGCATGCAATTGCGACATCAAGCCTTCGACAAGCGTTTCTCATCAGCTGGACCTGCAATCAGCTGGCTGGTTGTGAATCAATCCTTTTATAAGAAATCCATTGATTCACTGTAAAATTTAATGTATCTCTGTTTCCAAAATCATAAAGCCACAAAGATTAAGTGTGAGTTACTCTGGAGAGTTTTCTAATGCTCAAAATCATGCTCAAAATCTAAGCGACTTTTTGGCACACATGCAGTAGCCAATAGACTTCGTCTCCCACGACAAAAATAAAGTGAGCACGTGGCTGAGTAACTTCATGACAGGTTCCTTAGCTTTTGGGAAGTAGCAGTACCAATTCGTCTTCCGTGATTATAAGCACTAGGTGCCAACAAAACTTGAAATACTTTTTTTGATCCATTAGCAGCTGATTACAAACGCAACCATTAAATGGCTGCCGCATTCGTCGTAGGAACTCGTGCATGCATGTCCAGAGCTGGGCCGATTGGAGTGCAGAATCCGTAGATGATTGTCCTTGCGAGCAATACTGTTTGCTGGTGAGAAAATCTGTTCAAATTTATTTGATTAAACATCACTGCTTTGCATTTGACGATTGCCTATTCTTTAACGGTGTCTTGTTAATCATTTGAACTAAATAGCTCAATTCCTGATGTTAGCTGAATATGAATGGGCTTGTAGTCAGATAGTCTGGGATGTGGGTCACCAGTGGAGAGTTAGTAAAAACAGGGTACGCTTAGTTACGAGTACGTCAGCTTAACTAGTTCATGCGTTTGTGACATTTCGTCTATATATTACTTCAATTCCATGTAGTCAAGACTCCCGATAGTGCCCTTAATTTGCACAAACTTGTAAAAACTTACCAGCTAGTCAAGTATTTTGTCAGAGGCTGGGGTTCCACGTCACTAATATTGGTTTAAGCTTTACTGGCTCCCTAAAAACCACGGAATCAACTATAAGATTCTCAGTTTGGTTAACAGGCCATTGCAATCGCTAGCACGAGCCTCCCTCGTCCACGCTCATTGTTTTAAATCTCTCAATGAATTAAGATACTCTTGGACAATCCTGATATATTAGTTCCTGAGCATTTCTTCGGATTCTCCTTTGGACTTATTGAAATTTCCTTACAATTCACATGATCGCTGTTTGGGATACTCTCCTGCTTTCTGGGTCTAGCAATCTCATGAAGTCAGTATCCACAATAATTTTTATAAAGACTTTCTGAAATGACTGTGTACCAAAAGATAGATGCAAATATAAAAATGGCAAGAAGTTATGGTATCCTATCTTAAGTCACACTATAAAACCAATAAAACCTGTACAGTTTTCAAATTTTAGATACATTTTGACTAATTTTAACTACGCCTGTGCTTTTGAATGCATTATTTGTGGTTATTTTACCTAATAATTGAGTTTCGAAATGTCATGCTTGAAAATCTAGTTCCATAATGATTGTTTCAATTTATTTTAATGGAGAGCAAGAAGTTACTAAGGTGATTCTTCTTGAACGATATCATTAAGCCATCCAACCATTTTGGAATAACATAACTCGCAATTTCCACGTGGTAGACTTGAGGACCTCGACCTCTTCTCCGGAAAATAGCGTTACGATACTTCCTTATAGCTATATTACAGCCGGGTCTACTCACTAAGAAGCTAGGCAATCCCCATCAATGCCTGTGAAAAAGCGTCAAATTGAGCGTGACCAATACCGGTGCTGATCGCGATTCCTAATCTAAAGCACAACCCTATTTTATGTCTACCACTTAAAGTGTATGGTAAAATTGTGAAAAGAGTTATTAAAGTATTCCCACTACTCGTTGAAGCCAAAAGTGTGCAGCCCATATAAGCGAACACCTCTTTTATCAGTAACTTTCCAAGTTGTATACCAAGCAAGTTGCTAACCAAGCTAATTGTTTGGGTTTTCCAGACTGTATTTCAGTTTCGTACGATACTTGGAAGCAGCTGTATGTGTATATAATTAGGTGTAAATATTTAGGTGACCCCTGTGACTTTAGCAATTTTATGTTGCATCTTTTTAAAATATTAGGCTCCAGAATTAAGAAAACGTGATTTTTCAAAGCCCACTTAATTTCGACCTTGATGTATTACAAAAAGGACAATTAAGGACAGGACAAGCCGAGGAGTTACGCTTAGGTCTCCACACCATAAGATTAATAAAAATGCCATTATGTGAAAAACCTAAAATTGAAAACTTTGCTACTAGTTCTTTTCACAAATAAGCATCTTATAGTTATCATTGCTGTAGTTTATCCCGCTTATAGACGGTTCAGCATTTCGGATAAGTTGCATTTAGTAGAGCATTTAGTTAATTTGAATAATACTTGTCAAGTTGATGTGCTGGAATTACTGCGGTATCAATAAAAGACCAACCTTGCTCTTTTTTTACATAAAATTGTATTTGAATGGGTCCAGCTAACACAATATTGAGGTTTTATAAGCGCGATGTTACGAAAATGTACTGGCAGGTTAGACAACAGCCTCATATCAACAATAATAAATACTATTAAATAATATTAAAACTGATGCATATTTCGTGATTGATTTTCTAATAGCAAATTGACTGCGCTTTTAATATGCTTGACTAGTTTACAGACAAAGTAGTTACTAAGCATGACTATTATCATAAATACCCCGTTGTAGCATAGTAAGATTGCGATAATTGAACTCCTGAAACAACATAGTGATGCTTGAACTCGTGGAGCCACTTGAGGTTGAGTATGCCATATCAAAACTTTTAATTTACTTGAGCTTTATTTACTCGCATATCTGCTGGTTCTGCAAAGTTCGTGCGTGCCAGTCAGAACTAGAAATGTGTCAACAAATACAAATAAATGTTTACTCGATAGACAGCGATGGCTCAAAAAACCTGGGCATCCAGGAAATCGAGAGTTGCCCTCAGATATGATGTTTTGGTATTTTACGGAATGCTGGCACCCAAAACCTCTACCGAGCCTATTATCATTCAGGCTACTAAGGGAATTTCCTTCCGCAAAATATGCCCAATGAACATATCTTAGCGTTGTCTGGCTTATATCTCTTTTTTGACCTAATCAGATTTTCCGAAGAATATCATTTTTCTAGTGCGATCGAACCAACTTTAAGTAAGATTTCCTAGACGTACCAAGGATCACATCGCTACAAATGTAGTACAACAACCTCACACGGCATTTTTTTGAGCTTTCCGTGAGCGTTTGGAGAATACTTTTTAAAGTGCCATACAACAGTGTCATACAGAAGCGTTATACAAAAAAGTTATCTAATGAAGAAGGAATTGAAGAAATATTTTAAATTATCACATGGAACTTTACTTTCTCAATTTTTAAATGAATCTATTACATAAAACCTCCTGGTATTAATGTAAACAACAAAATTGTAATGCATGTAGCGCACCAAGGTTTTGGCTGATTAAAGGTTTTCCAAGACTTTTAAAGCAGATTTGATCTTTCCTTAAAGCTCTTTTATCGTCAGTAAACGTGTTTGGCTGATTTTGTGCTCTAGCTTAACTACCAATTTTTGGGATAGTCTCGACTCAGCTCTGGCTTACGTCTGCGCATGTGCAAGAACGGATGCCACCCAAACCTGGAGAATTCCAAAATCTGTGGCAAACGTAGTCGCTGAGATAAATTTTCCAACGGAGAAGTTACCGACATATCAATATATTTCAGTGTATGGTGTTCTGATTGTCCTATTTAACACTTTCATTAAAAAACTGCAAGTGTTTCAGAACCTTCAAGAAACCACTGAGCAAGTAAATTTGCACACAGTAGAGCGTGTACAGTGGCAGTATTCATAAATTGCTACTTGCATTGCTTGTCTAAATAAATTCTATCTTGCATTTGTCATTTATTGGACATCGTTTTTGCACAACACCGCAGAATTTCAAACCTGCGCAGTATTTCATATTTGAGTTTATCTCAAGAATGCGGAAATTTTTGCATGCAGCGAATATCAGTATTCATAAAATTCTTTTGATTCAAATTGTTTATTTTCCGTTATTATTTCCTTTTTTGACTAAAATTAGCTCACTTTTTAGCACAAAAGTCAAAGTTGATATATATATAATGCGACAAATATTCTTTGATACATATTGCGACAAATATGCTTTCAATGACTATTCAAATGCAATGCATTAAAGGTATGGACATAATTTATGATAGATATTGCGGCCTAACCCACACTATTGAACTTAGTGCTAGGCGTTAACGTGGAAACCTAAGAAAATTGATGCTGAAAGCTAACAAAAGGTGAGTGCGCATTTGCGTTTTTTCAATTGCATACAGAGAAGAGTCAATCACTTTAGTTATAAATTCCACTAGAGACTCGCATGAGAATGTGCTACTAATTTGCCGGTCTCAGTAATGACACATTCTAATTCTCCAGCGCATACAGGATTCTCCCTCTGATCGCCTGCAAAAGGAAGTGTAAGAATTATCCATAAGCAGCAGCAGTATGTAAACACGCTTCTTAATTGAAATCCCATGCTAATTAAATGCGATGCAAATAGTGGCTACCACTTAAGCATTCTCCATGGAAGAGGCTGTTTTGTCCCGAGAGATAGCACCAAAAATGTGCAGCGCTGAAATTATGTTTCTGTATTTCAGAAATGCACATATTTTCGCTGATGACATGCTGGCGATTCTGGTGCAAAAACTTGATCTCGGAAAACTCAGGAATTAAGTGAAACATCTGCCATAATTAACAAGTATTTTTTCAAATCGTGATTGAGATTTTTTAATGCAATACTATTTAGAATTTGGCACAGTTGTTTTTATTTAAATTTGCGTAATGTTGACCCACATTTTACAATAAATCTATGTATTGCTTAAATTCATATCGTTTAGGTGCAATGAGGTCCTTAAATTATAATTTGAACATTGGAAAAGGCGATAATAATCTTGCGAGAACTCTGTAGACCTTACTTGGGCATCTTACAGAAAAAAACAAGGCCTAATCAACCTAACATAACTTTAAATGTTCGTACGTTAATGCGTCTGGTGAATAGAAGTCACTAAAAGATTTATTAGGAAAGTCTACCTATCTTATAACAGTTAGTTCTTTCGTTGGGATTATGGCTAAAGGCAGTAATATCATATGACTATTACCGTCAATGTTTTCAAATAGCTTAGAAGCACTACCAATCAGGTACTGAATTTCCAAATCAAACGCTTGGTTTCCTCCAGCTACTGTGGTTAGGTGAGTCCGTCACAGCAGTGGACCTGGAATATTAGGGATTAAATCGAGCAGAATAAACGAACTTTTCTACGAATGATATAGATAAAAAAAGACAGATTAGCAAGCCAGCCTGTGTCGCGCTTCTGAAATTCAACGAACATTGCCTCAAGCATCGTGCGAGTATCTAGATTCGCCACTGGAAAAGACTTCGTGCTCTGCCAGCTGAGCGATTATCTCACGTGCGACACGAATAGACAACAGAAACAGGCTGGAGTTAAGGTGCGAGCCCTATATGACTGATGAGAGTAAATCTCTTTCGCTGACCCACGCCTTGGCTCCCTCGTACCTATTTTAACTGGTGCATCACTTTCCGCCTCTACGTGCTCTCATGTCCTGCATGGACGATAAAACTTTCAGCTTTTTCATTCCTCATTTTAAAAACCGTTGGCAACAAAAGCTTTCGCTCCGCAGGTGATAATAATAATAATAATAATAAGCTTTATAAAGTGCCCTCAGAGAACTCTTTCGAGGTGCTTTACATTTGCTGCAAAGGTCACGCGATATAATAGTTGGTGGTAATAGCAGAAGATACATGAACGTGAGCTTTAGACGCCACGGCGAATCCTTTGGATTCAGCAATAGCATTTCTTTTGGGCCGTATTAGGCAAAGACGTTGCGTGCTCGCTCTTGGCAGGTCATGGGTTAAAATCCTTTAGTGGGCGATCCTTAATTGCCAACTAAAAGCAGCGTTGACTGGCAGTAAGGATCATCTACCGCTATACAAAAGAGGCTTTCAAATGTGCAGTGCGGCTGAATGAATCGGCTATATGTGAGACCGGTCATGTAGCCAGACACTGGAGCTTGAATGGTCTTTTTAAAGGCAAGGAGGTGAGATGACACAGTTGCATGATGGCGGCAGTTTTCCAGTTTCACTATTATTTTTTTAACTTCATCGGCTCAATCTTACCTGATTCAGCCGATTCTCAATCTTAATGCACGCTCCCATTAATAACCTTGAGCATTTTGGCCTTAACTGCTGCCAAGGATTTCTGACAGCGAAATTTGTGTTTTAATATGGCTGTAGCCTGCTAGGAACCACGAGGGTAGAGCTCCGTTCCTAAAAGACAGCCATGCCTAATGATGCAGCTGCTTCCTTTTGCACCACTCTGGACTGATTTGCTGACATCTCTGTGCCAATAACAATAATAATAATAATACTATACTTATTTAGCACGCTCACAGAACCGAATCTCTTTCAAGGTGTTTTACAGGTAATGTAGAGAAAGCTCGAATAAATCACTAATGGTAAAATTCGCAATGTCATCAGGCATAATACTGTTAGACTTGACTGACTAACCATTGGACCTGCCTGCCGCGAGCTTCATAAAATTTTGTTAGGTAGCGGCTCTGCAAAATTGTGAAATCAGCATCACTATAATTTGCGAAAATCTCAAATACTTGGAATGTAGATAGCTCAGAACATTTATCGCACAGCATTGCAAAGCTTAATAGCTACCAAAGAGTATTATTAGGTTAACCAAAAACAGCCTTGGTCAACAGTTGTAAACCTGGTAGCAGGCCCAGTTTGCAGGACCAATGCCTACGAAAAGACAGAATGGCGGTGGGGTTTTTAAATGGGTTACCGACGATAGGAAGCCATAACATTCGGAAGCGCGCTTTAGCGATGGCAGCACAAGCACCAGGGCGATTCAAGTGCTGCACTCTTCTCACGTGATGCGAGGACCGTCAAAATCGTGCTCGCCTGCAGGACCGGCTGCTTCCAGAACAGTTGCACGCCTAAGCAAACTTGCACGAGCGAATTTAAAGTGCCTAAAAAGAGATTAAGTTCTCTGAGGATGCTATGTCAAATGCATTATTATTATTATTTTTATAATTGACGAAAAGTTGTCGTCCAGGAGTATGACCTGCTCCGTGTATACAGTAGGTGTACGGAAAAATTTTCCAGGGTCTGTAGTCATTTTCTTCACACCTACCACATAACCAGTAATCTTTGTATCTTCTGCTGGCTGTCATCCCTCCGTTGCGTATCTTAAGTAAGGGTAACTATTTGCATTTAATTTTCAAAAGACTGTATGAAATATTGTAGCAGTAATGTAATTTAATGTAATGTATCTCTGTCTGAACTCAACAAAGTTATGAAGACTATGTTAGGTGTTAAGCAGGAGAGTTCTGCATAGCAAAAAATCACAGCCAAAGGGGCTTTCGGTATGCATTCGGTAGCCAACAGACTTCTTCTCATGCATCAAAGAGCAGGACCACTTGAAAAAAATGAGCCATAGTCGGCACCAGGAGAGTAGTCGTCAGTGTGTAAGAATTGTGGAAGCGAGTTCCACAGTCTAGGGCCTGCAGAGCTAAAGCTTCTGTCGCGAACTGTCTTTAAGTGGAGAAATGGAAAAGCTAATTTATTGTCCATGCATCACTTGAATGCAGCATGAAGAAGTTGAAATTGGTGCAGCAGTTCAGCTATGTATGGAAGAGCCAAGCCGTGGCGGGCCTTGTGGATCGGCACAGGAACTTTGCTGTGTATCCGTTGATCAACCAGCAGCCTCCTGACTCTTTTAGCAAAGGAGATACGTTGTCAAACCTCTGAAACTTGAAAACTAGCTTTGCAGGCATATTCGTAGCCATCTGCAGTCGCCTAGTTTCTGTTTTGGTAGCCCATTAAAAAAAATTACAATAATCTAGCCGAGACAGAACTAAGGAGCCAGTTTAATCTTTTGCAAGCCACGTTGAAGAAAGCTCATATTTTCCTTTTACCCCTCCCAGCATTCGAACACCTCAATATCTCTCAGCGAATTTGCTGCATAATAATAATAATAATATTGCACTTGATAAAGCGCCCTCAGAGAACTTAATCTCTTTCTAGGCGCTTTACATTTGCTGCAAAGTGATACGCAATAGAATAGTAAGTAAAATCATGCTTGAAAAACAAACAAAATGAATAACATGGTTAGGGGTTACATGCACTGGGTCAGCATGCAAATGTGGTTAGTGGCAGCATGAACAGTGTCAGCACGCATAAGCACATCGAGGACGAATCACAAGGACCCACTAAATGCTGTCCTAAATAGGTATGTTTTTAAGTTTCTTTTAAATGTGGTCAGGTCAGGGGATGTTCTGATGCAGGTCGGGAGGGAGTTCCAGGCTGTGGGAGCATACGAGCTAAATGCACGGTCTCCAAAGGATTTAAGGTTTGTACGAGGTATTTCTAGACTGTTGGATTCCGAAAAGCGAGTGGTACGATGCTTTGCCTGATGGGGTAGTATATCTGAAAGATAGGCTGGAGCCATAGAATGAAGAGACCTAAAATGTCAATGTGCATGCATTGATGACATCCGCACATGGATGGCGGCAAATCTTCTAAAACTAAACGATAATCAGACTAACTAGTTATGGGCAAACCCAGCGTGATTCACAAATTGATAAAGCTGACGCTCAAAATTGGCTCTGCCAGCAAATCTTCTGTTGAATCAGTTCAAAATCTAGGTGTCATGTTCCACAGTGACCTCTCGTTAGACGACCGCATCAGCTCTGCAGTCAAATCTGCCTACTTTCAGCTACATAAAATTGCTAAAATTCGTTTTTTTTTAGATAAAGATACCACGTCTAAGTTAGTCCATGCATTCGTGACATCCCGTCTCGACTTCTGCAACTCACTGCTTACTGGCCTACTGGCATGTGCGATCAGGCGATTGCAGCTGGTGCAAAACTCTGCAGCTAGGGATGTCTGTCGTGAGCATCTCAGTTGCCACATCACACCATTTATCGCTGACCTGCACTGGCTACCAGTCAAGCAACGGATTTTAATTCAAGGTTTTGTCGCTCACTTTTAGGTCACTTCATTCTTTGGCTCCAGTATATCTCTTAGATCTTCTCCCCCACTAGGCCAAGCATCGTAGCATCCGCTTTTCAGAATCCTACAGTTTACCAATACCTCGTACAAATCTCAAATCCTTTGGAGACCGCGCATTTAGTTTGTATGCTCCCAAAGCCTGGAAATCCCTCCCGACTTGCGTCAGAGCATCCCCCGACTTGAAAACATTTAAGAAGAACTTAAAAACACACATATTTAGGATAGCATTTATTAGGCCCCTGTGATTCGTTCTTTATGTGCTTATGAGTGCTGACACTGTGCATGCTGCCACTAACCACATTTGCATGCTGACCCTGTGCATGTCACTTCTAACCATCTTACCCATGTTGTTGGTTTATCAAGCATGATATTACTCACCATTCAATTGCATTTCTCTTTGCTGCAAATCTAAAGCACCTAGAAAGAGATTGTGTTCTCTGAGGGCGCTTTATAAAGTGCATTATTATTATTATATTAAACAAGATCCTTGGGGAAAAATAAGTCATGCCAATGTATATGGCATTAAATAGAGCCCCAAAGGAGCTAACAATTCACCACAACACTGAAAGAGTCAGATTTTGATAGGTTTCGGTATTTACACTTGATGAAGAGTATTTAAAAAACTGGTAAGACTTGTATCTACTTTTTTATTTTGGAACACCTTTCCATAGTTTTTGCCCGGATTGTTCGCCCATTAAATTTGTTTTCATAATGCCAAACGGAAATACACTAATAGGATTTCGAACCACTAGAGGATGAGAACCATTCTGGGGACGAATCAGTGCCTTCTTTATGGCTTTTTTGTACCTTTTTGTCACTGGCTCTGCACGGAAGTTTTACATCTCTTACCTCAAAATGAGGCCCCAGAGAGTTTCAATCAACATGCCGAATTCATCTGACGACACTTTCAAGTGCATGATCCTTGACTGTCTTTGCTTGGTCCACTTCTGCTCGCCATTTATACTCTCCCTCTTGCCCGTTAAATCATGCACGCACAATCCTAACTTTCACTTTTATGAAGATGACAAATCGTTTGGCACCTGAGCTTCAATGCCCCATACTTTCCTGCACTTTGAACATAAATAGGCCCGTAGTAGCATGGATCGCTGACATTCACACTTGGATTGGGGAAAACGTTCTTTAATAATTGGAATGTAAAACCTTCATTAGAGGTATGCACAGACTTAGCTTGCACATACATTTTCAAGCATCATCTTCAAAATGAGCAATAAAGTGTATATATATATCGGAGCATCTGTATTATATCTGGATATCGTAGTTCAAAGTGAATTTTTAAGTATTCAACCACATCAGCTATATGGTGAAGTATAGCAACTTTTACTTAAATTCCAGTGCAGAACATGCTTGGCTTTTTTGGACAAGAATTACCATACCAAAGCGAAGCAAGTGGATATATTTTTATAAATCTTGTCTTGAATTGAGTAGCTTAATACACATAGTTCTTCCGGCTTGTGCAATGAGACACTTACAGCTGGTTTAAAATGCTGTAGCACATTTTGTCTTTTGTGAACGTCACAGTAGCCATATTTCCCCACTTTTTCATCTCCGTGCTACAGCTACCCATCAAGCAGCGTACTAATTTCAAGCTAAAGGGTTTTTCATTAATTTTTATGTTTCTGTATGCTCTTACTCGGGCAACTTATCGCCTGAGCTATTTCTCGATGAAGCCAGTCACCTTACCATCTCCTCTTATAACTCGAGCCCTTTAGGCCCGCTTTAAAATATATCTAACCTTCTTCAGATCATGCTTTTAGTTTGTATGCCACTAAAGCTTGGAATTCACCCCATAATGGTACAGTCGAATATTGTATGCAAACATTTTAAAAGCAGCTTAAAACCCACCATTTTCTCGAGTTGTCTGAGTTTTGGTGAATAAATACTTTTTTCTCATGCCTGCACACAATATTTAAGGTATACCTTACCACTTGACATGCTTTCTAGCAGTGCCCTAAAAGTGATTGAATATGCATTAAATTTCCCTAAAACGCTATAAAAGAAATTTTTTTATTGGTTGGCGTTTTTCGTTCTTTTCTTTTTCATATTGGTAAGCGCTATTCAGTCGAGCATTTTTTTCTTGAATGTATGAATGTATGTATGTATGTATATATGTATGAATGTATGTATGCATGCATGTTAGTGCATATCTCCGACATTAGCTCTATTCACAGTTTAAGCGGCTTTTGGTACACATTCGGTAGCCAACAGACTTCATCTCACGAAACAAAGGGAAAGTGGGAAGCATAGCAGAGTCAGGAAAACATTTGAGGTAGTGGATAGATGGAAGTAGCAGCTCAGCACTGCTGAAAATGATGAGCCATAGTCGGCAGCACGGGAGTATTTGTTGTTGCTTAAGAATACTGGAAGCGAGTTCAACAGTCTAAGACCTGCAGAGCTAAAGCTTCTGTCGCCAACGGTCTTTAAGCGGAGGAATGGAACGGCTAATTTAGTGTCCATACAGGACCTGAGGGTACGAAGAGGCTGGAAATGGTGCAGCAGTTCAGCTAGGTACTAAGGGGCCATGCCGTGGCGGGCCTTGTGGGTCAGCGTAAGAACTTTGCTCTTTATCCGTTGATCAACTAGCAGTCATATTAGCTCTTTTAGCAAAGGAGACACGTGGTCAAACCTCTGGGACTTAAAAACTAGCCTTGCAGTCAAATTGATAGCAGTTTGTAGTGGCCTAGGTGCTTTCTTTGACAGCCCAACCGAAAGGGAATCATAATAATCAAGCCGAGACAGAACTAAGGTGCTGGTTGAATTATGTGCAAGCCACAGTGGACAACAGCTCTTAGTTTTAGATAGGGATCGGACATGATGGCTAGCTGTAGAAACAGTCTTCTGAACGAAGCTTTTAAAATTTAGGCTGCAGTCGTCAACGGCAATTAAATTACGAGCATGTGGTGAAGGTCGCACAACAGCATCACTTATTAGAAGAGCAAAGCCTTCTAATCCAGCCACGCTTAAAGTGCCCTATAAGCAGCAGTTCAGTTTTATCGTCATTTAGTTTCAAGAAGTTTTTCCACATCCAGGATCTAATTTCGGCTAGGCAAGCATTCAGTTTCTCAGTTGCTGCAGCAGATTCCGACGGTTTGAATGAAAAATACAGCTGAATATCGTCAGCATAAAAGTGATATCCTGTTCCATGGGCCTTAATAACTTTCCACGGGGGTTGAGTATAAATTGAGAACAGCAAGGTACCGAGGACGGACCCTTGAGAGACTCCACAGGTGACCCGTCTCGTGCGTGAGACATGACCTTTTTTACTAAAAAAGCTATTTTATTCGAAAAGGTTCCCACAAATGCGAATCTATGGCATTGCATGATTATTCTTATCCAAAAATTGGCTGACTGGAGCAGATAGGAGCAGTCGCTGACGTCATTGGGCAGAAGGAGCCTCTGGCAGAGCTCTTGTCAGCATTGTATCCCATTTCCGGGCATCCTGCTGCACCGCTTGAACACTTTCCGGCTTTGTAGGTGGACTATAACACAAACGCAAGCTGTATCAGAGAACAATCAACGGTGGCTCACATAATCAAGCCTGCAGTATTTCATCGAAGAATCTCTAAATACGTATGACAAATCATCTTTTTTTTGACATTGATAAATGGTTAATAATAATTATAGCAATAATACATTTGATGGTGCCATCAGAGAACCTAGTCACTTTCTACGCACTTTATGTGTGCTTTAAAAGGCTTTATTTTAATTGTCAAATAGTGAGCACATAGTAAGTTTTCTATCGGCAAGATGACTTGTTAACCGGCTGCTATGACCTGCTTCGCCAGTCACAGTCTTAGAGCAGGTCAAATCTTTGACGACGTGACGATTATGACCCCATAGTTTGTCTTCGCACTGTTTCTGACTGGATATGTAATTGATAGGTCATTTGATGTCGCCACATTTCGATTGGTTGGGATGTCAGATCTAACTTATAAGATATAAAGATAAAACGAACATTGATGTGAGGAAAAATGATTGGCCAGTTAGCCCAAATGCGGAAAGCTGCCCATCTCGGAGGGCTATTGGGAGCTTACAGAGTTACAGAGTTTCTGTAGAGGCGTGTTGGGTGGTGCTTAGTGTGGTTACTTCTCCAGAGAAATTTTGGATTTTTGTTAGTGGAAGCTAAGACGATCACTGGTGAGGCAATCATTCGACTTACAGCTTTGTATCAGTGATCGCTTTTCAAGAGGGCTTTGGTAGTTTAGAATAGGTACCGAGGGCAATCTATGTATATCGTTCTACGGAGGTTTAATGAAAGCACAACCTTGGAGTGATGCTTTGGGCTTTCAAAAATCTTGTACGCCAATTTTTAAGGGGCTAATGTCCTGGCACCGATCCATTGGTACATGGATTTATGGTCATGTCCGGTTGGGGCTGCTATTTTAAAGAGGTATGCTGTACTATTACTTACTTTTTAGACACCTTTGGTAACTAACTACCAACACATTTTGCTTCTGAACCTGAGCAATTGCCCAGTAATAAGCGTGACTTACTGGTACAAAGGTCGATCCAAGTTTAGCCATGACATTGCTAAGGCCTCGATCTAACCAATCCCTAGCCTCGTTTGATAAAGTGAGCATTCGCTTGCTATGTGCTCCAAAATCTGACCGTAAAATTTTCAAAACTTTGGATTTTGAGGCACAGACCACTTTTTTACAGTGGGATTTACTTTATTTTAAATATCGTCGGTACTAAATGTAAGCAGAGCCTTGCACTGCAACCTACTTATATCCTCAATAAGCACGCCTCGCACGTGCACGTGCTAATAAGGACTTGATATATTCTATTTAAACTAACGTCACAAAATCAATGTAAAAGCATGCAACGAAGATTGTTTTTAATTGACGCTTTAATATCTTCATAAGAAAGGGTACTACATAAAAAAGCACTAGTTCATTTCACAAAACAGTTTGGAAATTCGAGCTGAATTCATTCTCAGGGCATTTGCTATACAAGCAGATTAGCAAACACCGGTTTTTGCTGATATAGACTACATCAATGCCATCCTGTATCTTCTTTGGCGCAACCCTAGACCGGCAGCTCTGACTGGTGACTAATTTCTTCCAGCTACATAGCTTTAGCTTTACCATCGCAGGCCTCGTATTGAACTTAGATGCTGTTGGTAGGTTTAGCAGACGGCATTGAATAGTTGAAGGATAATTAAGAATTTCTCGGAGCCGCAAAATGAGCTAATACAGTCCCCGGAATTCAGTGAATGCAGTCGAAGTGGTCTTTAAGGAGGCATCATTGAAATTCATCATATTGAAGCACACTGTGGATGTCGCCTCAGTAGGTTTTGCCAATCTGACGCGACAGTCACATTTGGAGCCAAGTACTTATTAGCTCGGCGAGACCGATGAGGCATGCGGAGCGAAACTTACATAGCCGCCATGCAGGGCGCTACCTGGAAGACGCCTAAAAGCACATGGCAAATAATTCAAGCTGAAATATGCACTGAGCTATTAGTCAGCAGCTCTAGCCAGATCCCATGTGACCATCCAAAATTACTACAGTTGCCTAACATTCAGCATTGACTTGGATGTGGAACCATTTCTGTCAGCTTTAGGTTGCAGGCTAACAGCAAGAGCGAGCATGTGTAGGCTTATCATACTGCAACTTCACTGCGCTCAAATTTAGTGACCTTCAAGTTGTAACTTTTGAGCTCTTTTCTTTATATTCTACTGAATCATCATTAACTGGATTCATACAAATATTTTTAGCGAAACGTACGACTTTAGTAAAGATATCGATAATATTTAACCAACGATTGGGTTTCATCGTCAGATCGTACCCTTCGTCCTATGGATACAGCCATTTATATTAGTGCAGAATATTTTAGCTTAGTCTCGCAATTGCTGTCCACTAACGGATCCTAAGAATTTAATTCCCCAACATGACAACCCTATTTGTCTATAGACAAGCGGTGCAGAAGTGGATAGCCCAAGTTGTCATGACTGAAAGTACAACCTGATTGGTAGGTAGGGTTTCGTTACGATTAGCTTCTTCGAAGTTCCTTATTTTCCCTTCATATCTTGCATACTGTGTGTTGATATTTCGCACTGCCTCTGCTATCTTCTTTGGTGTCTTTCCTGTCATTGACTCCCTACTTCACTAGCTATTCTAGCTAGAGCTGCATTGGAGAACCTTGGCAAGTTGACAGAGGATCCCAATCCACACGGCTACGACCCACACAGCCATACAATGACTTGCTTTAAACCGTCAGAGAATGCATCATGTGGTAACATGAGGTATTTATTGACTGTGCACCGTACCTGTCACTAGCACATGCATTTTAGAATTTTTTAAATATCTTTTTCCAATAAGAAGTAGTCTTGCAAACGCACACTGTCCCGCAGGGCGTTAAAGAAGCCCGAACTTATGCGAGCATGTGAGTGTGTGCTAGTGTATATTAGTGTAAGCAGGATTGTTTGAGTGTATGAGCTTACATTGGTGTGAGTGTGAGCATAAGCCAGGATATGTATATGCTATGTATATGCGTGTTAGCAGTAAGCGTGAGTGGGTGTTCGTGGGTGCAAGGGAGTGGCACCTGGCTGCAACAGAGTCGATGGGGCGTGCAAGTGTCTGCACCAGAGAGCCTGCCAGTGGGTGGTGATATTGCTCGAATAAGTGTTTATGGGGGTTCTCGAGTAAGCCTTTTTCATAGCGTCATCCCTTTGAAAAGTTATGGCACTACTTTTTTAATATTTGATAGCTCAGTTTAATTTTTAGCTTTGCTTTTTTCCGACAATCACATGACAAAGTTTTGTCCCTAATGGGGGTTCTACCTTCATCCAACCCTTATATACATTATATTGTCATTTTCCTTCTTACTGCTTGCATGGGCACTATCATCTGGGCTTTGCCCACGACAATCAGCAATATTTTAAGTTACAATTCTCTTTGTTCTCTCACCAGTTATTTATGCCATGTCATCTAACTAATTGATTGACAAAGTAAACGTCAGAAATAAAATTGAACGGAAACGTACGCAACGATTGCTCAAGTTTAAAGGATTATGGCGGATGTCGTTTGTACCATAAGTGGACTAATTAAAAAATTTAACTAAATGAAAAACACTGAGCATTTAAAAACCTACTTTTAGCAAATTACATAAATCTTCGGGAAAAACTAGTTATTACAACGTCACCCTAACATCTCACATGAGTAAAACCGACAATCACATTTTCCACTGCTATCATAGAAATGTTGCTTTTTCCAATTTGCCTCACCTCCTAAATCGCATATCGAGCCCAGTAAACCTTTCAATAGGCCAGGGCATCCTGGTTGTGTTACACCGCAGTTGGGAAAAAAGTCAACGTGTCCAAATGCAACGGCGATCCCGGCTACCCCTTGCAGCAGAGGTGTCCCGTTGCTGTGAATTACGTTGACGAACACCGTGTCGCTTGGGTCCAATCGCAGGCGTGTATTTATACTGTCAAATTGGACCAGCCGGATCCAAGCCTATAATAATATTATGACGAGTCTTTTCAAGTTTGCTAATCATCTTTTATTAAGACTGCAATATTTAAAAACAAAACAACTGAAAGCTCTCAAAAAACTTTCCTTCAGCAGATACCAGAAAATGATAGCTATAAGCTGTCAACTAAGTTCAGCATATTTTTTGCTGGCTCACGGAAACATCAATTAAAACTGATAAACCAGGTCGGCGTATCGATTCTAAAGTGCTTAGGAGGCTTATGATCTAAAGCCTGTTGCTGCAGAGGCAGCATACGTACAGGTTCTTTTCCTTGCAGAAGAGTGGAAGATACTATTTCAGTCTCAAATCACAGAGGAGGACTTGAACACACCGCACGCATTGATGCACACAGATACTGTGATGGAAGTAGACTGCAATGGCAGTCACGTAAGCCCATGCATTAGTAACAATTCTAATAGCTATGAGTTTTAAATTTCACGTCCAAATGTTCTATATTTGCATAACCAAAAATCACCTGGCATAAATAGTAAAAAATCAGTCTGGATAGTTTTGTATTCAGTTTAACTTACAGATTATATAACTTCTGCTTCCTTATTATTCTGTTTAAGGACCGCAATTTTCTCCAAAATAAAAAATCAGACCAATTTAGTATTTCAGCTTTTCACAGCTGACACAAAGTAGATTAGCAAGATGGTCTAAGGCGATTTATTTCTTATTGGCATAGGATGCATGCAGCGAATATATTCCTGCAGGTACGTTTAATGTAGGGAATTAGGCTAGACAACAACAGTAGGACTTCTTGCTAAAAGTGGTACTTGAAATGGCATATGAATTAATGGTATTTAATCCTAATCAAACTGGTATTTTAAATGCTTTGAAATACATTTTTCATGTAACAATTAATTAAAATTTTGCCATTATACTGATAGCAGCTATTACTCGGAAAATCTTCTAATAATCATATAAATCGGCTAGTTCACCTAAATTCATTAAGCTCGAGTATTTTTAAGCGTAAATTCAATAGTTGTCTGAAATATGATGTATTATCGCATTCATGAAAAAAACTTGTATCATTGCTCATTGCTAATATCTGACATATTTTAAATTTGACTGGCATTAAGAGGAATAAAGTCAAATTTAAAAAAATAAAATGCATACTCAAAATCACTCAGGCGGAAAATGGCATTCAATTGTCTTGAATTACCTCTTAGCTCTAACTCATTATTCTTTAGAGACCCAGAATTTTCGCAACTTGTCGTTTCGTCGTGTTCACGTCTTGTTTGGTTTTTATTGCTGTCTAATACGACAGCCAGCTATAGATATTGCTAGCTCGACAGTAATGAAGATAATGAACTAGTTAATATAGCTGCATCTTGGCTAGTGAAAAGAGTTCCTGAACCCATTCAGCCAAAAATGCATACAGATACATAGTTTGTGATGAAACTAACTTGAGCAAGTAAGTGGGGGAGGCTGTGCCCTGGCAAGTCACACGGTTCCAGCCATCATCTGCAGCACCGAGTAGGACTATTGAGCTAACCTGCACCTTCTTCACTGCAGATTTCAAGAGCCAGAATTTTGTTGTGGATAACCTTTCTGGATGCCTGCGTGTGTGCGAGTTCGCTGTCGAGTGCTAGCTGCATGCATTTGCACACGTTTGTGCGCCTATTCGAGCTCGTGCGAATCTCAATATGCCGGGCTGCCTGCTGATTTGAGTGCCGAATGACTGGAATGATCCTGCTCACCATCCAGCTCACATTGTTTACAAAGGTTTAGCAGCCAAAAAGCGAGTACATCTCCATACGTCGAGGCTAGATGGCTTTCTGCTAGTGAAAGACCCTTTTTACGATCACGTGATTGGTACTCCCGTGGTAACTACTCAGAACTATTTCATAAAAAAGACTTGTAATGTGCCATCACACCCAGCAAGCATTAGTTGTTTTAATGGAAGGGCTAAGAGGGCTGCCGCTCGCCTGGAGATTCTAGACTTAGCACCGAAAGTGGTCCAATGTGAGGTACACACCACGAGTTGTCGTTCTTGTCACTGATTCAGTTCGCGAAATCTGTTTCGCAGAATTCTCATTACTCACAATAAATGCTGTCGCTAAGCAAGAGCCTGTGCATCATCCTGCATCATTACCTATAGCTAGGACTTCAGATCTGCTCCCGTTATCGTATGTTACTTGGGGAAAACTCAGCAGCTTGGCGCGTCTGTCGTCAATGGGTGTAGCTGCCACATCGTGCCACGTCTGTGTGAGCTTCACTGGCTTCCCATCAAGCGTCGAATTTACTTCCAAACGTTTCTATGTCTGGATGTAGCCACTTGCTTGCAGCAGCCTATCTATGCGACCTTTTTGCCACGAGTTGTCGTTCTTGTCACTGATTCAGTTCGCGAAATCTGTTTCGCAGAATTCTCATTTCTCACAATAACTGCTGTCGCTAAGCAAGAGCCTGTGCATCATCCTGCATCATTACCTATAGCTAGGACTTCAGATCTGCTCCCGTTATCGTATGTTACTTGGGGAAAACTCAGCAGCTTGGCGCGTCTGTCGTCAGTGGGTGTAGCTGCCACATCGTGCCACGTCTGTGTGAGCTTCACTGGCTTCCCATCAAGCGTCGAATTTACTTCCAAACGTTTCTCTGTCTGGATGTAGCCACTTGCTTGCAGCAGCCTATCTATGCGACCTTTTTGCCACGAGTTGTCGTTCTTGTCACTGATTCAGTTCGCGAAATCTGTTTCGCAGAATTCTCATTTCTCACAATAACTGCTGTCGCTAAGCAAGAGCCTGTGCATCATCCTGCATCATTACCTATAGCTAGGACTTCAGATCTGCTCCCGTTATCGTATGTTACTTGGGGAAAACTCAGCAGCTTGGCGCGTCTGTCGTCAGTGGGTGTAGCTGCCACATCGTGCCACGTCTGTGTGAGCTTCACTGGCTTCCCATCAAGCGTCGAATTTACTTCCAAACGTTTCTATGTCTGGATGTAGCCACTTGCTTGCAGCAGCCTATCTATGCGACCTTTTTGCTCCCCCACTGTGCTGTCAGAACTCACTCCTCAACTTGTAGTAGTCTAGCCGATCCTCCCGCAGAATTAAAATCTGCTGGTGATCGGGCCTTCATCTTGCATCCACCGAAAGTCTGAAACTCGTTTCCATCGTGTGCTATCACATGCAATGACTTTGCATCATGAAAGTCTGAGCCTAAGACGCTGTAGCTGTTCTTCTCAGCTTTCCCCGAGCTCCGGTTGACTTGTCTTCTTCGCTCCGGTGTGCTAGCATACTTGCCCGTGTATGTTTGGCTGCATGCTACTGAACAGAGACCTGGCACACCGGTGGTCCTGAGTGTATTCTTGAACGCTTTTGCATTTTAAAGTGCCAAGAAATGAATTGTGATCTCCGAAGGTGCAATAGAAACGTATTAGTGTTAAAAAATCCAAAATTGTCTGCCATATCTCTCTTTCTCAGAGAAGAAGCTATGATGGGTTCCGGCTGATCAATTGGTTAATATAAAAATTCTTGGTGCGACTGGCTAGGCGTGCTTGACCTTAATTTTTTCACACCTATCTGAGCAGCTGCTAATTTTAGCCACACCGTGTCGTCGGCTGCACTTTGAAGGATAAATCAGCAATTCTACTCCTCGTCTTACAGACGTATAGGCGAAATTAACCTTTGATGTACAGATCATTAATTTTAGCAAAATGTTTCGCAATTCAAATGCAACGACACGTTTCCTCCTGCGTCCGACCAAGGCAACCCTTGCCAGCCTTCCTACTCTGCAGCTTCTACCTTATTCACTTCTTTGACTGCAAAACTTACTAAGCTATACTTCTTGCGTTCTCTCTGTTGCATAAGATCAATTTTTTGGCTATCGTATGGTAACAGAAAGCCAAAGCCACTCAGTCTTTGAGTTCATTATGGCTTACTCTTTACTATAAAAAGTTATTTTTTCTCTTAGCTACATTTTTATAGATGGAATTATAATATAATATAATTATGAAACAGACAAATTCATCACTTTTGCTTGTTATTTTAAGGAATCAGTTCCATGGACGGGCAAGGGGATAGCTCAGGCCAAATGCCGGAAATATAGTGCTGATGCAATCAGGATAATAACTACGAGATGGTAATAATAATAATGGTAATTAATTTTTCATAGCGCCCTCAGGGAACTCAATCTCTTTCTAATCACTTGACATTTGCTGCAAAGGAAGCATGATCAATTGGTTAGTGGTAGCACGCTCAATGACAACCACCATGACATAATGGATTACATGGATCATGTGGAGGCTCAAAAACCAAATACACTTTCATAATAACTTCTAAATTTAGATATTAGTGAAACGATGATCTGATTAGCGAATGGGTGACATTGACCTGCCAACTTTCAGTCTTCTGTTCAAAGCCTCTTCTCTCTCTCTCTCTCTCTCTCTCTCTCTCTCTCTCTCTCTCTCTCTCTCTCTCTCTCTCTCTCTCTCTCTCTCTCACTCTCTCTCTCTCTCTCTTTCTCTCTCTCACTCACTCTTTTGCCAAACATTTACTGCTTCGATGTTAAAGTCACAGATTAAATACTTCTCCATGCAAAGACTGACTTTACCAGATCAGCTCTTTATTTTAATCTAGTAAACTGAGAAACATTCTCAGCTAGGTTTGTGTAATTAAGTGAAGACCGACTAACACAAGTCTGTTCATCAATACTTTAAGAAATTTCAAACTTCAATTCACAATTCTGCGTCAATTTTAGCTATGATAATTCATTTTATAGCTGCAAATACACTTAACAATTGCCTGCTAGGATACTTTTAAGAGACAGTTTTGTAACACCACAATATTGCAAATATCTCAAGGAGTACAGCATGAGCGTGACGTCAGTGACTTCAGTTTAAGGGAGCATCTCATGAACTTCACTGGGCGTGTGGCTGGAATAAAAGGCTTTGTAATGTATCTTCGCTTGTAACTCCACAAAGTCATAAAGACCATGTGGGTATTGCGCAGGAGAGTTTAGTATAGCTCACTCACGACCAAAGCGGTTTCGGTACGCATTCGGTAGCCAACAGACTTCGTCTCACGCAACAAAGAAAAAGTGGGAAGCATAGTAGAGTCAGGAGAGCAGTTGAGGTAGTGAGTAGCATGGAAATAGCAGCTCAGGACCGCTGAAAGGATGAGCCATAGCCGGCAGTATGAGAGTAGTTGTCGTTGCCTAAGAGCTGTCGAAGCAAGTTCCACAGTGTAGGACCTGCAGAGCTAACTAAAGTTTCTGTTACCAACGGTCTTTAAGCTGAGGAATGGAACAGCTAATTTATTGTCCACACGGGACCTGAGGGCGCGAACAGGTTTAAACTGATGCAGCAGTTCAGCTAGGTACGAAGGAGCCAAGCCGTGGCGGGCCGTGTGGGTCAGCGTAAAAACTTTGCTCTGTATCCGTTGCTCAACCGGCATCCATCCTAGCTCTTTAAGCAAAGGAGACACGGGCTCAAACTTCTGGGACTTGAAGACTAGCCTTACAGCCATATTCATAGTCAGCTGCAGTGGCCTAATAGTTTTCTTTGGTAGCTCAGCCAAAAGGGAATTACAATAATCAAGCCGAGACTGAACTAAGGAGCTAGTTAATTTTTTTGCACAAACTGTGGGAGACAGCTCCTGATCTTGGATAGGGATCGGACGTGATGGCTATCTGTAGAAGCAGTCTTCTGAATGAAGCTGTTAAAATTGAGGCAGCCATCAAAAACGACGCCTAAATTTCGAGCACGAGGTGACGGTCGCACAATGGCGTCCCCTATTAGATGAGCAAAGCTATACAGAGCAAAGTTCTTACGCTGACCCACATGGCCCGCCACGGCTTGGCTCCTTCATACCTAGCTGAACTGCTGCATCAGTTTCAGCCTGTTCGCGCCCTCGGGTTCTGTGTGGACAATAAATTAGCTGTCCCATTCCTCCGCTTAAAGACCATTGACAAAAGAAGCTTTAGCTCTGCAGGTCCTCGACTGTGGAAATTGCTTCCACGATTCTTAAGCAACGACAACTACTCTCCTACTGCCGACCATCCTTTTCAGCGGTCCTGAGCTGCTACTTCCATGCTACTCACTACCTCAACTGCTCTCCTGACTCTGCTGTGCTTCCCACTTTTTCTTTGTTGCGTGAGACGAAGTCTGTTGGCTACCGAATGTGTACCGAAACCACTTTGGTCGTGAGTGAGCTATACTAAACTCTCCTGCGCAATACCCACATGGTCTTTATGACTTTGTGGAGTTACAGGCGAAGATAAATTACAAAGCCTTTTATTCCAGCCACACGCTTAGGGTGTCCTATGAGCAGCAGTTCGGTTGTATCATCATTTAATTTCAGGAAGTTTTCCGAAATCCAGGATTCCATATCGGCAAGGCAAGCATTCAGTATCTCAGTTGCTGCAGCAGATTCCGACGGTTTGAATGACAAGTACCACTGTGTATCGTCAGCATAAAAGTGATATCCTACTCCATGGGCCTTAATCACTTTTACCCGAAGTGTCTGAAAACTGAAATTAAGTCTTTTTAATAGAGCTCCCGTCCAAGAAACATGGGAGCCGCGCACATACTGGTGGATGTTGTGCTACTAAAAATGTTTACCTGGCTATGCATTAGACGCGTAGCTGCCATTTATGTCTACCGACCCGGAGATACTGCACCACAAGCTTCTCTGCAAGTACTCTCAGGACATATGACAACCCAAGGTCACGGATCAACCATCTGCTTATGAATTTCCAGGTAAGCTCATAGTCCGTGGGTAGGTGAATTAATTACTGCCGTGTGCTTTCAGAACCTGAGATGGTTTGCTGGTCATGAGCGTGAGTCACTGACGTGAGTAACCAACAGGCCAAGCGTTCAAACCGGACCGGTAAGTACATTTTTACTATAGCTCATGACACTTTCTTCAGTGTCCTTGAGCCTCCAACTGATCACGCAGTTTAATTAGGAAGTAATCGTACCGTAAAATAAGTAGATAATTGCTTTAAATAAATCAGATCTGGCTAATATGGCCTCCTCACCAGACCATTAGGTGCTAATTTTTGCTATTTTTACTTTCTTTGTGCTTCCACTATTTAGGAAACGAAACCTGTGTAATATTAAACTATTGATAAAACATATGTCGAAACTCATTACAATCGGTTAAAATAGGTCATATTGGTTATCATTGTATACTTCTCATGGGCTAATGTGTTTGATGAAAGCCTCCATATTCTCAAATTTGTCGGTGTCTGTGGAAATATTACATTCGAGCAATTCATCTAAAAGGCAACGAGAGTTACTACTTCCGGAAAAGAAACTTTAGATTAAAATAGCAGCCCTCACTGGGGGGGGGGTAGGCCGTATGTTGGGTACCAAGGAGAATAAGCTCTCCACGCTTGGAGCAAGATAGCAACCATGACAGCGATCCTGTAAGTTACTCTAGCTCTTGCAAGTAATTTGGTGCTGCCTTAAATCCATTTCAATGCCTAAGAGAAGCAGCTGACGATAGTCTATCTCTGCTCTCCCTTAGAATAGAAGTCGTCAGTAAGCTTTAGGGAGTACCTGATATTCGCTGTACGCCACTTTTGAATTCACTCCAAGCGTAGCCAGCTTTCTGGGTACCTAGACTGTGGCCAATAATGTGCATTTTCTGAAGGTTTGAGCCGCTCTCCGCCAGCAGCTGAACGAGAGCGGCGATTTGTCTGCCGACTAGACTCGAGTTTGCAGTTTCTGTATTGTAAGTCGACTGAGCCGCTTCCTTGGACCTTTGGACTAGTCAACGATTATTACGTTACAGTTGAGCTGTTAAAATTTTAAAAAAAGCAATGAGCAAAACGTCAATGAGTGTCACAGACAAGAGCAAAATTTACTGTCAGCAAATACAAGTACCCAGCCTCGTCGGCAACTTACCGAATAAAGAAGAGCATTTTGTGTGCTTTTCATCCAATCGGAGTTCTCGCTTTGTCCGAACCCATGAACAGTAAACTTCGCCGGGAGGCTGGCAGCAAAATCCGACTTTTTCAACAACATTCATATTCACGTATGACAGCTCTTTTGCTGGCCCGTTTTTAGTGGCTCTCGTGTACAGCAGACCCTGCGTGCTCACTTGCTCTGGTTGGGCACTCGGCACTTGCTTGCCGGCATTGTTAAATGGTGAAGCATTGTCGAAACAGCCTAGGCTGTCGTAACACACGCATGAAGCTGTTCTTACTCCTACCACATAAATAGAATCAGAAGTTGATATGGCACTTCAAGTTTAACTCTGTCGAAAGCTCAGATATCTGGAAAATAAGAACAATAACAGCAGGGTGGACAATTCAACCCCAATTAGAAAGCCAAACCTGCTTTCTCTGTAGGTCCATACACCCTAAGGAGAGAGAGAAATACACAGAGAGACACAGAGAGACACAGAAAGACATAGAGGGACACGGAGAGAGAGAGAGACAGAGAGATAGAGAGAGATGGAGAGAGAGAGAGAGAGAGAGAGAGAGAGAGAGGGAGAGAGAGGGAGAGAGAGAAGGAGAGAGAGAGGAGGAGGAGGAGAGAGGGAGAGAGAGAGAGGGGGAGAGAGAGAGAGAGAGAGAGAGAGAGAGAGAAAAATTTGGTGAGAGAGAGAGAGAGGGAAAGATAAAAACAAGAAATGAAAACCGGTAGACTATGCTAGAGAGATATAACTTATGGACTGGAACAAGAAAAGACCCCGGAAAATTATAATGTGAGGGTGAAAGAACGAGCAAAGGAGGGTCTGAAAGAAAAAAATCTTGCTCTTTTTCTTGCGGTGCAATAAAGAACAAAGTTAGCACTGAACTATTGTCCTGAGTGTCAGCTTCGGCTAGCCCCTATCCGATTGAGCTTTTCTAACATAGAATGAAATAAAATCGACACATCATCTCGCATGAGCGGCATTATCGCCTTCTAACCCGCAGTTTGTCTAGCGCCTTAGAAGCTAATTCGGAATCGTATTTTCGACATGGGAATCCGATAGATTTTCTCGAGATTTGCCGCATACATCAACGTCACGAGTTTTAATACTATTTTCATCGCATAGTGTCTTGAGGTTTTACCGAGCAATAGCATCGTTTTTGTCCACTTTCCGCTAATACTGCTTGACTGGCTTGGTATACTTGCCGCAGTATAGTCCTCCATTGCAGTGACGGCTTTGCTTTGTGATTGAATTGTTGTGCACTATTTCACTAAAATGGTACTGAATCCGCCCCAGACTTTCTCATTTAAATTGCTTTATTTTTTCCATAACAACTAATTGCGTGACGTGGTCGGCTTCCGCCATTGCAAACATTGGCTGATGGATTTCCCATATAGGTTAGGTGTTCACTGTTTATTACTCTGGTCATAAGTAGGAGTCCTGCAATGGGAGATCTCTTGCTGCCTACTGAAAGCAACGGTGACCAAATAAGCTGTTGAATAACGTCATGTTTAACTTTATTTTTTCCGTTAACTATCACTCGTGATGGTGATTATATGTATTTACCTATCGCCTTTCATTTGTTCAATTTATCTACAAATGCAGGATAGTTGCTCAAATTTTCTTATATTTTTAAATGATATTAAAATAATTTTAAAGAACCAGACCCTTAATGGCACTGCCCCAAGTTGTATGTAAAGGGAAAAATTATTATTGTACCTTACATGTGATATATTTAATCATGTCTCTATCAGTGTCCATATTACTCGTGATTTATTTTAATAATGTCTCTATAAGTGTTCATAGTTTACTATATTAAGGGTCGGAAATTTCTGCAGCAACCCAGAAATGGCATGCGATTGAAAGAAGAAATTGCAGATGTGCGATACTGCTAAGTTTGTGTACTCCTATTACTTAACTAAGAGATCGTGGCATTGAAAGGCACGATATGATGAAACTACTAAAAATATTTTTTGATAACTTTAGTGAAAGTTATTACAAAACTTGATTTTTAATCTATATGTACTTGCATGAAAATCAGGCAGTCACTTGAAGTGATACTTCCATAGGCTGCTGAAAAATGCAAGGCTAAGAGTAAATACTTTAAAAAGCGTCTCGGCTACTGGGAAAGCATGAAACGGATCTTGATGACCAGTTATTCAGCCAACCACAGAATGTTCGATCCTGAATTTCAAATTCCGCACGACTTAAGTTAGTATTTTGATCAGTTTAAAGCCAAGTACTGCCCTGACCCTTTGCCTCCTTCCTAAACTATAGACTAAGATCTAAACGTACCAAACACTCAGACTTCTTTTCGCCACTGCCCTACATAAACATGTATTGTTTATGTATCCTCGACCTACGAAGCTAATCAGTGCTGCACCAAATACAGTGCATACAGGCAGGTTAGCTTGTCTTCTGGAAAAGGTTCACTTCAAACCATTTTTGAAGAGTGTTGCTGTTACCGCCTGTCACTCATGCTTAGAGTAGATTCCTGATAAATTTAAATTCCCGCTCAGCAGAAGATTTAAAATTGCATCAGAGTTTGCTAAGCCTAGAAGTACGATTCTATGCTTCTTACGAAGAGCTCACGAAAATGCTTTTCTATTGCTCAGCGAAAGGTCCTCTCACGAAGTGGATCGCATCACTATTAGACAATCATGCACTATACTTGGTAGTAAATGATTTGCCAGAAATTACTCATAGAACACGGCGGCGGTTTATTTTAGAAAAAACGTTAAACTAGTATTAAATCTTAAAACCTAATAGGAGTCTAGCAGCACACTTATTTTACTTGTGTATATATTTTTTTATTTTGACGGAAATAATTTATCTACCCCCTAAACCTGATTGATTCCTACTGACCATAGCACAGAGCGATGACCATCAATAGAGTAGCCATGTTCTATAGCAACCAGCCGAGTGACGACTGATAGCTGTAGCTTGTATTGTACGGTTACTTTTCACGTGCACAAGCATACGGCATGGTTTTGACACAACTATCATATCTGCTACCATTAACTGCATCTTCTGTGGTATTATTTTATTGGGCTGATAAGTAAAGGGCAAAATAGCTCCCCAAATTTCGCTCATCACTACAGCAACAACCGCGTTACTGACAGATAGCTAATTGCCGAGTCGTTGACAGGCGGTCTTGAGGGACGAACAATCTTCGAGTTATTGCGACTAAAGAATCTTCAGACCGATATATGCTGATGCGGTAACATGTTAAATTAATCAGCTGTGCAGCTCTTACTTCATTTTAATTAGCTCTTACTTTTCGTAGTACTTCCATGCAGCTACATCCTGCAGCTAGTCGGTGATGGCTAATAATAATTGTTGGTGTGCTGACGTCTACACTTCTTTCTTAAGATTTTCATGAATTCAATCAACATTAAATTCTCAAACAGTTTTAACTTCTGAGTATCAACTACACGCACAAAATCTACACTCGCCACTCATCAGATTTTTCGATCATTAGATTAATAAGTTGGATCTATGTCTAGCAGCCTAAAGTTATTTGGAAGAGAGCTAGTCCTTGTAAACTGTTTCTGATTTAAGATAAGCAATTATAGATCTTTGTTTACAATTAAAGATCTTTTTCACAAAGCGTAAGTTTCGGTGAGCGTGATCTCGTTATCGTTGTGCCGCTTGCCAATTTTCATAAGCTGTATACACACTTTCATTCAATTTTTTTTTACAAGTCGGTCTGTTTGAAAAATTTTCTTCAGATTAGCCGGTCTACTTATAAACTATTTACAGTATATACGTGTCTACTTCTTCTGACTTTGTACAGACAAATAAGCCGTAGCATTTTATTAATCAGAGCCAAAGTCCATAACAATCCTACAGAAGCCGACTGGACAATCTCAGACCTAATCTACGTACAAAATTCTTTTGAAAATGCGTCCCCTACATACTTACGTTTCGTAAATTTGTGGTTTACCCACTGCAATAACCAGGAGAAAAAGAAATTAATTTTCTCTCTGCAGGCATCTTTATTTTTGAAAAGAAAGGCTACCACTTTCGTCCTTCGGGTAAAAAAACTAGATCACACATATGTTCGACCAGAACATGACTTGTGACGGTATGCCTTCAAGTAAGGTTCGTTGAGCTAGTCATAGGCAGATATGGTAAAAGATAGGGGGAAATGGTTCCATCACTTACCTGGGTTTTCCAAAAATCTATAGCAGAATACGCTTTTTACGCAATGACTCCAGTTTCATGTCATATTAGAACTCGTTACGAGAATCAATAAGTCTCCAGAATAGTCATCTGACCGAGTTGGAGTTTACCTAGTCGTCTCTTTACAGTACAACTGCTGTCAGATGATCAGCAAAGGGTGTGCTTACGAGACATGCCGTGGTTGGAAAACTTCTGGAATTGTGATCTTATAAAAACTGATAACACATTACAAGCGGTGACAATACCTCACCGTTGGATATATTAATAATTCAATATGGGAGTCTTTGTTATCTCTCAACTCGCGGCATTTATTAGCTTTGCTAGTCACGAGATAGAGCCCGCTGTGCAGTCATTACTCATTCGGCATCCTTAAGCATCCATGCTTATCAGTTCAGTACGTCCGGGAACAGCAAACATCAGCTGCTGTTTTGGGCTAGCTCCACTTGCGAAAAATCAATCTCGTCGTTGTACGGCTGCACGTTCCTTGAGCCTAAGCAACGGTAGCCTAGTTTCTTCTTTTATACTAGGCTAGGAAAGTACTTGAATTTTACAATTTCTCATTAATTTTTTTTAATGTTTAAAATGTTTGTAATAACTGAATATGACCGGACTAGTTCTCCTGCAGCAAAATAATAGCAATCGTGTATTTTTAAAGAACAGAGAACATAATCTCTTTTTAAGCAATTTGCATTTGCTGCACGGGAATCACGATCAAATGGTTAGGGCTAGCACGGTCAATGAAAACAAGCAAGCAAAAAGTGATTAAAGGTGACAAGCACAGGGTCAGCATGCAAATATAGTTAGTGGCAGCATGCACAGCGTCAGCACGCGCTAGCAAACTAAAGACAAATGCTGCAATGTATATATGTGTTTTGTCGTCTTTTTAAATGTCAAGTCAGGGGCTGACATGACGGTTGGAGTTTCAACCTTTGGGAGCATCCGAACTAAAGGCACAGCTTCCAAAAAACTTTAGGTTTGTGTGAGGTGCAGGTAAACGATTGGATTCGGAACAGTGGGTCGTAAGATTTTTGGCCTGGTGGGTGAGTAGATCTGATAGGTAGGCTGGAGTCAAAGAACGAAGGAACCTACAAGTGAGTGAAAGAACCTTGAAGTCGATGAGCTGCTTGACTGGGAGCTAGCGCAGGTCGGAGATAAGTTGCATGCAATGTGACAACTGCGACTGCTGGAATGCTTGGAAAGATCAAAGCAATTGCACAACTGAATACTAGCGGCATAGACATGAAAGCCTAGATTGTGGCTTGCAATCACATCGGCGAGAAAGTGTATGAACCGTGAAAAGAATCGAACCTAGCACAAAGCAATGAAGTGACTCCTAGTTCATTGGTTTCTCAGACAATCTTTCTCAGTTCAAAGAAATACTCTAAAGTCTCCCACTGAAATAGGACCTGAAATATTACAGTGCAGTATCAAGAATGCCCAGGCGAGATAAGAGGCACACAAGAAGGACTTCGTGATTAATAGAATCCAAACCCCACGATGGATCAAGCAAAACATTCAGAGAGACTCTACCTAAGTCTGCATTACCAAGAAGGCTGTTCTAAACCTGAAGCAATGCTGACTCATTTGAGAGATTAACTCTAAAAAGAACGAAACTGACTAGCCAAGTGGGAATTTTCGATATATTAGTTCAATATATTAACTGGTCTGCAACGATTCGTTCCAGTGTCTTTGATAGGAACGGTAGAAGGATACCAGGAGATATTTCTCAAGTTCGCTTGGTTTAGGGTTGATTTCTTCAGTATTGGCCTGACTAAAGCATTTTTGAGGGGTGCTGGGACACGACCTGAGGCTACTAGCATATTGGCTATTAATGGTGTTACTTAACCATATCAGAGGTTAAAATCGTCGAGCATGTCAGTAAGTGTCGTGTTAAAGCATCATATTATTGATGACAGGTCGGAAGTGGGATTGAATAGCATTGTCGAAGAAGACATTCTCAAGAGAACAGCATCGATGTTAAGGGTCTGGAGGTTTCGCGAACCGCTGGTTAATTTGGTGCAGAAGAGGGCACACACTTTAGGCTGAATAGTTTTTACATGTCGTCAGATAAGCAGAATTTGGTAGTGATAGGTGATGACAGCTTGCTGTTTTAGGAGAACATTTATGCGAGTGTGTGACTCTCGACCTGAGTAGGGCCATGCACGTGAACTGCAAAAGAAAGTGAGTCAGTCAGTGCGGGAAATTTGGTGCTGAAGGCGTCAGATAATTTATTAAAATCAATTTTATGATCACCCATGACGAGAAAATATTGATTTCCAGCAAGCAGAATTGAAATGAGATTAGAGAACTCGGATATAAAGAGAACTTGGTACATGGGGGAGAGAGGCTTCGGCTACCATTGGCATCTTGTTGTCGGATGAGCTCCAAATAATTGATTCGAAAGACTGCTTCGAAGGGAACTACAGGCGGTTTGAAATTGAAGGACAAGCGTGCGGTAACGCAGACTGCACCAACAGCTTTGACAGATGCACGAGTTCGGAAGAAAGAGAAGAAGAGCCTGTTGGGATTTCATCGTTAATGGTCAGACGTTTAAAATATTATTCACTTGTATAATTCATTTGTATAGCGCCCCAAGAGAACTTAATCTCTATTCAGGCACTTCACATACGCCTCGGTGCTCAAGCCCACGACCTCAGCCAGACCTTGGTCGGGGCAAGCACCTTAATCACTGGACCAAACCACCAACCTATTTCGGCCAGGTCTCGGTCCGGGCGAACAGGTCCAATATTAGTAAATATGGCAAGTATTATTATGGGTATATTAAACATTGAGCGAGGATTCTTAAGGCAATCATTAAGCTCGGCCACTGGCGTTTTAACAAGCCCGTTGAACGCTAACTTTGAGACATCCACAGTCCTGAATGAGGGAGATCGCTCATGGTGAATCTTGACAACGCTTGGATTCCAAACGAGCCGGGTATTCGGTCGCTGCCCTCCCCTGCACGCTAGGTGTTGCTTATCATTTCTTAATTCATAAATAATTAATCTTAACAATATGAAACGCATGTAGTAATGCATTTGAATGTGGAAAACGAAACGATAATAAGTAAGGAAACTCGTACCTAATCGGGAGGTAACTAGCGGCCAGAGAATCTAATGACGCAGCCCCTGGCGGACTTGACCGTGCCCAAACATTAAGCGTTTACATGTCCGCAGCCACATAAGTTCTAATGCGCCACGGTCAAAAAAATAAACCGATAAGCATTAAACCGACCAAAGTTAAATTGCCTTCTGTACACGATGTTTGCAAGAACTTTGATTTTCAGAAGAGATTTGTTCAACAGACAAGAATCGCGAGTATGAATGATAATAAGTAAATACTACCTGATTTAACAGCCTCTTTTGTATTTCGACAGAAGAGCCTTTACGGCTATCATCACCACTTGCACTGTCGATAAATATTCGCCCACTGCAGGATTCGAACCCACGACATCGGGACAGAGGTAGTGAAAAGCAACCGCCTTACCTAGTGTGCCATAACGGCTCACTAAAATATTAAATTAGGATTCAGTTAATCGAGGGCGGCAGTACTAAAATCTGGGACTGCTGAGGTAAGAGTAAGACATGCCATTTATTTAAATCACTCATGACATTTCGTCTATTTTATTGCAATTATCTTTATTCACGACTCCGTGACAATACCCTTAATCGCACGGAATTAGTATACAACTCAGAAGCTCGTCTGTTTTTTGTCAGCTGCTTACCTTCCAAATCACTCTACTTCTGTCCCATCTTCACATGCTCCGTAAAAAGCATCGAATCGAATTCAAGATTATCAGGCATAGTTACAAACCACTTCACTCGCTAGCTCGAATCTTCATATCCAACGTACTTGACGCTCCAGTTCGTTCTCGCACCACTAGCTCTTCAGCGTCCTTTAATCACCTCGCCTTCTATTGTGCTAAATTGAAATACTTTTAAGATTGGGCCTCTTAGCTCTTAGCTCGTAAAAGCCAATAGCCTGTAATCTTTTTACGTTTTCTATATCACCACAGCCATCGACATTCCATCATTTAACTATCAGCTAAAGAAGCTTGTCTGTTCCGATCAGCTATCCCTGTTATTCTTTTTTGTTTCCGAGTGCTTCGTTTACTAACCTGTGCATGATTTAAGGGCACGTTACTGGCCAGAGGTCCTCATAACAAGAGACCCTGAGCATTTTCATTATTTCTTTAGAGTGATTGTCAAAGCATGATACATTTCTACTTGTATATGCTATTGTAAGCGTGATGAGCTGGATGTTATCATTCCTTTACCGTGGACTCTCTTGCAACGAGGTGCAAAGCACCATTGTTGATATAAATTTTTATATATTGCTTTACATGCCACCTAAAAACTTTATTTCCATAGTTATTTTACAGCCTGATTCTACATGTCGCTCTGAGCTACCAAATTAATGAGTGTCGGTCGCCTATGTGCACAGACATTGCAGCGGACTGCGATTTTTGCAAAGCAAAAATTTTTGCTCTACCCTTATTTATCGTCCTCCATGAGTTGTATAAAAGTGGCTTGCAGCTGCTGGCCTTTAACGCCTCCTGTTTATAGTTTTGCACATATCCGTCCCAGTCAAAAATATTGTTGAATCAGATTCACAATCCAAAGATACTGATGTCTACGATTAACCTTCTCCTTAACGACTCCCAGGCTAGCTCCTTGTCGTCAATAAATCCGTAATCGTAAGTCGGTGCACGTGCATGCTCGAGCGAGTGTGTGAGTGGCACCTGCAGATGCCAAGAACTCGTTGGTCCTCGGCTTGCAGCCAGCATCCTGCCGATCTCAAATCAATCATCGCCGGCCCGCTCTGAAACCTCGAAAGATTTTAGCTAATCGTTCATTTGCTTAGTGCTAGATCCGGGTCAGCCGCTACAACCCTTCGTGTGCATGCCCAGAGAGTGCCCAGCGCGTGCAAGATGCAAGGTATTTGCAATGAGTTCGTGTATTTTCCGATGACACCTTAATCTCTATCCGTGCACTTTGTGTGCGCAGGAGTTCACGACCTAAGTTGTCAAAGGCTGGCACCTTATCCAGTGGCTGAGCCAGGAGATGGACAGAGGGAATTAGCCGCCGCCCCGCCCCCACTGGCCCTAAAGGCAAGACAACAGCATTAGATGCCACGTATGTCTCTACCCTTGACTGTCACAAACGACGGAATCATGTCCTACTTGATGAGTTTGCATCTCTAACTGAGCTCACAGCGCGTTCTCACCCAGACGACCTGTCATTTAGTGCAGACATTAATCAAGCTTCAGCTAAGCACAAGCTTGAAAAGCACATGTAAGATCATGACTGACTTTCCATCGTCAGGCATACGAGGACTACTGTAGATCATGCCAATCTATCCTAGCAAACGCCAAGTCTAGCTTCTACAAAAATATTGTTGAATCAGATTCACAATCCAAAGATACTGATGTCTACGATTAACCTTCTCCTTAACGATTCCCAGGCTAGCTCCTTACCTAGTGATCCTTGTGATGACATAGACAATTGCTTCTCCAGATCTTTGACAGCATAGGGAGCCCACCCATAGGGTGGCCATATCCCCCTCTGGAATCATGTTCCGAAATTCCGAGTAGCACCTCTAACCTATATGTCTGCATTCAAGGTCACTAGTGACCTCGCCCTGAAGTTCATATTCCAATCGAATTGGACGACTAGTCCTCTGGACCCTATTTCTACTGTCCTGCTTCTGCGATGCATGGATTTTCTGATGCCATTCACAACTAACATCCTGAATGTTGTCATTATTCGTCATGTTTTTCCTCTCAGTGCTATAGAGCGGCCTCGGGCGACCCCTACCCTGATGTGGACTTCCATCTGATATCTCTGCCATACCTTCGGGTATCCGATGCTATCTTCGCTGTGACTATTTATGAGCTGTCCTCGAATTTTCTTCACAAAATGGGAGCGGCTTAGCATAGGGTGCGATGTCGACATTGGTCGATACGTACTGGCGGGCCTTCTTCAACTGGTCAGTGAGAACCTCCTCGCATCCTGCGTTCGCCCAATCAACAGATCGGCCATCAACCCACGACCAGTAAGTTTAAAGCGCTTAATAGCACTCATTGTGGTAGTAGCTCATCTTCCGTACCTCAGTATGTTGTGAAACGTCTACCGGCGACCTTTACTAACGTCCAATTCAAATTCGAAGGGGCCGCGTCTACCAGGCCAGCAACACATCGACTTGAATGCAAGCCTCTTAATCAGCATTTCCTAGTTGTTTGACAGCCTCTTAGATTCCGCCTACTAAATGTATGCTCGCTATAAACCAATAGGTTACCTATCCGCGATCAGGCTGTTCAGAAGAAGCTAGATGCGTGTCTGCTTACCAAAACTTGCACGACGCCTTGTTCCAGTAGCTTTATATCTGAGACCACCCACTCGGATTCTTATTCTTTCAGTCCATTGGTTCTGGCAAGGTTGATGGAGGGTTTGAAATAGTTTTTCATGCGTTGTTTGATTATAAGATCTGCCATTTTCTCGTGGGCCATCGTTTGAATCAGTTGCAATCAGGTCCTCATCAAACACAGCGGCTCTCTCTGTTGCGATATACCGACATCATGCTGGCTGTCTTAACTTGGTTATAGAGTATTTATTGGAGATCCTCGCTAAATTACTTGCGTGTGACTGGCCGTTACTGATAGCTAAAGACTTCAATTTCCACGTTGAAAACCTTTTCAACAGCCAGGTCCGCTCATTTATTTACTGTCTGGAGAATTTTGGCTTGGTCTAGCACGGTTATCATACCACCCAAGTCGGAGGCCACATCCTAGATCTCGTGATCACAAAGGGTGTCTACCCCACTGACCTTGTCGTGTGCCTGCTGACCCTCTCGGATCATTGTTCGGTCTTGTTAACTGTTAATGCTCTTTTGTACATGCATTGGAATGTCGAACTTGTCCATCGACGTAACTTAAAAAGCATTGACAGAGACAAATTTGTGTCACATGTTTGGGATGCAGATCTTTTCGATCTGCATCCAGACTTGACCAGACCGCCTCACTCATTCAGTGAACACGGCAATTACGAGTGCTCTTGAAAAGCTCCCGTTCATTCCATCCGTGTACAGAGTCGTGGGTATTCCTTTCGATTGACCAAAAACTTCAAAAAGTGCACCATGTTAAGAGCTGGCTTGAACACCGTGTTAAGAAATCGGGGTCTGATGCAGATCTAGTCAATTTAAAAGACTTCCTTCGAGTTTTCATCAGAAAGCTTAAAACCACTGGACTACCTTTTTCACTCGAAAACTGAAGTCCTGCCAGTTAGACCCAAAACAGAGTTATGACACGGTAAATAATTTACTGGCCAGTGCTGAGAGGTCTCACTCCCTAGATATTAACGGCTCAGCTAAATATTTTCAACATTCTTTACTTAAACATTGTACACATTTGTTCATCCATAAAGGCCCCTCTGAGTGCATCAATTGTGGAAGTGCAGCCTGTGGTCTTCCTTAAAAGATTTTCCTAGGTTTTTGCGTTCGATGTGGCTACCTTAATAAGGTCTAGTAAAAAGAGCTCGTCATCTGAAGACTCTATACCATCATCTATCTGGTCTTCACTGGCCGACCAACTTAGCCCTGCCATAATCGATATTTTTAATACTTCTTTAGAAAAAGGGAACATATTAAGTCCTTCGAATCGGAAATCGTTAGACCGATACTCAAAAAGCCAGGATTAGACACATGTGTCCTTGCGAATTATTGCCCAGTTTCCCTTCCTCCTTTCGCTTAAAAGAATCTTGAAAAGATTGTCGCTAAGCAGCTGGCAAAGCGTATTGCAAAGAATGGACTGTCAGAAGCATTTCAATCGGGGCTCAAGAGGCACAACGCCACTAAAACTGCTTCCCTACGCTTTAACAGTGACATTCTGTGCGGCAACGATGACTGGAATATCACTGCCCCAGCCCTTCTAGATCGATCCTGCGATGCTATTGATTACGATGTCCTACTTGAACGATTGAAAACTATGATTGGTCTGGCAGACCAGGCACTGGTGTGGTTTCAATTATATTTTCTTCTGATAGTTTTCAAGCCACGTCTTTTGGGATTCAGGTGTCACCCATGAGACCGATGACCTGTGGAATCCCTCAAGGGTCTATCCTCAGTCCTTTCCTGTTCTCCATTCATACTCGACCTCCGGGAAAAGTGATTAAGGCCCATTGAATAGGATAACACTTTTATGCTGACGATACTCGGCTGTATTTGTCTTTGAAACCTACGGAATCTGCTGCAGAAACTGCTTAAGTGAATGCATGCCTTGCCAACATTTAATCATGGATGTCGGAGAATTTCTTAAAACTAAACGACGATTAAACTGAACTGCTGCCTATAGGACATCCTAAGCCTGTGGCTGGATTACAAGGCTTAGCTCTTCTAATAGATGGTGCTGTTTTGCGACTATCACTATGTGCTCGAAATGTAGGTGTCGTTTTCGACAGCTGCCTAAATTTTAAAAGCTTCATTCAGAAGACTACTTCTACAGCTTGCTATCACGTCCTATTCCTTTAAGAGAAACGGAGCTTTCTTCCATGGTACCTTCCAAAAATTTAACTAGCTCCTTAGTTCTGTCTTGGCTTGATTTTTATAAGTCCCTTTTGGTTGGGCTACAAGAAAGCAACTAGGCCACTGCAGCTGGCTATGAATAGGGCTGCACGGCTAGTTTTCAAGTCCCAGAGTTTTGACTACCCGTTTCCACTGTTAAATGAGCTGGTGTTGCTGCTGGTTGAACAATGTATACAGAGCCAAGTTCTCACGCTGACCCACAAGAACCACCATGGCTTCGCTCCTCGATACCTAGCTGAACTTTTGCACCAGTTTCATTCTCCTTGTGCCCTCTAATCCCGTATTACAATTATATATATATATATATATATATATATATATATATATATATATATATATATATATATATATATATATATATATATATATATATATACAATTAATCAGGTGTTTCTTTTCTCCGCTTAAAAATCGTTGGCATCAGCAGCTTTAGCTCTGCATATTCTAAACTGTGAAACTCACTTCCACAATTCTTACGCAATGGCAACTAATCTCCTACTGCCGACTATAACACATCCTTTCCAGCGGTCCTGAGCTGTTACTTTCTTGCTAATCACTACCTTGACTGCTCTGCTGTCTCTGCTATGGTTCTCACTTTCTCTCTTTTGCGTGAGACAAAATCTGTTGGATACAGAATGGATATTGAAATCTGCTTAGGCTGTGAGTGAACTTTACAAAACTCTACTGTCTAACACCCACATAGTCTTTGTGGCTTTGTAGAGTTACAGGCGGAGAGAGATTAAACTGGCATCAGGTCACGTGCTAGCACTTTCAAAAGCCTGTCGCCAAGCCATGGTTCAAGAAAGCAACACTAAACTAAGAGAACTTGAGCAAATTCGACCCATTCTGAATATCACCGTTACTATCGAAGAATCTGCAACGATTGATGACAGACCAGCTGAACTAATGTATAAAAACTTTGGACATTGCTAGCAACTTCCAGCCAGGTTCTAGAGCTAATCACTCCACGGAGTCAACATTAAGTTGGGTGTATCACAAACTACTAAGAAATGCAGACTTGGGTAGCATATCTCTGCTTGTTTTAATCAATATTTCGGCAGCTTTTGATACTATCGATAGCTATGTCCTTCTTGAGCGCCTCTTATCATCCCTCGACATTGCTGGCACTGCACTGGGATGGTTCAGGTTCTATCTCAGTGGGAAACTCCAGAGTATTGAGGTGAACGGACAAAGATCATCCATGGAAACTCTGAAATATGGGGTACCTTAGGTCTCGGTTCCGTTCTTTTTACTGTTTATAAACTCCCTTTAGCCGATGTCATTGTGAGGCAAAATCTAGGCTTTCGCTTGTATGCTGATGACACCCAGCTATACCTTTGCTTTGATTCCTCCCTGCCTTCCAGAATGTCGAATTATCTCAACTCCCTTGCTGCATGTATTGATGACATTCGCACATGAATGGAAGCAAATTTTCTTAGATTGAATGATGGTAAAACTAACTTACTGGTTATCGGCAAATCAAGTATGATTTATAAATTTGAAAGGTTAAGGCTTAAAATGGACTCTACCAGCCTATTTCCCATTGAATATGCTCAAAATCTAGGTGTCATTTTCCAATGTTACCTTTCAAAAGGCAACCTCATCAGCTCTTCAGTAAAGTTTTCCTACTGCCAGCTACATAACATTTCTGAAATTCGGGCTTGTTTAGACAGGGATACCGCATTTATTTTGGTCAATGCATTTGTGACACCCTGTCTGTACTTCTGTAACTTACTGCTTGCCGGTCTACCGGCCTGTGCAGTTAGGCGCTTAGAGTTGTTGCCAAACTCTGTAGCTAAGCATGTATGTCGTGAGCATTGCAATTGCCACAGCTCACTATTTCTCGTCGATGTGAACAGGCTCCGAGTCAAGCGATGCATCGGCTTTAAGGTTTATCACTTTTTTTAGGTGCCCTCATTCTTTTGCTCCAGCCTATCTATCAGATCGACTGCCCTATCAAGCTAAGCGTCGTACCACTCACTTTTCGGAATCTAACTGCTTATCTATACCTCGTACAAACCTGAAATCTTTTGGAGACTATGCCTTAAGTTTGCATGCTCCCAAAGCCTGGAACTCACTCCCGACTTCCGTCACGACATCCCTGACTTGACCACATTTAAAATGAAGCTAAAAGCGCATATATGTACCACAGTATTTAGTGGGTCTCTTTGATTCCACTTGTATGCGCCTATGATTGCTTACACTGCACATGCTGCCACTAACCATACTTGAATGCTGACCCTGTGCATGTCACTCGTAACCATGTTGTTCTTTTTGTTCATTGAGCATGATACCACTAACTATTCGATCGTGCTTCTTTGCAGCAAATTTTAAGTGACTAGAAAAAGATTGAGATCCCCAAGGCACAATTGCTTATGTATTATTAGCAGTAGTAGCAGTAGTGTACTGTTGACATCCACTAATCGACTACTGCAAACTTACCTAAATTGAATAAACATGAAATCATCGTAATAGTAATGAGCAAACCAAGCGTGACCCAGAAATAGAAAAGATTGACTAACAAAATTGGAACTGCCTGTATATCTCGTCCTGCATGTGCACAAAATCTATGGTCTGTTCCAAAAAACGATCTGTCAGTGGATGAATACATTAGCTCCACAGCATAATGTGCCTACTTCCAGCTACGCAACATTACTAAAATTCGCGGTTCCTTAGACAACGATACTCAATTCAAATCATTCCACGCATTTTTGGCATCCTGTCTCGACATCTGTAACTCGCTACTTGATTGCTTACCGACCTGTGCGATGACGTGCTTACAGTTGGTGCAAAACTCGGCAGGTAGGCTCGTCTTTTAGGAGAGTCGCAGTTGCCACACCACACCTCACCACTTTTCACTGGCTCCCGATCAAGCAGCGTATCGACTTCAAGGTGTAGTCACTGACTTTTCTGTTCCTTTATTCTCTTTTTACAACCTACCTATCGGAAATATTCCCCTCAGGCTTGGCATTGGACCATCCACTTTTCTTACTTGAATCCTTCATCTATACCTCGCACGAGCTTCAAATCATTTGGAGACCATCCCTTCAGTTCGCATGCTACCGAAATCCTGAAACCGGCTTCCAACAGACATCCCCTGACTTGACGACATTTAAAAAATAAGTTTCAAACGCATCTGTGAATGACAGATTTAGTAGATCTTTGTGAATCTTCCTTTTTGTGACTATCCGTTCTGACACAATAAATATCTCCACTAACCATATTTTATATGTTGACATTGAGCATGTTGCCCCTAACCATGGTATGCTTGTTAGCATTGTGCATGTTACCACTAATAATTCGATGGTGCTTCTTTTACAGCATAAAAAACACCTAGAAAGAGATTCGGATTAAGTTCTTTGATGGCACTATACAAATTTATAAATATTAATAGTATTATTAAATCAATACTCTTATTATATCATAATTGTAAAACTTCTAAAACAGCTTACTTCTAATTACTTCACTTAATATTAAAACTAATTTTATCAATCACTAAGATAAAAACAATAGCTTCTCCAACTTTGAAAGATTCCATTGGTAATAAATGTTCAGCATTCAGGCAACATGTAAATATTAAAGAAATGAATTGATATTAGTTTTTCAGATGTAAAACTTATCCATTATAAATTTACTATGATATTAACTATAAATAGAAACGTAACTCCAATAACACTAAATTTATAATGATAAATGCCTTTATTTTTCCCTTTCTGGGATAAAGCTATAAGTGATTTAATTGACAATGAGACTCAATAAGTTCTTTTAATTATATTCGTCACGCAGATTTAGACTTCACAGGGTAGCTATTACTTTCTGCATGTTTCTTGATGCATGACTTGACAGCTGAAATTAGCCTTGATAGTTGATACAGTCAGGATAGCAGGAAATGCCATGCATCAAGATTTGGTGCGCCAATATCATCACCTAAGGATAATGTGCTGCTGTTCCCATCTCCAGGTCTCATCCATGCTCCTTGGCTCGAATGCTTTATTGGCTTTTATACGTTTAAACTGCGCTTGTATGCAAAAAACTGTGCGTTTCTTTGGATTGCCCGATAGATTAACTAAAATGGTCATTAAATCAAACATGCCTCAATTCGACCAGCTCTCTGAGATTCTCGGCCTAGCGGTCCAGTTATGTCAGCATTCCCATTAACTCTTAGACAAGGGCGTGCTAAAAATGACTACGTGCCACAAGTTACAAGCAAATATAAAAATTGTATGGAGTTATGGAATCATATATGCCAAACTTTGTAACCAGTACAACGTTTTTAACTACAAAGTTTCAGGTAAAGTTTTATTCCTTATGTCCCTTCATTCTATGGCTAAAGCGTATCCCTCCGATATACTCCCCCATCAGGCCAAGCATCGTACCACCCGCTTTTCGGAATCCAAAAGTCTACAAATACCTTGTACACACCTTAAATCCTTTGGAGACCGTGCATTTAGTTCATATGCTCCCAAAGCCTGGAGCTCCCTCCCGACCTGCGTCAGAACATCCCCTAATCTGATCACATTTAAAAGGAACTTAAAAAAACACCTATTTAGGACAGCATTTAGTGGGTCCCTGTGATTCGTCCTTCGTGTGCTTATGCGTGCTGACACTGTGCATGCTGCCACTAACCACATTTGCATGCTGACCCTGTGCATGTCACCCCTAACCATACTACTCATTTTGTTTTTTATTCAAGCATGATTTTACTTACCATTCAATTGCATTTCCCTTTGCAGCAAATGTGAAGAGCCTAGAAAGAGATTAAGTTCTCTGAGGGCGCTTTATCAAGTGCAGTATTATTATTATTATTATTCTGTCAAACGTGAGTGAAGTAATCAATTGAAGGACGTCAGCCAGATTTCCGGGAAATTGAAAATTAGGATGCTTATGTTAGCGCTAGGTGACGGTTGTTAACGCATAGTCAGGTTATGATAATTTATTCAGCCATCGTAGTAGAAAGACGGATACAGAGAGAAGATGTCCAATCATGCTGACCAGCATGCAGAGAAGGGTGCGTCCACTTAGCTCAAGCGGCGGGAAAGAACTATCATTCAATAACATATGATAATATAATAACGTCTATAATATATAACAACGTCTGCCCTAACAAGATAGATGTGGGTTCGGGCGTGTCTGATCTCGAAGGATTGACCTCAGAGCTGGCAAGCGATTGGGTGGCCAGCGTTTGCTACACTTCCACCTAGCCACATAGCAATACTGTCGGCTATAAAGAGAGTGACGCACGCCCACACCTTGGATATCTTTTTAAAATGCTGTAATTTTCACCATTACTGGTAGCTTATCACGATTTCCTGTACGATGCAAGACCCTATTTATAGCTATCATTGGAAAACCATATATTAAAATTACTACAGCGATCAGATGTGTCCTAACCTCTTCATGAAGCCAATAATGTGCTGGTCATGTCAGGCAAAGCATTTTATATTCTGCGACTTTCTATATGTTTCATTAAATGCGAGGCTAAAAAAGAGCTTCAGCTTCCAAAATGCCTGTTTTTGCCCAAGACCAATCCCTACATACCCTCCATTTTCAGGGGCACACGCAGTTTCGTCACCTCTTACTATGGCTTAATCAGCCGCCCGACTACACGTAGCAAAGCGATTGAAAGACTGGGATTCCACCACTTTGACTTGCATAGCTACCCAGTGTGATGCTAGGCCTTGTGCTAATTACGAAGGTTCTGAAAGCCTACTGGCTGCTTCAGTTTCTTTTTTGTTTGGAACTAAAATAGAGCTTGGCCTAAATAGTTCTTTCAATTGATCAGACTATTTAATTTGATAGCTTCAACTTTTCAATGAGGCTGAGCACACAGCTTAAATTGTGTTCAAGCAACCTGAAACATTTTGTTTGCGATAGAAAAATTATCTCATTCAATCCTTGCGAGACTAAGAAGCTCAACGAGTTTTCAGAAACTTCTGTCCGAATGAACTACAAACTGTTTTTTACGAACGCAAAATCCCAGCACGTGGGCCCACTTTCGTGAAGTGGGAATCGACCAGGGGGTACATAGGAAGCTTAGTTATATAGCGGCACCTTATCGTTTGCTGTATCAACAGATATTGCTGGTTTTTGTTGATATTAGCTGTAATAAAAGTTACTCTACGTAGCCACTTGAGTTTCTGAAGATAAATAATCAGACATTGAGTGTGCATGCTATGTCGTGCCTGTTGCACTGAATATGTGTATGGCTTCGCTAGTTCTTTGTCTATAAAATATTTATAACTTTAAGTTTAGAAATTATTCTTGTTGTTCTTCAGTAGCATAAATAATGCAAGTACATAATTTAAAATACACATACACGGAATCATCCCAATTTACATTATGCAATAACTATCCAGCGATGCAAGAAGGCAGTCCAAGAAATTGCTCCACCTTAAATTACGGATTAATTGAAAAATAAGAAGACTGCTACACACACTTATTTTGTCAATACGGACACTTAAAATTATGGTGCAAAATGTTTTTTTGTTAGGCTTTGAAGTGCCTAAAGTCTAGAAACAAGCTCATTAGCCACGATTTTAAGTCACCGTTTCTGTTGACGCCTTCCGTGCGTCGAAGATGCCTAAATTATTATAAAAATTTGTGTGTAGGGCCCTTGGAGAAGAAATTCTAGTCCCACAGCTTTAAAACTAGAAAAGTAAAAATTATATACAGCACAAATTTTCATGCTTGTACCAACATGCTAAATCCAAAAAACGATGAGCCTCGGGGCCACCAGTCAGCTGGACCCTAATTAGTAATATGCACTGAATCGTTTAGGGTTACACATCCGAAGCACGCTAAAGAAAAGACACTTTCGCTGGGCTGCAGCGGTAGCTGAGCAGAACAGACAAGTTGTTAGCTGAAACTTTAATTATAAAAATTCAATGAAGGTGGTGATAAAAGTCGGAAACGATATTTTAGACCTTTTGTGCATTCAATTGAAGATCCGGTCAATAAAAGCTTTCCATATCTTATCTTTACTCAAGGAGGTTGCCCTTTGTCTTGCCGCCATGAGAGCTTGAGAGTCGGTGCTCTCGAACACCGAAGTTCGTCGAATTTCACTGGTCAAGCGCTTGCACTTAACAGCCCAGATTGCAGATTCATGTCTTCCAGCGGGTAATTCTGTTTACCCCACTGACAGCACGAGGGATATTAGCTAAAAACTCTCTTATGCCGCAATAAATCTCCCAATTAACATAAACACGCAAGCTTGCAGCATTTTTCCAGGGGGCGCAGTAATCAAGGACTGCTGCGAAAAATTGTCTCTGTCGCTACGATCCTTGATAATGACACCGGGTCATAACCCCCTGACTATGACCCCAGATAATGAGCCTTCAGTTTGCGACCCACAGATTATGACCCCAGAATGTTAGCTCCAGTTTGTGACCTCCAAATCATGAAATCTCGAAACCGCGAACTCCGCTCGGTGATGATTAACAAAAAAAGCCCGAGTTGCATTAAAAAAAATCAAAACTAGCTCTATATAAAGCTCACTCAGGCTTTGACTCTCACAAAATTATTTATCAGACTTTTAGCTTGCATATTGTCCCCTGAAAGTCTACAATCTTCAATGGTACCTAGTAGGGTCAGCACTCTCTGAGAGGGTTCACCTCTGAAAGTCGGCTCACATCGAGGCGGTGCGTCCGAGGAGATTCACGAGGGTCCGACCGAGGGGCCGAGCTACTGTAACTACTGTTCTTTCTTTTCGCATTGGGCTTAGGTAAAATTAAATTCAACCCAATAGAGAACGAACGAAGCTTGGGAGATCTCTCATCAGCTCAACAATGACTCTTGGTGCACTGACATGTGGTTTAAGGTCAAGACTATAGCTTAAAGATAAAAATAGCAGGACCGAAAGCCGTGTAGGCCTTAAAATCCATAAGTAAAACCAATGAGTTCTATAAGTACCGTACATATAAGTACAGTTCATTTATATAGTCGTACATGGTAGATTGATGCATAAAATGTAAAAGTAGCTCAAGAGAAAAGCATTGAAAAATAGCTTAACAGAAATTAAATGATAGCCCCTGCTACACTGCACGTCTTTTAAGGCAATTTAGTGAGATTAAAAAGTTGTTCGGATGATGACGGTCCATGAGGTAAGGCTTTAACAACACCGTAAGCCTGTCCTTAGATTTATTTAATTTAATTTTAAAATTAGGCTTGGAGCATAGATAGTATTGTATGTAAATAACACTAGAATCATTAGAAACATTAGATCGCACATCTCCCTGTACGGCTGCCTCAGATAGTATTGGGCTTCAGCATTTCCTTGAACCTCCTTCAAGATGGTTACATCGGGTTATTTTATTAATATTGATCTGAAAAATCTAGTTAATTCAGCCGTGTGGGTTCCTACTGTTTCGGTTTTCACTTGAAAAGAAAATGAAACTATCCATGTTGTCAAGATTTTCAGATTAACCTTCCTGCTGTATTCTTTCGCAGAGTTTTTATCTTAGCTGCAGGCGGCATTGCATAGTGAAAGAGGGCAATCGTGCAACACATAGTGACTTAATTGTGGTAAAATAAATGCCTAGAAAATCCAAAGCTAACCCCTCTGTTCTACCTCTTCTATAACCATAGATTAGCGGCAAAATACAAAATACATAGTGTACTTTGATATTTATAAATAATACTATACGCTTGATAATAATCATTTTAGGCATTGCCTATCACATAATGCAGATTGGCTGTGGACCTTTAGATGAGTGCATTGACTGCTAAAATTGGTTTAATATTCCTGCTTTAACGAATTTTTGATCGGCCAAGTAGACCAGCTCACCCCACTTCTTTACATAGACGTACATTTTGCATAGTAGATTAATTTCAGGTTTCTACATGGAAATGTAATCGCATCTTGCCTCGGTGGGTTCAAGTGAGGCGTTGTAGATTAGCTGGCATAGCTTTATTTTTAGGAATGTGCAATATGTGTTTTGGAGATCACTTATAGACGGCTTTGTGATCAACTCGAGGCCTTAATAGAAAGCCTCGTAAATAAATGTATGGTATGATAAAAGTCTGGTCGTCATTTAAATTGTGTCTTCCTATTTAGTTTGCAAATCAAAGTGGTGGCGGGCTAGATAATTCAGTTTTTGACGACCGAAGGTTTTTCCATGTTCCGGAACTTTAATGACTGGTAGCCATTTATGGCATAATCCAGGGTTGCGAGGTGAAAACGCCGGATTCATGCAATACTAAGTCACTTTTGCTCTTGGCTTTGAGCCAGACAACAGTTAAGCTTCAGGCTCTGTGCCAACCTGAAGTTGCATCCGAAACTCTGAGCTAGTCAGCATTCCAGCGGTGCGCTGGGCGTCGTTCAAGAGTTGCTGTGCACCACTGCTGTTGCTGGATGCATTTAATCCACCGTTGCCGTCGATTAGACTTGTCTATTCAATGAATTTAGACCTGTTACCTTAAGGTCGAGGGTGCTCTTCGTTCCTTCTGGGTTCCACAATGGCTTGTGTACTAGTGAGCATTGGTACAGCACCTAAACGTTCACTTATTCACCAATATTAACCTTCTTCGGCAAGTATAAGCACTGATGTGAGTCCTGTACTTGCAGCGTAAGGAGTGGAGTAAAACGTCGCGGTTTCATGTGCGTTCGTTGCAGCATGTACGACCAGCACTTCGAGCAGAGTTCTAAGGTACTGAATTTTTTTTACTTTTTAGCAGTGGTGCTCAACTTCACGGTGAGCAAATTTAGATCCTGCGTAAAAATGTTAAGGTTGTTTGAAAAACGCCTTATGAATTTGAGAATGAATAAGAAATACATTTCCATATTTTTAGCTAGTATATCAAATTGTTCAAGATCTGAGATCGGCTACTAATTGAATCCTACAACCCCCACAATGCATCCCAAATTTTTACTAGAATGAACTTGTGGCGCTGTTTTTTTGACAGGTTCCCACCTAGTTAAAGAAATACTTGACACGACTGGTAGATAGCTCAATAGCTCGCATTAGTGCCACGGTGGTCTCTCTCGGGAAAAACTATGACACTATTTCTTGAGACCATGTTTCATGTTCACAGCGAAAACATTTTGCACCAATCAGTGGCCACTTCAAGTTTCGTTCAGAACTATAGCAATGAACTGGACTTTGGACTAAGCCTTGACCTTGCAGGAAAACTACCCATTGGAAGGCTGGATAGGGCGTATCCGGAGCAAGGCAGCTGGCTTACCCTTTCAGGCAGATTCCAAGGGGCATTAGCATTCACTCCCACTTGCACGGCTGCTCCGTGTGGCATCCCTAGTGTATTGCTTCTCACTCCGCCAAGGGTCCATGGTCACTGGTCACTAATCAATACTGTGATCAATTCAGTAGGATTAATTAGCCTATGTCAGCCTAAGGCGAGAGGGATTTGAACTGGTTAGATGAGGGTCTAGAATATATCAGAGCTGCCCTTTTAGGTGGCATTATTCTCCCTCCCCATTGAATGTCAACGCGATCTACTGTTTTGACCTAAGCTGCAACTTTCACGATTGCTTGTGCAAAAGCCTCGGGCTGGGCAGACGTAGGTTAATTTTTACATGTGAGATAAATGTATCGACTGAGCACTTGCTTGTATGATTTAGGGATAAACGCGTACCATAGGGTTTGCCGAGGGAGCTGAAGCCGTACATCAGCGACCTGGTCTCGGCATCCAAATCTCGGTCTAGGCTCTCTTTTAAAGGGCTCCATTTTTATCGGCGGCAGCACAAAAGAATCTGAAGTATTTTCGCGGTTTCTGCTTAGCTCTGGATAAAGTGGTGTGCTATTGCAGTGCGGGCCAATTGAGGTGGGCATTTCGCCACAGTGCTGCTTTCTTTTCAGCTTGGGCAGGGCAAATACTCGGCAAGAACTAATCCTTCTCTGCAAGCACTCGACCCACCAAACTCTTGTCAGCAAACAACTTGTCTCTTAAGCCTTCCTTAATGCGTTTTATTCACCAGCTTGATTCCTTTGTGTCGCGCCACCAGTGGCTACACTAACCCTCCGAGGCGCTCGAGTCTCGGACAGGCGCCTGCCTACTTGTGCTGCTCCTCCTGCTCCTACTCCTGCTCGTGTTGCTCCGGCCGGTCCTGCTCCTGCTGCTTTTGTTCCTCCTCCTGCACCTGCTCCTGCTCCTGCTGCTCATGTTCCTGGTCCTGCTGTTTTGATTACTGTCCCTGCTCCTGCTCCTGTCTGTGCTTCTGCTCGTACGTTTACTCATGCTGCTGCTGGTGCCGCCAACGCAGCCACCAGCGCCACCGCCGCTACTGCTGCTGCCACTCCTGCTGCTACCTCTGCTACTGCCACCGCTGCTCCTGCCAGCGCCTGCACCTGCTTCTGCTGCTGCTGCCTCTCGTGCATCTCCCGCTGCTGCTGCCGGTGCCGCCACCGCCGCCACCACTGCTGTCGCTCATAATTGCCTTCTTCACCCCTGCTATCCTTTGCAGGACTAAAGTTCCGTTACCCTAGAAGACTCAAGCTGCAAGTCGACTTAGTATTCAGGGACTGTTTTTTTGGATTCTCTCACGATTTACGAATGCTTAAAATAATAAAATTATTTCAGATAAATTTACTGTCAGTTGCGTACGTCAATGTGGTGCTAAACGCAAGCTTACCAATTCGACGGTACGAGGGGCTTCAGTCCTTCTCGGGCTTTGTTTAAAATTGGCAGTCTAGTTTTGTGCAACCGGAAATCCCCGATCGACCAATCGTACACCCTCCCCATGTCACGCCCGGCTAGCAACCGCTTTGATAATGTTCTCACTGCTCCTCTTGCAAAAAGCTAATTCTTCAAGTTCATGCTTTTTGCAGATCAATTTTTACACTACATAAAAAAATAGAAAGCTTAGCAACAAATTGTGTCGAATAGCCAATGTACAGCTTGCACTAACTCCTCAAATGCAAACGCTTTGGATGTATAAAATCATGTTTGAGAATATAATCTTTGGGTACCTTCCCGATTAAGGAGTGCTCTTTTAGAAAATCTAGTGAATCTTAGATCCACCTTGCCTTACGACCTCGGTTCTTTCCATAAGCTGTGCTGCACTCGATGCCAAACCTAAGAAATTTAGATATCATTGATAATTATTTGTAGCCGGTTTTTCAAGTTAGTTACTCTTGGAAATAGTTGAAAAAGATAATTAAGTAGGTTTTCTTGTTATACGCTTGACTTAGCCGTTTTAGGAAATGCAACACCTAACAATCCTTATGACGGCAGCTTTCTAGCTCAGCTGCAGCTGCCGGAAACATGTGTTAGCTTCTGTCAACCAAGCTGTCCTACGAGCGCTAGCTCCTAGAGTTCGCTGCGGTTAAGGAATTGTAGCTCATAGCATGATATTTTCTAAGACGGCTTATAAGCTGTGGGAAGATCTAGCTCCCATCGCATTAACGTTAAACCACCAGGGTACATTATTTGATGTCCGATCTTCGTCAGATAAGATCAGTATGATGCGCTGAAGGAATTGTGATTTTGATCCATTAAAGAGGAGTAAAAACTGCTGCTCAGTGGTGCCATTACAAATTGGTCCTCTAGCCGGCATACATCTCGCTTCTGCATACGATTATGTTTGTAGTCAGCATAAAATGGCATAAATTTGTGTATTTTCCATGCCCACCGCACTTGCATTGCTACTAAATACCCTGGCAAGTTATGCCCGGTAGCACGTGGTGGAAAATAGCTAGTAGCAGTTAGATAAGTCAAGCTCAGTATAAGACTCAAAATCCATTGCCCTGTTTTTAATTATAATAATAATAACAATACTAAGGCATTTCTATTTCGCCGTCAGAAAGCTAAATCTCATTCCGGGGACATTACATAAGTAAGTTATAGAACTACGTAAATATGGTTTGCAATAAGACATGAATCGTCAGCACGCATAAACACAGAAATGGGATTCACATGAATTCATCAAATTCTCTGAGAAGCAGGTTCATTTTAGGTTTTGTATAGAATGTACCATGGCATCAGTAAGGATTCAGTTTGGTGCTTGAGCGTAACTCAACGCAATTCACGGTCTCCACCCGATTTAAGGTCGGTTGAGGCACGTGAAACAACTTGAGTTAGAAGAGGGTTTTTTCAAATGCCTAGCCTGATTTGGAAGTAGTTCATATAGGTAGGCTGGTGCCAAACAAATAAATGGACCTAGAGGTAAATGAAAAAACTTGGATTCGATACGGTTGGTGTCCTCAACTGCTCGTCGCAAAACCAGTAATAGCCACAAGCTGGTGACAAGAATTCGTGCTCTAGGGTAAGCACGAAAAAGAAAACACACTGCTCTTTTCGTAGGACCTCCGAACCCTCCCCTTAGTTAGTCATATGCACAGCATAATGCACAAGCAAGCATACGATAAATACGGCAACAAACAAGACAAGTGGAAGAAAGGAAGGCTAAGAAGAACAGGTGCGTCTTTAGCTAAGACTTATACTCATGCACAGTCAACGCAGTTGGTAACTATGTTCACAAGCGAGCTGCAGATTCAGGGTGCGTGCTAACTGAGGTTCTACCAACAGCAGATTTTAACTGAGTCGGGAAACGGAAAGATACCTGGAAGCCGAGGAGGTGCTACATCAAGCTGGAGGAACAAGGAGGTTGGATGATTAAAATGGTTCAAGCGAGTGAAGCAACCTGTGCAGGCAGATGATAAAAGCTCGGAGCTAATTTGTTGCTTGATATACACACGATATTCACACGGATTGAGAATGGGGGCAGTATGCTAATCTGATGGCGAGTAGTTTTTTTAGACACGCTAAGATGACGGGCAACGTTGCTGGAGTAGCGCTAGATAAGGCTATATCTTGAAGGGGATATGTTCCAACTTATGGATGCAGCTAAGTTCAACCACAGCTATCAATTTATTCTTCTCATCGAAAATATTTGGACAATTAGAAACTATCCAAGAGTGAATTTCAGCGATGCAGACCACAGAAAAGCTAGATTATCCAGATAAAGTACTGGGACTTGAAAGGTCCAAGGATAGGTAGAGTTTAGTTTCTTCGGGTTGGAGGCGGCCGACAAGATTATGTTTGATGTACACACCGGCCAAAGGGAGGGTCTAAATAGTGACAATAGAAGATCTACGATCGAAACCCATTTTGTATCATAATTTAAAAGTTTTCCCGATAAGACAGGTAGTTGTATCTTCAAATTGACATATCTTGTTGAGGCAGTACCTAACCAAGTTGATCACCACATCAGTAGTTCATAGGCAAGTCGAAAGACGTTCCAGTCGGATCTGGGGGTCAATTGCGTTCAATGATATAGAGAAATCTAGGAGAACCGGCACATAGGCCCTGTCATGATAGACTTTATTTATTACCAAATCCTGCTTATCTCACCACATGCAGATCTCATTCAGTCTACAATGTGTGCCCTCCTGCTCCTCTAAAATCACCTGTGAGTCACGAAACCGAATGACCCTTGACATCGATGCTGTCCTTGCGAGGATATCTGTTTCGCCTCTTCTGCTCAATCCCTATTCCGACCCATCATCATTGGTAGATTGATATAACACGAAACTAGCACCTGAAAAAGCTCACTGTACGCCTTTGTCCAGACGGCCTATAATTTACTACAGACATTAAACTAGCTAGGTCTACCAAGCACAAGCTTGAAAAAGTATAAAGAAAAGATCAGGACTGAATGTCCATCGACGGGCATGCAGGACTATTGTATATCGTACCAATTGATCCTAAAAGAGGCAAAGTCCAACTTCTATAAAAAAAATTGTTGTATCACCAATACACTATCCATAAAAGCTTATGTCGACGACAAATCATCTCTTCAACCACTCCCAGGTTAGCTCCTTACGTAACGATCCCTGTGACGACCTAGCTGATCGCTGTTCTAGCTTCTTTGTCAACAGGATAGACAAGACCAGGGAGTCTATCCTAAGATGGCAGCATTCCCCCTAGAATGCTGTCCCTCAATTACATGCAGCACCTCAATGTCTACATTCAAAGAGGTCACTAGTGACGTCGTCCTGAAACTCATATCCCAATCAAAGACGACAACTAGTTGTTTGGACCCTATTCCCGCTGCCCTGCTTCTACGACGCATTGACCTTTTGCTGCCATACAAAACTAACATCAATAATTTGCCATTAGCACCTCGAATTCTCTCAACTCACTTGCTGCATGTATTGATGACATCCGCACATGGATGGCAACAAATTTTCTACAACTTAATGATGATCAAACTAACTTACTAGTTATGGGCAAACCCAGTGTGATTCAGAAATTGGGAAGGCTGACGCTCAAAATTGGCTCTTCCAGCATATCTCCTGCTGAATCAGCTCGAAATCTAGGTGTCCTTTTTTCTAACTGACCTCTCGTTAGACGACCATATCAGCTCCACAGTCAAATCTGCCTATTTTCTGCTTAATAACATTGCTAAAATTCGGGCTTGTTTTGATAAGGATACCACGACTAAGTTGGTCCATGCATTCGTGACATCTCGTCTCGACTTCTGCAACTCACTGCTTACTGGCCTACCAGCATGTGCGATCAGGCGATCGCAGCTGGTGCAAAACTCGGCAGCTAGGCTTGTCTGTCGTGAGCGTCGCAGTTGCCACATTACTCCACTTCTCGCCGACCTGCACTGGCTACTAGTCAAGCAACGGATCAACTTCAAAGTTTTGTCACTCACTTTTAGGTCACTTCATTCTTTGGCTCCAGCCTATCTCTCAGATTTACTTCCCCACCAGGGCAAACATCGTACCACCCGCTTTTCGGAATCCAACAGTTTACCAATACCTCGTACAAACCTGAAATTTTTTGGAGACCGTGCATTTAGCTTGTATGCTCCCAAAGCCATGAGCTCACTCCCGACTTGCGTCAGAACATCCACTGACTTGACGACATTTAAAAAGAACTTAAGAACACACCTATTTAGGACAGCATTTAGTGGGGTCTCTATAATTCGACCTTTATGAGGTGTTGGGCGCTGAAACTGTGCATGCTGCCACTACCCATGCTTGCATGCTGAAGCTGTGCATGTCACCCCTGATATTGTTATTCTTGTTGTTTATTGAGCATGCAACCGCTAACCATTCGATCGTGCTTCCTTTCCAGCAAATGAAAATTGCCCAGAAGGAGGTTGAATTTTCTGAGGGCGCTTCATAAAGTGTATTATTATTTGATAATATTATTGCTAGCTCCTTATATCATCTTAAAATGACCCTTTCCGAGCCATCTTCTTCCTTGACAGTTCTCCCGATTCCGGTTCAGAAGTTATTCCCCCTTTTCTGTTTGTGTGAGACAAAGTGTGATGGCTATTATATGTGCATCAAAAGCCGCCTTGAACTCCAATGCGGGCTCTAGAAAGCTCCCCAGCCAAGCACCTTCCTATTCCGCTTGGTCGAGGAATACGTAGAAGTAAGTATATGCATATATCGGTATCAAGCATATGCGCTAAATATAATTTAAGAAGTTGCACTTTTTTATATGGGGTGTCTGACCTCTATAGCTGTATTAAAAGACAGTAAAACATATGAGCATTGCTATCGTTCTAAATGCGGGTGTGGTGAGACAGAACTTAATAGCAAATATAATTCTGGTCAACCCGCTAGCGTGAGGCATGCCGGTCAAGCTCTGAGCCTTGAAATGGCGGCTTTTGACTCGAAGGTAGAGCAGAGATGCATTCAGGTACGCCAACAGTAGCAGAACACGGCAGCAACGACGGGCGAACATAGTTTAACTTCAAAAATTCGTATCAATAGCGTCGAGTTGTCAATTTGGCCCTGACGGAGGGCTACAGGAGTTCAATAGCGGCCCCGACGTATAAAAACTCTCGTAAGGCTCAATGAGGCGACGCACAACTTATCTCAAATGCCAAGGTCAGCTCCTACAGCACTATATTCACCACCTATTGCATGGCTTCGGCTTAATTGCCGCCTTGACCATAGAGGGATCATTGCTTAATTGATTCCTAGCTGTTACAATTAGGGAGCTGCGAACATTTAATATCAGACATAGTTGGACTTATTTAGCATGCTGCCGTTAGTCAGTAATAACGAAATGATGATGGACGAAGGTTTGGTTCTATCTCCTGCTATGAGATGGAAAATAAAAACTAGCCAGCAATCCTATGATCGCAATTCCAGCCTTGCCACTATAGACACGAGATTCTCTGGGTGGTAAAACCCGGTGCTTTCATTGGACGCTACGTATTTGAGTATAAGGCTGGTAGCACATAGTACTTGTCTCAGGAAGTTTTACAACGGGAAGTGCTTGCAGATTAGAAATAGTACTGTTATCCTGGTTGTCTCGCCAAGCCGATGGGGATTCGTAAACCAACAGCACTGTGGAGCTGGTTTGGTCTAGCGGTAAAGGTGCTCGCCCCGACCAAGGTCTGACTGAGGTCGTGGGCTCGAGCCCTGAGGCAAATGTGAAGCGCCTGAATAGAGATTAAGTTCTCTTGGGGCGCTATATAAATGAATTATTATTAGCACTGGAAAATACCTATCCCCATGTCAGTACACTCTTATAAAAATATTTATAGAAGCCTTATACTGTGGTAAAATTTAAAAACCCTATCATAATGACATTTCAAGCTCGGGTTGTCGCCTAGAACGCGAGGCTACCAGCAGCATCCCTGCGGTGCAGGAAAGCAGGTATACCTGACAAAATATGACTGAGCTGTCAATAAATGTTGAAGGATGCTAGCCAATCTACGAATAGCTATGCCCGTGACCCTGGAAAAAGAAAGCACAATTGCAATTATCAGCGTCCAAAAGACACACCGGGTCCCTGTCATATTTATGACCTGCCAGAGGAATGGCATTTGGCAAATTCTCCAATTGCCTTGGAGCACTTGGCTTTGAATAAGCTGCACCAAATAACAGCAGTAAGAATATTCTCCCTAATGCTCCTGGAGGTTAAGATGTTTATTCAGTTTTACCTTCGTTTTATGGTAGCATTCAGTACAGTACAGAGACTGTGCGTCGTACAGTGAGTCAAGTTCTGATACCTGCACGGGAGGTAGCTCTCCAAGAAAGTGCACTGAGTGTGTAGTCAAAAATAACTAAGAGCTCTTTGCCAGATCTTTAATAGCATATCTGGTCATTTGTGTGCTTAATCTGGCTAAATTTTTTTTCGCTCAAGCAGACATCCCATCTGAGAAAAATCCAATCTTATACAGCTTTCAGTAACATGCATCAACCAAAGAGGTGATGCACCAGCATCCTCGCTAGGGAAAATCGCTGCTACCCGGTTATGTCAATAGTGCTAACAAGCGTGACCATTTTAAATCCCTTTTATGTAAAATTCGACCAAATTATGATCAGCCACTGGAAAGCTGTTCCGCCACTTTAAGCTGGCGTGTATGATTGTGCTTAAGCAAAGCGGTTATCACTAAAGTTTCCGGATGATTTTAACTGTGCAACTATCTTCAACTCGGCGATAGAAACTGTCGTTGGGTTGAGAATTTCTTACTTATGAAGATAGCTATACAAAAAAGTCTTCAGTTGTGCATTTGAAAGTCCAAGCACCTCGCTCAATTCATGCAATTTGCTTGGCAAGCTTGCTGCGTCTCGTACGGAGATCTCTCCGTCCACCCAGAATTTAAACCAGCTTGTCTGTCTCGTAAATTGCATTTTATTAGCCATTCCTCCAAAGCACCGTAGACAATTCGTAGACTTATGGGAATTAACAGCGCACCTAACTCAAGATAGCCTATTGCTCCAGTTCGAACACGTCGGCCGTCAAAATTCCTGGCTTGGAGTATTTGACCATCCGTGACTACTAATACCGAGAAACCTCGAGATTTTTTCTCAGAATTTACGTGTGCAGTTGAGGTCAGGTCATGGAAAATATAAAATATTTTACTGAGAGACAGATCGTTTAACATCGGACGTGATCAAGCTCTTTTTGTAACTAAACATAAAATGGGGTGTTACGACGTATTGCGGAAGATTGAATCGTCAGCCAGTTATTCTGCCCATCAAATTTCTTTAGCCTAAACCACAACTTTCAGCTTGATTTTTATGGATTTTTTATTCTAGTGTGGGAGGAAAAGCACTTAATTTGTTTGTGGCTCCCTTGTAAAATGACTATGCATTGTACCTATTTACTCTGATTACAGGTTACTTAAATAGCTTCGAATAGTCAAGTCAGATTGCAGCAGAAACACCACCCATCTTGCCGACTGGAGAAGTTAAAAAGAAGTTGGTGACACTTTCTTATCTGTTACTTTGACAATTCTATCTGAGAAATTCCACTCCATGAGCCAAAGTATCGGTAGCTCAGCATTTGACCTGATAAGACGAAGCAATGTCTTGGATCACATCGTTGAGGTCTTTCTGGTTAGATAGGCGTGGATTTCTCGTTTCGGTTGCATCATCGGTGAAATTCGAATCTTGATCTGCAATATCTTTCTCCCTTTCCGACTGGCTGCTCTCTCCGGCCAATCCCCTTTCGCAGGGTAAGAGTATGGTAGCCGAGTAGGCAGTGTCTTTCAGGGGCGGTATAAACTGGTAGATGCATGATAGGGCGTGAGTCTTACCACTAGGACGTTTGAAAGGGTCCAACATGGAGAAGTAGCATTTTTGTGGTCAGTCAGTTCCCGCAAAATTCTTGAGACTGCAATCGCTTGGTGATTTCTCATTCTTGCCCTGTGCCAGCCAGTAAGCAAACCAGAACTATTCAAATTAAAAAATTAAATCCCCGATCTTTCCCAATATTGAGCACAAAATTCCCCTCTGGTGAGTACCAATTGTTCAGCCTGTCATCTTCATTAAGTTCTGCCGCAGTTTCCGCATATGAATATGAGGTGCCCAGGACTTGTCTCGATCCCTGAGAGGCGTGCCGAAGGCTCTTTTTATAGGCCTAACAAATTTTTATAGAAGCTTTTGCGGTCTTTTTTTTTGTTCTTTTGTTGATAAATTGCAAAAACATGCAGCAAATTGAATTTGCTTGGTGCCTGCAACCTCGTGATACCATGCCAATCAAATTTCGCTACTAACTATTCCCATTCTCTGCAAAAACATTAACTACAAATTTTGTTTATGGCCATGTATTGGTACGTTTTTAATCAGTACTACTGTCAAGTGTAGGGTTGGCCTAAATTATGGAATGGCACAACGCGTGCTAAATATGTGAATGCGATGTTAGCCAGGTACCAAACAGCGAAACAAGATAATTTCAAAGTACTTTTTCCTGACCACGGAAACTAAGTTGCTGTGGAACTAGTTATTTTTTATTTATTTCATGCATCATTGATTAGAAAAACATACAATGCACCTCAGGACAAGAATAAATTCAAATCCCATATCTATTATTTTTAATTTTAATTTTTACACACATTTGGGCATTTTTTACGATAATTTTGCCCGGACTTTGGCCTTGTTCTGTAGAACTTTCACGAACTTTCTTTTTCCTCAGATTTCGTGTGACCGGTTTGAGTGATAGGTTTGAGTCTAGACAAATAGTTGCAATGGAAAAGTCATTTTAGTTATTATTTTGCAGTCTTCTATCCAACATTCTAATACGAATTTGATAATTTCGATTCCGTGGAGCATAATATGGCTCGCTTAAACCGTGCATACTCGTTATATACTCGATATTACAATAAATATGCCCAATACGGTACCGTAGATATTAGTATGGTACTTAGATGGTAAGAATAATTTGGTAAGAAATATGCATGGCTTTTGTGTATACAAACATTGATTCAATGAATTCCTAAAAATTATTGTTCATTACTGAAGTGAATCTTACTAATATGTCAAAACTTATAATATTTAAAATTAAACTTTAATTTGACTAGACTTGTAGATACCTGCACAATCTTGATGAATTAATGCATCAGCCAGGCACCTTCCCACTGATGCGGTGAGCTTTGCAGCTTTAGGAACGAATTAAAACCAGCTTATTCAGTAGCTTTATTTATTCAGCGGCTGAAGAGCTGTGGTGAATTTCTGTCCCGATCGCTGCAGGTATTTTGTAATTGCCTGATGCGTGGCTCGGGCTCATGACCTCGCCCGAAAAAAAAAAGTTGTGAAGTGCGAGCACGTGAAAGCTAGACAAAGAAACAGTTGCTTAAATTAGTCAAGGAGGTTCAGTTACAAAGTGGCGCACTCGCAGGTACTCGAATGCAAAACCCACTACTTCCTCTGCGGCCGCGACTGAGGCTGCGCCGCCGCTACTGTTGCCGCTGTCTTTCTCTCCATGCTGTCGAATTTCTCGGAATGGTGTCATGACGCATTTCTATAGATTCCTTCGTCGTGAATGAAGTTGGCGGCCGAAGCTATGCACCAGTGGTCGAAAGATTAGTGCCGCTTATTCTGGAACTCAAACTCTTCTTGCGTTCATTCCACAGGCAGGATTATTTGCACTGATAAATTGAAATCTTGCTAGGATTTGTACGTTTCGGCGTACCCCTGAGAAATGCTTAGAAGGGTGATCGGAAAAACTTCTTCGGCAGATAGCCTTTAAGAGTGCAATATGACGACTTGGCTTGCATCTGTAGGCCCCTGAGTGCAGTTCATAGATATAATAAGCCACGTGACTTTTTATCTTGAGAAATAATTTCGTGTCTTCCGCTCCTAGTTATGGCTATGTGAAGCATATTTCAATTACGTTTGAAATCATGAATTGCTAAAGATCTGGAATAGCAATCATTCTAAGCAACTACAAGACATAGCGAGTCAGACCTACTCTTAATTCTGGAAATTGCAGGTGCACTCCGGGCAGGCAGAGGCGTTAATGTCAATTACGGCTCCTCCCAAGCTAAATAGACCCGGCTTTCCGCCGAGATTTCTCTTAATGCCAGTGTTGCAGTTACGGTTAGCTGATTTAACCGCCTCATTGATATAGCGGCAGAAGAGCCTTAATGGCTATCACCAATGCTTCCCTTTGCAGCAAATGTAAAGCGCCTAGGAAGAGATTGAGTTCTCTGAGGGCGCTTTATCAAGTGCATTATTATTATTATTACTATTAATGCTTGCCTTGGACAACAAAAAATCACCCACCTCAGGACTCAAACCCACTTACTGGGTCGTGAAGAGCGAGTATCTTACCTCCTGGGCGAAGACCCTGGGGGGGGCAAAGAATCCGCGACATAAGCAGCACAGCTACCTAGACCATTTCGCCAGAGTGGAGGGGGCAGGCTCTGATGATCTCCACCTTAGCATGCACAAACCAGTCCCGAAGCTTTTTGATCCCATCGTAATGAGTAAGCATCGTGCGAACCTCTCGGCAGTGACCGCTTTAGACTGTGAAAGCTGTTCACTGTCACCTTACCGTCCTGTGCAGGGCGAAACGAAATGCAGTGAACAAAGTCAGTAGACGTTACCGCGACACAGCTAGTATAATCGGGTGGCAAATACCATACGCCTAAAGCAGTCAACCGAATCACAAAGCACCCAACGGTCAAAGCCACACCCCCAGCTCAGGCAGTGCCCCAGCTGCTAGCTGGTAAAAGAGCAGGCAGCCGGCGCCGGCTGAATGGAACTGTGAAATAATAGACCACCCACTGCGCACTGTGCTATCTCATAGCCGCCGCGATCAATCTAGCGGCGCCAGACCGCCAAAGTGCATTACAGCGTCTACAGCCCGCCGGAAAGGTAAATCACACGGGGCGGTGCACACCCTCGTCGCTTTACGCAGCCCTGCGGACTCTGCTGACGTGGCTCAGCTTGCTGATTCGTCGCATGCGCCAAACGTGTCACCTCCAACCTCAGCTTCTGCTCGGGTCTCTCGGAATCTCGGCGAAACTGCACATACGGGGAGGGCCGTAGGCAGCAGCAGCGCACGGCCGCACCGGGCAGCATGGACTGCTTTTTAGAGGAACACGTCCAGAGCGCCTGCAGATAAGAAGCCGCGGCTTCATTACTCCCTCTCTCAGGTCACCTCCGATGCCTCCGAGAGGGCTGGTAACAGCGGTGAAACCAGAACTAGCAGCGCCTTCTGGCTAGGCTTCCTGTCTGGCACCGGAGCTGGCTCGGTCGCTTACTTTGGAGACCTTTGAGATATGCCTTGGACAGCGAAGGTCACTCACTCACTGTGTGTGTAGCAGGCCGTACTGCATGTGACTTACAAGTCACTTCTCAGATGATTCAACAAGAAAGTCCTTGAGATCCAGCCAAACTGTCAGAAACTGGCTGTTCCTCTCTCCGCAAAGGAAACGTGGAGCTTGGGGAGATTTCCTCTGCAATTTTGCCGATTGGGTGCTGCAGAACACTGCTGCAATGGTGACATGCAGAGGCTGGCCAAGCAGGGCGATTCTCCTCGTAGAATGCAGTCCATCGAGAGAGCTTACATCTAGTGGAGTCTTGAGACCAGACTCCGTATTTAAGAAAATCTGGAACTCGTACTGAATATGCGCGCATTGCCTAAACGCTCTACGTTAGAGTTCAGAAGTTTCGCTGACAATTATCTTACGGCCTTGGCTCCCAGACAGGATGCTTACACTTCACAGCCAGATCGTGGTTTCGGATCCTGCAGCCGCCAAATCTTAACTTTTCGCCGCAAGCAGAGTAAACACCTCGTAGGTTCTGCTGCCTCAATATAAAGCAGGCTACTGAATCGACTGGGCTTTGCTTAATTGTCAGATAAAGTGTCGCAGTGTGGCGAAGCAGTCTGGTTTAGGGATTGCTGGCAATCTTAATCTCAATACTATCGACAATAGGTCGCAGCTACACCAAGCAGCCAAACGCACGAGTCTGTCTAATTCTATGTTAGCAGGAAACGTGGCATGTTGAATGTTAGCGCCTTTCCTGACTGCAGGCCACTATGTTCCAGTGATCCACTATGTTCCACGTCTCTTCGTCTACAACCGGTCTTCTTACAGGCGCTGAGGATAGTTTGAGTTACCTGCCTTCACTTTGGAAAATATTTTGCCCCATTTCTGTTATTTCAGTCATTTCATCTCAGAATGATGTAAGAAAGTAGCTTGTACTTGTCTACGCCATACGATGAGATGGATGCTGACCTCTAAACTACACTTAATTAATGTGGCTCCTTTGCTATATTCATCCATATTAATTGGCTACCTGTTGTATGCATCTGATAGGCTTTTATATCAGGTGACATTTTATGCGGCTAGCATACCAATCCCTTTAGGCAAGCCCTGAATTTTGGCTTGTAATGTAATGTAATTTATCTCCGTCTGTAACTCCGCAAAGCCATAAAGACTATGTGGGTGTTACGCAGGAGAGTTTTGTATAGCGCACGGTCAGCCTAAGCGGCTTTCGGTAAGCATTCGGTAGCCAACAGACTTCTTCTCTAAACGACAATATGGTTGCCTGTATGGTCATCATTACAGCCTGCCTATTGGTTTTAGCAGCGTTATACAAGCCAACGTTCCAATCCTTGTCGTGTAATGTAAAGTATCAAAGAAACTTATTAAATTCGTGACGAATACTTGCTTGATATGCGACACTCAATGCTTTGGAGACAAGCCAAACAAGCTAAATGTGATACCAAATTCTAAATTAGTTTGTACCTGAGACCAGAATTACTGTGGAAGCTGATATTTAGATTTCATTTATAACGTAGTGGTTAAAATAGCTGAAGCTGTTCAACTAGGCTAATAGACGGGTATTGGCTGGAATTGAACAGAAGAAGCTAAGTGGGTGGTATGCTGGTGAGTTACGTATAACGAACCGAAAGCTTGAGCGGCTTTTGGTGATGAATACGGTAGCCAAAAAACTCTATCCCGCGAAACAGAAACAAAATTAGAAGCATAGCTGATTCGGGCGGGCAGTCTGTGTAGTGAGTAACGTGGCAGAGGCCAAACGGAATGGCTGGAAATTATGTGCTATAGTGTACTGCGGGAGAGAAGAACTGTGAGGAGAGCTCCACATCCTACAACCAACATTCAAGAAACGAAGGAATAGAAAAGCTCATATATATATATATTGTCCGTGGAGGACCTATGGATATGAGGAGACTGAAACTGGCTAAGCAGTTCAGCTAAGTAGCGAAGAGCCAAGACACAGCGATCCTCGTCGATCAGAGTAAAACCTTGCTCTGAATTTGGGGATCAAATAGAAGCCATTTCAGCCTCTTCAGAAAAAAATGACACAAGGCTGAACCTCTAGGACGAGTTGACCATCTTGCAGCTATAGTCATCGTCAGCCACTCACGCTGTTTGCCTTAGTGTTAGCCCAACCTCAAATGATATACAGAAGCCTAGCCTTGAAGAAACCAAGGAGCTAGTAAGATCTTTATGGAGCAACCCTTCTGGACGGTCCATAATCTAGGATAGGGGTAGAAATAATGACTAGCTACAGAAGCGGTCATCTGAAAGTATATTGTTAACAGCGGTGCAGTTACCAACAATGACAGCTAAATTCCGAGCTCGTGATTATGGTTGCACTAAAGCAGCAGCCATTGCAAGAGCAAAGTGTCTTAATTCAACCAAACGCTTATGGTATCCTACCAACTAGAGTTTGACTCTATCATCCATCATCAAGCATAAGTAAATTGGCTGAAATTAACGATAGAATGTCTGTAAGGCAAGCATTCACTCTGTCAGTTGCTGCAGCATATTTCAATGGTTTACATGAAAAGTGGACATTACTAGCACAGAAAGGATAGCCGACTTTTACTTCCAACTTTCACAATCGCTTGGAATATGAAGCACACACAACGGTACCTCTAGCAAGATGAAGCACCACGTGAAGATTAGAACGGTTGCACTGTACACATTACCTGCGACACTATGAAGGAGTCTCCATGGTCTGGAGTGCAGTTTTGAAGAGACGAGCAAAAACTGGCCACTATGTAAGATCAATACTTGCAAGGTAAGCATCCAGCTTTTTAGTCTATACACGGGGTGCTGATGGGTTAAGATGACAATTAAAACTTGCTACTAAGCATAAGACTAATGGCAGTTCCAATATTACGCTTTCTGTCTCTTCTTCAAAGCTGCACTGCGGACCTTGTCGATCCATTCAGCGTGTCACATGTAGTGTGTGCGTGCAGCGATTCCAATCTCGCTTTGCTTGGTCGGAATGATATTTGGCTAAATAAATGCAGGTGCACAAGTGTTCATGCCTCGTCCTCCAAGCGGGTGAGAAAGCAAAAGTCGAAGTTGTTGCCGGTTTCACTTAACGCCAGAATCTACGGTTCAGCGAGGCTCATCTTTGGAGTCCATAATAAAGCACGTAGCAGAAAGCTAGGCTTAGAACCTTGCTTCCATTCAGTGCAGCAGATCATCACAGTCGGTACTCGATCACTTATTCATTCATAGTAAGAAAGAGAAATCCATGAGCTCCATGGAAGTCTTGAAATGCCATTCCGATTAAACCTTGCGAAGAGCAAGCGAAAGCTGTACAATATTCGAAAAAGTCTGCATGCACGCCTAAGCCAGCATGCCTTTGTGGTAGCTCACGTCGAAGAGACTTCAACGATCTTAAGCTCACGCCTGAGCAAAGCAAAGAAAGAGTACGAGCATGCCTAAGCGGAAGAATCTGCACTGTGGATCGCCAGTCACTGGAGCGACGCGAACAATGGCTTCTAGGAGTGTGCCGAACCAACCATACTCGCTGAGGATGAGCTGAAAGAGGGCTAAGAGCTTGCAGCACTTCAGCGAAAAGAGGACCAGCATTAAAGTGGGCGATCGTCAGACCGTGGGTCATTTGCTGAGGTGGAAACTTCGGAAGCTATTCAGCTATAGATTTTATTCTAAAAAAAATGGCGCTCACGCCAACCGACGCGTCCTCGTCGTTAGGCAGTCTATAAGCATTAGGTCATTAGGTAGTGTTAAACTAGGCACGACACTCACCCACACTCACCCTTGAGCGTTTGAGGTCACCTCTATGCTCCGGAAAATATCGTAGCGCGACTACCCAAATGCATTCATGAATAATCGTCAGTCTAGGGCCGGTCATAACCCAGCAGTGCAAAGCCGAGCGGCGAACGCTACGTAGAGGCATATTCTCGCCAACCCACCGCCCGAACGCTAGGAGCCTGCGGGGGGGGGGGTGGGCGACTACTGGACAAACCCAGTGAGTGCCCAGTATACGTTGCCCTTCCGCCACGCTCCGGTCGTTCGCTAGCCGCAACGGGCGAAACGAGAGTAGCGTTACGTCACGCGCAACTTTGCAATCGTTCGGCAATCGGCTGCAGGAATATCGTGCGCGGCCACGCCGTCTGCGTGGCCGCTGCGCGACTTGCCGAGGCAAGCTGACGGAGCGGGCTTGTCGCAGGCAGCTATGAGGATTCGACTCGAGTTTGCACGCACGCACGCACGCACGCACGGAGCGGCGCGTGCAAGGAGAGACTGCTGGGTGACGGCAGACCGGAGGCACTTTGACAGTCCGCGGCGTCTAGGGCTGGGGAGGGTGGCTTGATCGGAGTAGTAGCGCAACATCCGAGCGGAGACGATCGTGCGTACAAACGGCTGCACTCATTGTAGCTGCCACTTTAAACAATGGGAGCTGAGATGCTGCGAAAATACTGCCAGTCTACAGCCGAACCCTCGATCGCAGTTGCGGTTTACCCGAACTGACATCGCTCATTACGTTCGGCAAGCGGCAGCGAAACTCCGTTCAAGTCGCCTATAAATATGCACTCCTCGATGGGACCTCCGCGCGCGAGTCCCAAGGACTCGAGCAAATTCTAACGCCAGGCGGAGCGACCTACTTATGACGCCGCCTCCACGCGGCGCAGAGGCCGGCCGATAAGGGAGGAGCTTTGCAGCGCTAATTAAACTGAGCTGCACTGCCTCCATCCTGGACACCGAGGTTGGATAGCAACGGCGGTGGCGGCGGCGGCGGCGGCGGTGGAAGCGTGACATCAGGTAGGAACGCTTTGGCGAACTGTCGCGCAAGCCGAGGCTGATGATGCGCGACGGAATCGAGCGGCTGCTGCGAGCGAGTCAACGCTACATGCCAGTTCGTACGAGCTTTACGGCAGTCAAAATCTATCGAGCGGAAGCTTCTTTTTGCGTTTAAATTCCGAAATTAATCTTCGCCGCCGCCGCCGCCGCCGCCGCCGCCACCGCCGCCGCCGCCGCCGCCGCTGCCGCCGCAGCGGAACGAGGGGTAACGCCTACGGCCGCAGGGCAGCTCGCGAGGGATTTTCTCCGCTGTCGCTCGAGGTGGCTGCGTAGGCCTCCGACCACTGCTTCCCCTCCCACCACTTCGCATGGGCAGCTGCGACGTCAACTTGACCACCAACATACTCAGCCTAAGTCTGAGCGACGAATTTAAAAATGAAATTTTTTGGATACATTCCTCGAAAAGCTTTAAAGCAAGAGTGCTTGGGCAATCCGTCGATGCTTACACGGGCTGCGCTTCGGTGCGCAACAGTGACGCACTTTGCCACCCACAGTTAAGCCTTGCAAAGCGTTTTAGTGGTAGTTTTTCCAATCACGACGTCTCCTGCATTCGACAGTACGCTGTGAAACGCCGTGGTCTTTCTATATTGATCTCTTTCACTTGCGACCAATTTTAGCAGCGACCGTCAGTAGGCCGTATTCGCTGACGCCTTGTCCAAGGCCCCCCGTCGGTATGATGCATTAGATTCAACTGTTTGCGGAAAAATCGCTTTAAAATTGTATGTTATTACTAAGAAAAGATTACCAGTCTTAAAATAAAGTCTGGTAGAATGAAATTTGTCAAGCTCGAATTTAATAGGCTGCGAAAGTCCCTAATTGCCGCCGTACGGCAGAGACTTCCGGTCTTCGATCCGCCTGTCGTTAAGGCTAGTTTTCCGTAAACGAAGTCCTTAGCACAAACCCTACTGTCGCGACCATGCGAGAAGGCAAAAAGAAGGTTATTTTTTTTCTTTACTAAAACTTTGAGCTAAGTGATTTAGGTAGCTGACGGTACGCCGACTTGCAGTGGCTGTAGTTGTGAGGCGGTCGACGTCGACGCGATACCCTAGTCCGCTTTTGGGGCGTCGCTCCGTGGGAACGTTGCAACCATTAACCGCGCTTTCGGTCAAACTTCGCTCGCAGCAGCCAAGACCCTTACCGCGAAAAATTCCCTCACTCTAACGGGGATTACAATTGCTCTAAGGTAAACTTGAATGCGAGAGTCTCAGCCAGGAGCAAGTTTCTCGATGTCGCTGCAACTGGCTGCGGACGAGAAGCGAGGTAGCGAAACGCGAAAGTAAGTCAAAACGTGTCTAGCCCGTATGCTGAGCCGGGCGTCAGTTCGCGCGAACCAAGACGAGCGGCGAAGCAGAGAGAGAGCCCTCGGCGGTCCGAGCCTCCGCATACTAAAGAGCGCGCCTTGAGGAGCGGCTAAGCGTCGCCTGGGGCGACGCTTCGCCGCTTCTCAAGGCGCGCTCCGGCGTCGTCTGCCTCCAGCCTAAAAAGTTGCTGCGCCGTCACCTAGGGCGAGACGTGCGCAAGCATCGCACGGTGGCTGGAGGGAAATCGCCGAAGAAGAAGCGATGCTGCAAATTAGGCGTTCAGAACGCGACGGTCGACTCGAACGTTCGATTTTCGGTGAGCTCGCGAGCTCGTTTCCTGAATGGCTGCGACATGCTACTGAAATGCGTTGCTTAGGTAGTCGGTAAACAGAGATTATTGTATCAGTGTGCGCGTATCTAGTTTATTTAGAGCGTTACAGGTGTCAGCCGGTGTTTGATCATGCTTCACCCGCCCGCCTATCGCGCGCTATCGTTCGCAGCTACTTATTAGCCGGTCGGAGCGGCCGGAAATAGAGGGCCGACGGTAGATTTCGGCGGGGCAGCGCGTCAGGGGCGGCCGACGCCCCGCAACCGGCGCGCTCATCCGTGTCCCGCTCGCTATCGCGCCGCCTCGCCGGACCAGACGGAAGGACGCGCGCCAACGGCTAGCGGCGGCACCGCCGGCGCCGCCGCGGCCTAACAGGTAACGGCTGCTGCAGCAGCCGCCGCGGCCGTCCCCTCAGGCGAGTCTGTCCGTCGCACGCTACGCGGCTGCCGCTCGGGGTGGGCGCACTCGCTCTTTCGCGCGCATCCCGTACCGCGGCAGCTGAGCGGCCGCGACGGGGACGGCGGCGGCGGGTCGCCGAACGCCGCTCGCCAGGAGACGAAGCGCCGCGGCCACCGCGGAGGCGGGCGGCCGCGGCGGGCGGGAAGGCGGGAGGCGGGGGCACGAGTCGCGCCGCCGCGCCAGCTCCTGTCAACGTCCGATCGCCCGGCGTGTTTGACTGTCGCCTGTGTCAACGCCTGTATCGGCGAGCGTTACTCCTACTCTGATCAGATATAATTGAGAGCTCGCCTCAATCAACGTGACAGGTCTTATCATATCTGAAACTACATTTCTCACCTTTTAAGCGCCACCTGCCACCTGCGAGAGAGATAAACACGAGGCGAGCGCAGCGTCTCTCTCCGCGCGTCCTGCGCGCGCCCAGCCTCCTCTGTCCCTCACGTCTCGTCGTAGCCGTCGCCGACGAGCGCTATAGCGGCCCGAGTGCTTCGGGACCTCGGCTGCAGCTGCCGCCGTCCCATTTTGAGTGTCCGGCGCCCCCGCATGGCCAGCCGACAGTCCAAAATAGACAGGCTTTCCTCCTCGGACGGGTCAAATCGTAGAAACTCGAAATAGAAGAATTACTAATCGATGGATCGCACCGTCTAACTGTCGACGATAGCGAGCTCAAGGCGGCCTCTTTAGTCCGCCCAGCTGCACAATGGCAGATGCTCGCCTACTCATCTACGGTTCGATGGCCGACCGGACCTCACAATCACCGCCCAATCGGAGCGGCTGCTCGCACCGAATTGCAAGTGCAGATCTTGAGAAGAGCGTTCCGCCTTTGTCAGAGTGGCCGTGCTGACGCGCCACGCTGCCCTGCCGGCGGGTGGGGGGCGGCCTGCAGGCAGGCAGGCAGGCAGGCACCGGCCGGTTGGGGGGCCGTAGTAGAGAAAGTGGCTGCTTTCCTTCTTCTGCGGCCTCGAGCTCGTGCCTTCGGTGAGAGCCAGACGCCGTCGTGTCGTTTTTTTTCTCTCTACCGCCACGACAACGAATGAGCAGAACTGCACAGTCTCACGTGCAAACACACTCGCGTGCGCCCCTCCCCCCCCCCCCGCTGTCGACGAGCATTCTTCACATTCCAAGGAAGGAAAGCGCTTTTTGAGCGAAACGCCGACGACGAAATCGCGGTTCAATTATTAACCAGGCCGGCGACTGCAAAGGAGTAGTCGCCCCGCGCACAGTTGACGTGATCACAAGTGCGCTCGCTATCCGCTGCCCGACTACGGCTACCGAGTCACTCGTCGCGCGAGTGCAGCCACTCGTGGCGAGTCATCTGCGACGAGGCGCTCATCCTTCGCACGGCTTCCCCCGTCGGAAGCCGCGCCGCCGGAGGCGGCGCACAGTTCAAAGACCGACTGAGTAGAAGTGCACACATTTAATTTAACTCGTTACGAGCACAATGCCTCTGCTGGCAAACATAATTGGCTTGCTAAAAGCGGGGATCTTGAGTTGACCCTTCTGCTCGCTCGGGCGGCATCTAGAAAAAGCTCGTATTTGCCGTCGAGCTTAGACTGGTCGCGAGCTCGCGAAGTGGCGGAGCAAACACGCGGCGGCGGCGGCGGCGGCGGCGGCGGCGCAGCGTTCGAGTGCTATCCGCCCTCTATGTACTCCCTCTTCCCAGTTCCGAGATGCGCCCTCGAGAGCCGGAGCACGACGCCGGCGCTTCGACATTCGCGCGAGCACGCGCACGCGCGCACATTCACTGGGCGCGCTCGTGCGCTTTAAAGTAGCCGAAGAAGGCCGAAGAAAGTCCCCTCAAGCTGGAGTAGTCTGGGGCGACGCCAGTCCATGAGCGTGAGTGCCAGAAAGTGCGTCCACCGAGCTAGCCTTTAATAGCCGGTCCTCAAAATGCACGAATGTACGAGTGACTCCGGATACGCGTACGCTTTCAAAGCACCGTTTTGATTTCAATAGAAATACACGTTCGCAAAGGAACATCGGCCGAAATGAGAAGATAGTGCAAAGATCTCTCTCTCTCTCTCTCTCTCTCTCTCTCTCTCTCTCTCTCTCTCTCTCTCTCTCTCTCTCTCTCTCTCTCTTCTCTTCTCCGTTTCGTCAATACCGCTTGCCAGGTGATGCGGCTACAAGAGCCACTTCAAAAAATCCTTATTCCCTGGCGACTCCCTCCTTTGTAATGATGCCATCACTAATGACCACGGCTGAAATTCGATCGCCGTCTTCGGCGCCTATTCTTGAAAAGCGAAAAAGCGCCTATGGCTCAAACACACCGCAACAATAGCTACGGCGGTGGTCCGCAATGAAAAACCTTGTTTTACATGAGATCTGGCCGAGAGAAGTCGAGACTCCAATTAGCATTCTCCGCCGATGGATTTTCGCGGAGATAGAGCTCTCGGCTATGCCGACGCCGCCGCCGCCGCCGCCGCCGCGGGCCCCAGCAAGGGCGTGTCCAGCAGCCTTTCGGTCCTGCCCTCGCGACATTTCGCATGAGAGCAGCCTCCCAACTGTTTGCCGGCTAGGACAAAAGCTGGTCGCTGCGGTCGTCCTTTTGCACACACCAGCTATTTACCGCAACGCGAGACTTTGACCACCGCGGCACTCCGGCGGGTCTTTATTGAAATGTAGCAATGCCGGCGGTAGGACCGGGACAGGTGCACGCTTACGCATCTCGCAAGTCATCTATTGTGCGGTCCGCAAGCATCAATCCAAAACAAACACGCCACCCACGTCGGCGACTCGGCGCGCGCGACGACGGACCGCGTGCCAACTTCGCAAATCGAATTCGAGGCCACGAGAAAAAGGCCTTTCACTCTTTGAAAAGTAGTCGGCGTGAGGAGAGACGGGCCGTCCCGGGCGCCTTGCCCATTATATACGCGCGCGCACTATGCGGCCATAGAACGGAGCACTACCGGTAAAACATGGCGGCCGGCACGAAGTATAGGCCCTCAGCAACAGGCCAATAGCCGCCTACGGTGGGCAGCGACGATGCCGCTGGAGCAAGGCCATGGACGTACGCGCCGCCGAAGATGGTAAGCTTCACAGGATGGCACCTCACGCATGTTCATCCGCTCGCTGGCCGCGCGCGCGCGCCGCCGTCGGCTCGCGCGCGCGCGGCCATTCGACGCGCCGCTTGGCGCGCCAAACGGCCGCGACGGATCTGCGTCGGATGCGAGAGGCGCGGTGCGCCGGCACTGCGTCTCCGGTCCAGCGCGCTCCGCGTACAGGCTCTTCTGAGCGGCCGGCCGCTCCGCGTCAGCTCGAGCCGAGACGGCCGACGAGCACGCTCAGCCGGCAGCGCCGCCGCCGCTGCCGCCGGAGACGACACTTCGCGTCGCCTGCACCCGCCAGGCTAGCCCGGTCGATGGCGGCGCGCCGAGCCACACCCCTCGCGCGTTCGCTTTCAGCTGCAGAATATGAAAGAAAAGCCCAAAAGCGCTGCCAAGACCCGTCGTGAAAAGGAGAGCCAAGCGTTCGGCGACCTGGCCGCCTTACTTCCACTGCCGTCGAGTGTCACGTCGCAGCTGGACAAGGCGTCCATAATACGCCTGTGCACGTCCTACCTACGCTTGCGGGGCGCCTACCCCCACGGTACGTGCTGCCGCTCGGAAATGGAAGACCCCGCGCTCGCGCGCGCGCGCTCGCCTCTCGCCGCCCGCCCGCCCGACCGCCGAGCTGGCGACCGGCCGTCACTTGACGTCTCCGGCCGGCAGGAATGCCAGCAGCCAGCCAGGACCGAGGGACCAGCGCGACCCGACGCACTTGCGCGGACCTTCCTCCCTTCCTTCCTTCCTTCTCTCCTTCCAACCGGCGGTGGTGGCGGCAGAGCGGGCGGGTGGGTGGGTAGGTCGTGCACGCTGCAGCCGGCGCTGAAGAGCGTCGTCCACTTTCCGCCGCCGTCGGTTTCGAATCGAATGTCGGCCGCTCGCTGTCGAGCGCCGGCGACGGAGCCAGGACGGAGCGAGGAGCGGTGTGAACGCTGCCGTTTGAGCGCGCGCGCGCGCGCGAGGTTTAGCGGCTCGAACGCGCCCACTGTCTACGCCCGCCTGGCAGCTCTTTTTTGCTATTTTCCCTCTCCCTCCCCGCCTGTCTCCTGCTACGCGTGACAAGCGCGCTGGACCTCGGGCGGCATTACTCGGTCTGTTCAGAGGTCGCACATATGCGGCAGTTCAGAGACACAGAGAAAGAGAGAGAGAGAGAGAGAGAGAGAGAGAGAGAGAGAGAGAGAGACAGACAGACAGACAGACAGACAGACAGACAGACAGACAGACAGACAGACAGACAGACAGACAGACAGACAGAGACAGAGAGATAAGAAAAAGAGCCTCGTTTCCGGCGGGGCCGGCCGTGCAGCGGCGTTCGCGGGAGCGTTACCAATGGTGACGCACCCAACGACAGCTCACCCTGCGCTCGCTGTTCCAGCGATCTAGGGTATTTCAACTGCTTACACTGGAAAAAAAGTGGAGCGTTTTCTAATGCAGCGCATAAAATCTGAGTGCCGGAAATATGAGATCATTTCAAGGTGACGGTTCGCTCTTATACCATTAAACGCTCCACCATTGCTAAATTACCAACAGCATTAGCATAGCATTTCAGCAGGAGCGTTCGTGTTGCCTTAAATATTTAATTTCGTACTAAATGTTCAGTACTAAAACTGACGACTAGGCTAAGAAAACATTTAAGTGCCAAATGTGCAATTCTGAAATAACGTCCTGTTGCAAAACCCATCTAAACTGGCATTCAGATCTGAGAAAATTTTCCCAATTTACGCAACTTTTAGCCTGAGGGCTCAAAAAACGGCTGGTAAATGCTTAATTAAATACATCTAAGAGAACCCTAGTTTGCTGGGATTGCTTAATGTAGCCCACGTCGGACTGCCGTTATGAACTTGCTTTCTAGCAAACTCTCAGAACTCATTTTCCGGCATGCGAACAGTATCGCGTCGACTAGAAGGATAGGTTCTACCTTGAGCCACGACAAGAGACGAATTCGGTCAAAGGAATGGGGCTCGCCGAGACTCGCTGTCACTCTTCATCTTCAGTTGGTTACACTTATCAGGAAAAGGATCGTGGCTGGCTCGCTCGCAGCGACTTTGCGTCGGTGGTTTCTCTCATTGAGCTCTCTCTTAGCTGCAATCGGCTCGGTGCTCCCGATCCTGTCTGTATCGAACCCCCCCCACCGCTCATGCCCGCATAGATACACCACGTTACCCAAAAGCTAATGCCAGTCTAGAAGACGTGGCGCCTTAGAGCTTTGCAAGCTTGAGAGGCGATTCGCGAGGCACAGACTGAAAAATTCTTCGAGGCTTCACTCTGGTCAAAATTAGACTTAAAATTGAAATTACTAAAGTATTCTTGTGGCACGTCGCGGTTTAGAAATATTTTCTGAAGGTCAAATCACTGAGCTGAACAAGCTCCGAGTCGCCACTATTTAGAAATGTGACGTCGTGTGTCTCCGCCTGTAACTCTATAAAGCCACAAAGACTGAGAAGGGTTTGCTTATGAGGTTTTGCTATAGCGAACTCAAAGCTTAGGTGGCGTTTGGTACGCGTGCAGTAGCCAAGAGACACTGCATCTCACAAAAAAGAGCAAGTGGGAAGCATAGCTGAGTCAGGAGAGAAATTGAGGTAGTGAGTAACATGGAAGCAGCAGCTCAGGACCGCTGGATCGTATGTGCCATAATTGGCAGCAGGAAAATAGATGTCTTTGCGTAAGAATTGTGGAAGTTAGTTCCACAGTCTAGGAACAACCTAGCAAAGCTTCTGTTGCTGAGGTCTTCAAGCTTGGGAATGTATCAACTAATGAATTTTCCGTTGAGGCCCTGGAGGCGCGAAGGAGGAGGCTAAAACCTGTGCAGCAGTTCGGCTAGGTTGAATGCAAGGCTTCTTTCGAGGCTTAAATCTACGAGCTGTTTTGTGGCATGCATCTAGTTGAGCTATCTTTCAAAGGCTACGTAGGTCTCGTTATTTTGAAGACCCGTTGTCTTAAACTCAGGGTGGATGCGGTAGAAGTTACTAGGCAACTTGGTTTTATGTTTAGTACATCTCGAGCCTAAATCCTTCATATTCTGATAATATAATATGCAATATTAGTGCTCGCTGCTATTACCTTGAAGCTAGATGGCACCCAGCAAGGGGAAGTAAAAGGGGAGTTAAAAAATAATAGCGATAAAATATAATGGATCGTCTTTGGAAACTAAGTCGTGAAAGTAGACTTAGTAGTAGGACCATCATTACATCATTACAATAGTATACTTCTTGCTCCGTAGATACAACCGACTAAGCCAGCGATCGCATACCTTCTATCTGCCACCTTCGAAGAAGTTCCCAGACGAGCATGGTTTCATTGAGCTCGAGCACCCTTTTCATACTCGCTCCACAAAAAATACGGGTGGGCAGTTTAAGTTGCACGAAAGTCTTGTAGAGGTAACCCAAACTGCGAAAAACAAAACAAAAAAACAAACTGCGACAAGGCGAACTTAAGAGTACAGCCAGGCAGACCTGGGCCAGAAGCTGTCTCTTCCACGTACTTCCGCTTAGTCTTACTTCTTGATGCTGGCCTCGCGATTCGCTTCGCTTTTCTCCCCTCGCTCATTATGGCTGCTGGCGTATAGGCTCGAGCTGGGCGAGCTCTTAGACTCGCACCCTGCACTTGAGAGTCTGCGCTAAATATGCCCATGCTGAGCTTTGGCTTGCATATCAGTCTAGCAGCTCGCTAGAGTTCCATCGGTCTGTCGTCGTGGGTTTGACGAATGACTTTGAATGGTTGCTATATAGCGAAATTTTCTTCAACCGCAAGTGAAAGAAGCTGATTCTTAGATGCTAGAACCTTCCTCTGCCTGATTCAGAGAAAACGAGTGAGAGCATTTGTGTGTGTGTGTGTGTGTGTATGTGTGTGTTTGTGTGTGTATGTTTGTCTGCTTATGCGTTCGTCTGTGTGTGTGTGTTTGTGTGTGAGAGAGTGTGTGTGCGTGTGTGTATGTGTGTGTGTGTGTGTGCGCGCGAGTTCGCGTGTGCGTAAGTTCGTGCTTGTGTATGTGAGCTTTAAAGGTGAGAGCCTTGCCCCTGGGCTAAGCCAGAGATTTCACCCTACTTTTCATCTGAAATTTTAATGATCCTAACCCGATATCCGGTGCATATATCTTTGAATTTTCGCTGGAAATTATGGCCGTGGGTTAATACAGCACTCCTTAAGTTCTTCTTGTCATTAGCGTTTGGCACGATTGTCTATCTAGCTCAGTGGTTCTCAACCTTTCTAATGCTGCGACCCTTTAATACAGTTCATCATGTTGTGGCGACCCCCAACCGTAAAATTGTTGTGTGCGAAATGTGGAAATGCGCGTTTTCCGACAGTCTTAGGCGACCCCTGTGAAGGAGTCGTTCGACCGCCAAAGAAATCGCGACCCACGGGCTGAGAGCCGCTTGATTCTGAGGAGCGAGAATTTAGCTCCACGGACGTTTTGCCACCTGTCTAGCCACTCTCCTCACCAACCCTAATTTTTCTTCAGGTGGCCATTAATTTACCAAGAAATGTGAACCTTCAACATTTACAGTCGCTGCTCTTAAGGAATGCACTACACCGGATCGTGATGTGCGTGACGCCGCGTCCTATAGAAGTGTACCTCTTTAGTCGAACTCAGAGGCTGTGTGATAGCAGACTCTTATCAAGCCTGGTGCAAATGAGAGAGCAATGTCATATCCTAGAATTTCTGATCAACGAGGTAACCTTTTTCTGGAGAACAACATTATGGTACACATTTTCTACGTAGACAAATTCATTCACCCATTCGCCTAGCACAATGAAGGATTTCACTTTTCACGAAATTCGATTGGACAAACGGCAACAGCAAAGCATCATCTGGGATCTGCTAGTGACTACGGCATCTCATCTGGGTGATGGTTTGCAATCTTTGATAGCCTCTCAAATCAATGATTAACAACTGAAAATTAGGTGATACCTATCTTGCTAATGTCGATCTCCCTACTTCGGGCTTGACCACAAGCTGAGATCTATTCAGCACTTTGAAATTGTTTAAATGTAAGTAGGGAAACTTCCTGGAGACACTGCTGGTGCGAGAATTACAGATCTTGCATTGGTGACAGAAAGCAGCGTCACTTCGTCGCATTAATCATACATCATCAATCGTTGACAAACACCCTCAGCAAGACTCACTTTAAACCAGCCTTATGATGCCATGCGAAGCCACATGTGGCTCTAGATAAAAGTGAGATTTACATCGCTTCCTCTTGAAAGTCATGCCATTTTGCTAGTCCCATGATACTCCTTCAGGAGACAGGTCCCCTGGTTCTACGAGGTATTAGAGTGTTGCATTACGCGATGAATCTACATTAACGTCCGATCACCGATTGCCAACGCGGGGAGCTGTGACCTCGATGCCAGCAATGCTGCTCAGTCGCAGCGGCTATATGGGCTTTCGTTGCAAGGCAAGCGTCACCAAAACTAGAATTTGGTCTGGTGCTAGTGTTTGTGGCTGTGAGGCTTCGGCCGACCTTGCGTTTTATCCGTGCTATCAAGTGAAGCACGGTGTTTTCATATCGAAGCGAGGCCGTCTACTCTTTCTGCAACAATCTTTGCTGTCTACCTGCCTGAATTTCGTACAACCGCAAATGAGTAAAATCAATATACTTAAAATCAGAACCCCAACTGAAAATTCGCGCTCTTCTTTGTTAACAAGTATGCACTGTTCCTCTTGAGGGCGTCTGCTTAAGGGGCGGAGCTTAGTTCTCAAGGACATAGCTTCGCTTATGACAGGACTTCTGATTCGTTGCCGGTCTAAACTACAATCTATTGTTTAAAAATTAAAGTGTACACCGTGTGGCTCTGTCGGCTTTCCGTACCAACGTAATGGCTGAGGCAAATTCTAATGCTTTCTCAACTAGTTGTAGATTTAATTGCGTTGGGGTGCATCAACTACGTTTTTTTAATTATCAAACTGTGAGCAGCAGTGACGTGCTTGGGCAACTTCGTTTTATTTTGCGAGTTCTATTATTCGCGTTGCTTGAAGCTGCTTGACAGAAATGAGGCGATGACCGATTGCTTTCTTCCTAACCTAGCTTGCGAGGCCGGCTTTTGTGTGTGTCTTTTTTACCTCTAAAGAAAGGAAATTGGTCTCATGTGAGCATATCGACGGTCGGCATTGGCACGGGCACGCATACTGAATGTCAACACTGCTTACAAGCACGAATTGGCCTCCAAGTAAACGATAAAGGCATCTGGGAGTTCATGAGATCGCGTAGCCTTTCTACTGACTTGACTATAAAGTTTCGAATTTCAAACTCGGTGGATAAATATCTATAGCTCAAGATCACAATTTTAGTTTTTCAGCAAGACCGTCAACCATTTCGACACTAGAGTTCAAACTCAGTTCGATGGTAACGCTCACGAGTATGTGAGTGAGTCTCATTAATTGTAGGAAGGTAAATACTTTACTTAAACATCTCCGTGACTCAGCACTTATGGCGTCGATGTCAGGGCCGCTTTCCCAGTCTAACCACTTGAACGCAGTTTAAACGAAATGGGCTTACACTTACACTAGGCTTACACGACATGAGCAGAGTGACTCCCAAAGTATCGTTCACCCTTTTTTATCAATAAATCGAGTATACAATATGATTTATATGTATAGCTTCCTGAGAGAACCTAATGTCAATCTGTGTGCTTCAGATGCTGCACCACGACCTCGGCAGTAAAGTACGGGCTGCTGAAGTTCGACAGTTACTCGGTGAAAATGCTAATGCCTCAAAGCTAATCCGCGTACGGCTCTCTTAATTTTCCCATACGTGTATCAGATCTTTGATTTTTAACCCTCTCCTAGTATTTAGCGTGCCACTCAGGGATGCATATCAATGCGATACCGAAGGCAATGGTGTCAGCGGCTTGCAAATACACGAAGACTTGGCGAGCGATTAGACAATCATTGTGCAGGAACAGCCCTGATAAGGCAGAGGACAGCTATCCGGGCGCTGATCTATAAAAGCACTGACATATGCTTTATATATGCAGGTATGTGTGCACGTGTGTGTGTTTGTTCGTACTCGTGTTTGAGCAGGTGCATGCAAGTGCCCGAGCGAGGACGCGAATGTATGCAGTGAATGTATGTATCTCCGTCTGCAACTCCCTCCACAAAGCCATAAAGACAATGTGGGTGTTAACGCAGGAGAGCTTTTGTATAGCACACTCACAGCCTAAGCAGTTTTCGGAACGCATTTGGTAGTCAATAGACTTCGTCTCACACATCAAAGAGAAAGTGAGAAGCATAGCAGAGTCATGAGAGCAGTTCAGGTAGTGAGAAGCATGGAAGTATCAGCTCAGGGCCGCTGAAAAGGATGAGCCATAGTCGGAAGCAGGAGAGTAGTTGCCGTTGCGTAAGACTTGTGGAAGCGAGTTCCACAGTCTAGGACCTGCAGAGCTCAAGCTTCTGTCGCCAACGGTCTGTAAGTGGAGTGGAGCAGCTAATTTATTGTCCATGCAGGACCTGATGGCACGAAGAAGCTAAAACTAGTGCAGCAGTTCAGCTAGGTACGAAGGGGCCAAGCCGTGGCCTTGGCCTTGTGGGTCAGCGTGAGAACTTTGCTCTGTATGAAGCCATTGAGAGCACCTCTCAGGTCCCCGTCGGATTATCACCGTTATGCAGTGCACCAGCACTTGATTTCATCGGGGTGGAAGATACTTGTTTCTAAGGAGAAATGGGTAGCTGAGTTCTCGGATTTTCGTACTCCAGTGACGTAAAAGTAAATTGAAATGGGCTGGGAGTAGACAGAAACGGCAGCAGGCGAAGCTATGGGTTTGTGTTTGAGGCACACACAGAATCAGAACAATACGATCGCCGTACACTTTCGATACGCCGTACGTTTCGTTACTGGACGCTTGAGCTTTAGGCTACACGCCTACTCGTGGATTATGCTCACTTTTACATCCATTCTTTAGCGCCTCCGCCCTTTAACCTGTGAGGTCACGATGATTCTAAAAGAAAAGCCTCGTTTAAAGATTGTGGGCTTGGCCGCCTTTCGTTGCTACGCACCCGCATGAAATGGGTAGACTGGAAAGCAGGATGGTGCAAAAATATTTTTGACTCCACTACAGGCTAGGAGCTAATACTAATAATTGGAACGTAGCGTCGAACGTCCCTCTGGCAACTCGGGCGCCTAGCTTGTGCTGCCGCTCTCTTTTCTCACTCGTATGGTTATGTGCCACAGCTAAGCAGCCGTATAGCAGCACTATGCCCGTCCCGACAAAAGTCCTGCATTTTGACAAGCTGGTGCTGCCGCACCATGTCCCCGAAAACGCAGCCGCCACGCTGGCCCGGTTGGTCGTCTTCGCTCTCTGATATTTTTTTCCGAAGCAGCGCGGTAGAGTGAGAATTCGCTTCGGGGCCATGCCAGTTGGCACGGGCTGCGGCCATGCGACGCCGCATCATTGGCAAGCTGCTCCGGGCGCACGCCGGCCCTCTCCCGTCAAATGGAGGCACTTTCCAAGAAGCGCTTCAACCGGAGAGCTTCGACCTTTCGAGCGGCGAGAGCGCGAGCGCGAAATGAGAGCGTAATGATCGTAGCAACGCCATGTTGGCCGGCGTTGGCGGACGTTCGAAAGAAGTCGTCGGCGCAGCCGGCGAGTCCCACCCACCCGGCTACCCGGCGGGTCAGCTCTCGTCCGTCCGTCCGTCCGTTTGCACACTCGCTTGGCGGGCGGCGGCGGCGGCGCTTGCGGCTTGCGGCCGAGCAAGATCTCCAAGGCTGCGGAAGCCGGCGTTTCGGCGAGCGACGGTTCTCTAGCTCTTCCCATTGGTCTGTTCGGCAGGCATTGGCAACGCCTGGGGACACCGACGCAAGGCATCCTGCTCTACCGAGGAGAACTTCGGCGCCCTACTCCTCCAGGTAAAGGCCGCCGAGGCCACCACCGCGGCTCTGCTGCCCGGCGGGGGCGGCAGCCTCGAAGTCCCAATGCGCTTCAGTGTTTGGCCTCTCGTCTTGACGCTGCTCCCCGGCTGCTCCTGCTGCTGCTCCTGCTGCTGATGCTGCTGCTGATGCTGCAGCATCGGCGGTCAAGTCCAATTATTGTCCGACGCGCGGCTGACCGCAGCCATCAAGGCCGGCTTGTCCCATGTATGCGGCTGCTAGAGGGGCGAGCATGGCGGGCGTTGAGCAACGCGAGAGTTTAGATACAGCTTCACCACAAAGCAAAGAAGACCTGCTCGGGCGAACACAATGCCAAAGCCGATTAAATCTACCCGGCATCTCGCGCTTCTGCCACCAGGACGACGCGAAAAGGAAGCTGCTGCGCTTTAAAGCGGCTTTATAGGCGGCGACGCTCCCAGTCCGCTCCTATTCTCAATCCCGCCACCGCCCGACCTCGTCGGCACCTTTTTTCGCTTTCACGGCTGTTGTCTGCCTCTGAGCCCTATAGGCCGGTCAAGGCCTTCTGGCTCTTTTGCCAAGGCCACCAAGCCTGCCCCGCCTAGTCCTGTTCTCGACCTCTCGGCTGGGCAGCTCGAGCTAGCGGCTCAGCCTTGCGGCTGCGAGTGCCTCGGTTACAGGGCGGCAGGCAGCTCACGCGTACGACGGGACGGCATGGGTGGGCTCTTTCAAGATGGCGCCACCTGCATGCTCTTTTGCTCGCCGAATCGTCTTTGTCTGCCGAGCTCTGGGCAGGCGACAACAAAGAGGAGAGAGAAAAAAGGAAGGAAGTACAAAGAAAAGAAAGGGGGCGCACATGTTTTGCCCCGACGACTTTCGTGTAAGCTACAGTTCGCTGCTCGAGCTCCACAGCTTCCACTGGCGGGCGGGCCAGTAGTCGAGAAGCCCAGCCAGCCCAGCGGACACTGGGTATGGATTGGTTCCCGTACGGTGTGCCGCTTCAGAGCCGTGCAGCCATCGCTTCACTCGCTTGGCTTCACCAGCGATTCTCCTTCGCAGCCCTCTGGGACGTGTGCGGCATATCCTCCTCGATTACTGCCGTGCGTCAGCCGACAGTGGTGAAACGCAGCAACCTCCCGCGTCGAAAACGCCTCGACGGTCCAATGCCGCGCTGTTCTTACAGCCGCTGGCTGCGGCGGCATCGGACGTCTACTCACCGAGCTTTGTTCGCGAACAGTGCGAATGTAGGCGAAAAGGCGCTTGCGCCTTTACTTCGTACTTTAATCGTATCTATAAAAAAAAGTCTCGTCGCTGTAGTCATGTAGGAGAGCCACGGCGACGTCAGCTCGAATGCAGAAGTTGATCGCGAGCAACCGTCGCTTCTCGGATACCGAGCACATTAGCGGCAAGCACCAAAGTAGTAAGCCAGCAGCAGTCACGAGTCGTGTGGAAGCTAGTGCTTACAGAAACGCGGCTGTTCTTCGATGGCCGGATGTTCTGTGAAGGCTCACCAGCTCGGGCGCTGGGGCAGAGCTTGGTCAGTGTGGCTACGCTGTGAAAAAGACTGCAAATTTCAGCACATTCAACATTCCTTGTTTGTATAAAGCGACACAAGAGCCGTGGCAGCTATCGCTCCAGCTTGCGGTGGGCAATACAGAATTGCCATCTGTGGGATTCAAACGCACGACCTTGGTCGTGAGATTTTCGAGCACCTTACCACCGTTCCGTGACCAAAGAGCTAAAGCAGAAGCAGCAGCAGACTTTGAGCTGCAGTCTCCGACTGCCGCTCTTCGCACTTTTTACTGCTTAGCAGCGCCTGGGCCGCCACCATGGAAGCTACGACTCCCTTTTGGTTTGCTGGCGCTCGCTGTGCTCCTGGGGTCAGAGCATAATCTCATCTCGGCATCATAATCCTCCGTAGGACAAGTTGGAAACCAGAGGTCTCCAGGAGGCGCTAGGGCAGTCAGAGAAGTATTGGCAGCTAGCTGGCACGTGCTTCTGGGAAACTCGGAATACCGCCCGCCGCCAGTCTGGAGGCCGACTAGTCGGTTTCCTCGATAATAGATGGAGCCTGATTTGTGCGGTCAGCATCATATCGTCGCTAGCATTTGTCGCCAGTCCATTAACGAGGCGACATCGAAGGGACCCCATCCGAAATGTAGGCATAGCACTTGTGAGCGAGAAGGTAACCTGAAAAATCCCCAAAACAGCTTCTCCAACACTTCGTCAAAGCGACCACTCCCTTGGGATTCTACATCCTCGCTGCGACAACTGGACAGTAAGAGGACCACCATTTGCTGCAGTGCTTGACCTGAAAGCGGACAATACTTCATTTTATAGCACTCTAAGAGAACCTAATCTCTATCTGGGCGCTTTGTATGTGCCTCACTGCTCGAGCTCGAGACCCGAGTATTTAAAGGCGAGCAGCTTACCCCTAGGCCAAACCAGAGTGGCATGGCTTCAGGTGATGGCCTGTGCGTGCAGGTTATTTGGCAGTTTTAGTAGTCTTTGGTAAATTAGTAAGAGTAACCCTTCGGTTGTTACGAGCTCGCAGTACAGCGTACCCCAGCTGCGATCTACGGCTGATAACCATACCAGTTACAATTGAGTCATAAATGCTTAATTCACACTACCGAGACTGATCGACGGATATAAGCTTCTGCATTGATCGATTAGGGCTTGAGCAAGTGCTTGTGAGGATGCGTTCATGAGCGTGAACAAACGCCTGCACATTTGCCGAACTTTAGCATGCGCTCGTTTGTAACGGCATGATTTTATGTGCCGATCGCATATTCATTTTGGAAAGACTGGGAAATGGCATGCCTAAAAAAGAGGTAGGAAGGTTACCACAGATTCATGGTTTCCCAATGCATATATCGTTTTCGTGTGTATATTAATCGTCCTCGGCTTTCCCCTATGCTGAACAGGAAGCTCTCTCTCTCTCTCTCTCTCTCTCTCTCTCTCTCTCTCTCTCTCTCTCTCTCTCTCTCTCTCTCTCTCTCTCTCTCTCTCTCTCTCTCTCTCTCTCTCTCTCTCTCTTCTCTCTCTCTCTCTCTCTCCTCTCTTGCTGCCTCTCTCTCTCTCTCTCTCCTCTCTGTCCTCTCTCTCTCTCTCTCTCTCTCTCTCTCTCTCTCTCTCTCTCTCTCTCTCTCTCTCTCTCTCTCTCTCTCTCTCTCTCTCTCTCTCTCTCTCTCTGTCTCTCTCTCTGTCTCTCTGTCTCTCTCTCTCTCTCTCTGTCTCTGTCTCTGTCTCTGTCTCTGTCTCTGTCTCTGTCTCTGTCTCTGTCTCTGTCTCTGTCTCTGTCTCTGTCTCTCTCTCTGTCTCTCTGTCTCTCTGTCTCTCTGTCTCTCTCTCTCTCTCTCTCTCTCTCTCTCTCTCTCTCTCTCTCTCTCTCTCTCTCTCTCTCTCTCTCTCTCTCTCTCTTTCTCGCTCGTTCTCTCCCTCCGAGTTTTGCAATCGAAAGCAGTAAAATTCATAAAAAAATATGTCTTCACCAAACTGCTTAGCCCGAAGTCGTCTGATCGTGACTCAAGCTCTAATTCAAACAACTTTGAGCCCATGTATTTTCAGAAAACCTCGTCCAAAGAAGTTCTACATCCCCTCCAAACCGGTAACTCGTAGAGAAGCTAGTTGAACCTCATCAGCATATGCTCATCTAGTGCACTTCAAAAACCAAATCAACTGTAATCAATCATCTCGTCACTTGTAGCCTCAAGTTTAAAGTTTGTTCTAGGAATTTATCTCGTCTGCAAAGCCACGACAAGCCAGCATTTAATTGGCAATCGCTGGTCAGCTAAGGATAGTTCAGTTCTGTGGCTGTAACTGCGTTAGATTCACAGGCAGTCACACTTGGTGCTGTGTCTTCAGACACCAAAACCCTCGCATATTTTCTTGAATTTATTAAAGTGGCACAAGTGGCTCTTTACCTATTTCGAAATTAATGGCATTAATTATTTGTGCAGTGTGCTGAGAGAGCCGAATATGTAGACAGGTGCTTGACAACTCGCTATAAGAGAAGCGATAAATAAGAGATAATTGCAAGCGAGGTATCGTGCGTTGTTAATCATGCCAAGCCGGCAAGAAGATACTTACGGTAGCTGGTAGGTTGGATGGACTCTTGATTAGTAAAATGCACTAAATTAGACAAAGATAAATAATCAAAGCACGCGTAATGAAATAATTGTAACAATACACTTGACATAGTGTCCTCAGCAAACTCAATCTCATTCTAGGCACGAGTATCGCTCTTGTACTTGGTTGCACGGTACGAAGTTTCAGAACATTCAAGCAAGCAAATGGCAATTCACTCAGACAGAGCAGGGCGATGAGAAAAGCGTGTTTCATAGATTCTTCTTTAATATCGTCAAATCGGGATGTGGCATGGTTTCTGTCGCTAACGATCTCCAGGCTTTGGGAGGATAGTAGCTGAACACTACTGTCCACAGGGATTTTAAGTTCATTATATGTGCTACCCATTGACCAGAGTCAGGAGAGAGAGAGTGCTAGGACAGAGTCATGCTACTCTGAAACTAATTCACGTCGGTTGGTCGGAGCTAGAGAATGAATGAAACTCAAGGTAACTGACAGGATCTTGAAGTATTCGATACCCCGCTAATTGGAGAACCAGCTCGGATTGCTGAGAAGTGGTGTTATGAGACATCGTTGCGACATTTAAAGCAGACAAGCTTAGCTGTTGGGGTGTTGCACCAGCTATGTAAGCGTCTTATTGCATCGACAAGAGGACCGAGTTGAGAGCTACAAAAGTCAGGTCGGGATTATTATTATTTATTATTTTTATATTTATATATGTATATATTGTGTATATATATATATATATTATTATTATTATTAAGAATGCATGGACCAGCTTGGCCGTCGTGTCCTTCTCTGGCAAGCTCGAATTCTTTAAAATTTTAAATAGGCGGAAGTGGAGGCCGACTCGACTGCAGAGCAGTCGACGCTGCTCGCGCTGTTCTTACCGCCGCTGCGGCGGCATGGGACGTCTACCCAGCGAGCTTCGTTCGCGAACAGTGCGAGTGTAGGTGAAAAGGAGCTTGTGCCTTTACTTGAACCGTTTCTAAAAAAGAGAGTCTCGTCGCTGTAGTCAGCAGAGGTGCTCGTGCCACCCTGGGGTTAAAGAGCTCGCCATTGACGAACAAGTTCGTGGGCTCGGGACCAACGGCACATATGATGAGCCTTGTGGATAGAGAGATTAAGCTCTCTTACGGTGCTGTCCAAATCAGTTTGTCTGTTATTTTTTAACCGGCCACCCAGACTTTGTGTAGAGGCTACAGTAGATGTGCTGGTCGAGCCTATTCGAACGGTTGGGCTTTCTAGCTTCTGAGTAACACTTGATTTGCTTAAAAAAAGTAAGTTGGTGTTGTACTCTTTCATTTTGAGATAATGTCTTCCAATTGAGATATCAGAATGCAAGCGGTGACGGAGCTGAGAAAAATAGAGAAGCCTAAAATCAGCGAAGGATCAAAACACATGTATAGCTGGGCATCATCTGCCTACAAATAAATTTGAATTGGGCTTTATGATTACATTAGAAGAAGGTGAAATATTGTAAAAAATAGTGGACCTAAAAATGGGTCTCTTGAGCATGTCGTAATTTACAGTCTCGTTTAATGACCGTAAGTCGATTATTTCTGCTCTTTCAAACAACCTATTGAGAAATTGTACGGCGCACGAAGAAAAAGACATCTCTGCCTATGTACTTTAGGTGTGTTGAAAAGTTAGCATTCAAATGGTTGGTGATAACATGCACCTCGTAGGGAAGCATGCATAAGTACAAAAATACAGATCAGGCAAACCCGGAAAATACCGTGCGGAACACGTTCGTGATTGCAGCTGTTTCTTAAATTTTATTAATTAATTGAACGTTGATGTCATTGGGGAGTGAGTTCCAGACGTTAGGAGCATACGAACTGAAGACGCGGTCTCCAAAGGATCTGAATTTAGTTAGAGGGGCAGCTAAACGACTTGATTAGAAAGATAGCTCGGTACAATGCCTTGCCTGATTAGCAAGTAGTTCTGATAGGTAGGCCAACGCAAGTGAATTAACTGGCCGAAAATGAGTGACAAAGGTTGACGTCATCCCACTGCTTGACAGGGAATCATCCCAGGCTAGTGAGATGTGACTAAAGGTTCAATGACAAGGTTCATGGCAGAAAATCTCTTACGATGAATGTTGCTCCAACTCGGAGAGCCTTATTGCACATGCCAGAATACATGCTAGTAGCAGTTTGTTGCAAAATTCAAGATGAGACATTAAAAAATGTATGTGCTAACTCAAATTTTGTATCTTTGTCTAAGCAGACCTGAGTTTTCATACTGCTACGTAGCCGAAAGTAGCCAGACCTGACTTTGGATCTGATGTGACCGTCTAGTGAAAGGTCACGGTCAAACTAGGCACCCAGATTGCGTAAGGTGTAACTGGAAATACACAGGACCATGCCGACATTGAGAGTAATTTTTTCCGAATATCTGAGGGTGATTTTTCCCGAATATCCTAGTAACACTAGGTTTTCCCATAATTTCTAAATTGGTTTTATCGTCATTCGATTCATCTTGGATCGACTAGTTTGGGCCATGCTTCCAACGACCGGCCTCTCTGGGCAGCATACAAGTTTTTGGTAAAATATTGAAACAACTTATTGCGGAATTTGGGTGCCTCTGCGAGCGATCATTAGCTGACAAGGCAATATGTTGTTCTTTAACCATCGAAAATTTGTAAAGGACTTGTGCCGCTGCGGCCGTGACGAAAGAAGGTGCAGTGGCCACGCCTGAAGCTGAAGCTGAGGGTCATCTTCCGACGTACGCCTGAATAGCCTGCCACCGCTTGGCCACTTCTTATTCAGCCGAGCTGCTTCCATTTCCGCTTGATGGTGACTTCCGGCTGCTGCCGTCGTCGTAAAAAATCTTCCGTCAGCCTTCAGAGCCTTCAGGCAGCAATTCGCTGCTTTCCTCCTCCTTCTCCTAAAGCGCGAAGGCGAGTGCCTGAGCCTTGCGCTCTATTTGTCCTCGACAGAGCAACTTTCAATGCACAGCTGCTCCTACCGCAAATACTCGTGACTCACCTATGCCTTCCTCCCCACAGGCTGCCCTTGACTGCTACTTGATCGCTGCTTGATCTCGAAGCCCGCTCTTATGTTTTTATAACTGGAATTGACTGTACATGCATACATACATAAGTACGTACATGCATGCGTAGATACGTAATACATGCACAAACAGACAGACACACACAAACACACACACACACACACACACACACACACACACACACACACATATATATATATATATATTCCCTGCATAAGTAAATATATTTGTGTGTGCGTGTATTATGTATCTATGCATGCATTTACGTATGTATGTATGTACGTCGTGCAGGCGACTTCCCCTAACCATGTTTTTCTTGTTGTTTATTGAGCATGCTACCCCTAACCATTGGATCATGCTTTCTTTGCAGCAAATGTAAAGTGCATTGAAAGATATTGAGTTCTATGAGGATGCTATAACAGATGTGTTGTTATTATTATTATTATTCCGATAAGAATGCAATCGGGCAGGCAAATGGGCATTCTTTTAAGCGGATTATTCCCGTATGCGGAGTGAGACTAATATTGCAAAAAATCTGGTATGAATGTATTTATGCATGTATGTATGTATGTATGTATGTATGTATGTATGTATGTATGTATGTATGTATGTATGTATGTATGTATGTATGTATGTATGTATGTATGTATGTATGTATGTATGTATGCATGTATGTATGCATGTATGCGTGAATGCATCTGTATATATGTAAGTAGCCTTATGCCTGTATATGCACGCCGTATCGTATTTGTGCCGAGCGTGAATCGAAAGATACTAACCTTGCAAGCGTCCTCTAGACAGCTCCGTGTAACACCCACTCAGATTTTCGCATACCTGTGGGTGGGCTTTCTTACCGTGACTTATAGGCAAAACAAATCTACTTTAAACGCCAAAGTTCAGACCCCCTTTTGACCAATATAGACACGCCTACAGCAATTGGTCCCGCACGGTAGCTTTCGGCAAAGCACGATACTAATTGTAGCTCTCTCTGCATTAACTCGCGAACGCACGAATTCATCTGGTGCGAACGTCTGCGGTCACACTCGAGCCTCGAGCCTTCAAATCATTGTGCAGCCATATTTAGATCCAGCACATGCCTCGCTGCGCACCATCTCATTTCCCCAAAACGGGCACCCTGGCGTGTAGCGGCGCTGTCCACAGTTCTCGGCCGAAGGCTTCTCGATATTCCTCCATCGAGTTTTGACGAGAGAGCCGTGGCGGGGCTCAGCCTCGAGCGATCGCACGGCCAGCGAGCAGCAGAAAAAGCACAATCTGAAACATTACAAAGTAGAATCGAAACCTCTCGCTGTCTGCCACTAAGTAGCGCCGGCGTTCGAGAACTTGTGTGCTCAGCTGTACAGTAGCAGTGTTCTCTTCTTTTCCAAATGCCATGCCAAGCAGCGGGGGAGGGGGGCAGGGGAGGCGTGGCCAGGCGGCGTATGCCAAGTGGCGGTGCAGGTGGGCTAGCTGAACGTGCACTTCGAAAGTCGCCGATGACTACGGTTCGAGCGTAGACCCTCCCCTCGTCCTTCCAGCGCCTGGGTGGTCCGCTTAGGCTTGCAAATATGGTAGCATTCTTCTACTCCTAATAATATTGACCGAGACAATTGTTATTCCGCTGATAGAAGAGGAGGCTGGAAATATGAAAGGCCGTATCACGTACCGTCTAAAGGTTCTGCTTCAAAATGGAAGATTTTGTTGTGGCTAGGTCGGCATTCAATGGCCGGCAAACAAAGAGCATTCAGTGTAATGATGTAGTCTGCCTCAGCGATACCGTCATCGTCGCTCGCTTTCACGGGCGAGCGACGAACATAATCTGCGGCTCTCTTTTTCCCAGGGCCCTGCTCCCAATTTGGATAGGCGCCCAATTGCGGCCTCAGTAGTGCATTCTTACGAGATGCTTTTAAGCTTCGGTCTGACCAGAGCTAGGCGAAAGCGCCACCGCCGAAGCGCCAATCGAGCCGTTTCTGGAACGAGGAGGCTTTACAGATTGACTAGACGGGACGACGCGGCGAGCGAGTCAGCACGAAGTAGCAGCAAGCCCACGAGCTTGCCTGCCAAACTAGGGCTCTGTCACCGCAGCCACTGCCTTGCTGCTGCTGCGCTAGCTCTCTCACCTCGGTCATTACAGCTCGTCGCTCAAGTCTCTGTCCGCATGGACCTTCATTAACTGTCTGATGAGTCATACGTCTGCTGAGAGCCAGCAATTTGCTCTAGACGTTCGCCAACCCGCCCGCCCACCCACCCGCCTGCCTACCCGCCGGGGTTCGGCAGTAGCACATTACGGCCAACCGCCGCTTTCCTTAACCCTGTCGAGTCCCAACTCAGTTTTCGTCCACCCAATTGCTTGGAACAGCTACCACCTGCAACCGCTCCGTTCGGTAGCTCATGAGCTTTCATTTTGCTTCGAAAACTCCACGTGAATTCCGAAGTATCCGGGAGGGAACCGGTGGCAGCCAGAATTGGCGAATATCACGGACGGAGGCCTGATCTTCTCCATCTTTTTGAAAACAAGAAGGACAGAGAGAGCTGTTCTGCGTGTTAAAGCAGGCTTGGCAAGTCACTTTCTAGCGACGAAGCCCGCCTCACTGACAGGCTCACTCGATAGTAACTTAGAGCACCAGAGGGTGAAGCATGCATGGGGGGACTCAAAGCGCTTCTCACTTGCCTCTTGGCCCTCCCTCACCCGTTGCGTTAGCGTTCATTCGCGAACTCAATACTGTGACTTAAACGAAGTAGTGCGCACGTATGCTTGATTTAAAGCGTTGGATGTGGGTGCAAGTGCATGTATCTGACGGTGACGGCTAGTGCCTGCTAGTGACGGCTAGTACCTGGACGCATAAGCTACACCTATTTCTTAGCGGTAACTGCGCTCTTCGTGCATTTTCAAATCGCTCGCTGAGTGATTAGCCACATTCTTTTCTACACTCGTTTGCTCTTTCACCTTTCCCCATTTTCCCTTAGGAAAGGCTCGCTCGCCATCACTAAATGTATATAACTTTCACCGGTATCACTTCTATCGGCTGTTCTCCGTGTGCTGAGTGAATCGCCGAGCTCAGGTATCGGATGTAAGGTCTCATATTGTGCCAAACGGCTTCGCGACGTTGAGCCGCGAAAACTTAATATCTCGAGCTCATCATAAGCATTTCCATTCCACGAATAAATACGTGGGAAAACTGAACGCCCCTGCCGAAATTCTTTGCAACATAGGGGCAGAAGTAGTCATTCCAAAAACAAAGTCGGCTGATGTCAACATCCTCATTTAAATAACGGCTGCTGTCTCCACCGCTTGCAGCGGGAAATAAAGAATCGCCCACTGTAGTACTCAAACCCACAACCTGGATCTCGAAGAGCGAGCACTTTACCCCTTGGGCTAAGACCATGGGTAAAAGTGTCAAAGGAGGGAACGGTGATGTTGCACAGAACTAAATTGTACGTCAAACTGTTCAATTGCACGACTCCACGCTCTAGCTGTTGTCACTCTTGCGAAGCGGGCGATCCATCAGGCGAGGGAGCAGCTCAGCTGGCTGGTGGTCACGTGGTCGAAAGCACGGCAGGCACGTGCGGCGATTGGGTAGCCAGTATCGAGACCTATCACGTGAGCGTGTTTCGATGAAGCTTCGTCGCTCAGTGGCTTCTCGTAAAAGATCTCTCGCCGTGCCACAGCAACGGTTTCACACATTGATGCGAGAGCCTCCTGAAGTGCAACTGTCGCCAACTGAAAGCGAACGCTCCTGCAGAGTGTCTCGAGATTCCGATTGGTTGCAATCCGAAGGTCAATCGTATTGATTACTTTTTACTGCGGTTCGCTTCAAGTGCTCTCGGTGTGCAGTCGCCGTCTGAGAAACGAAACAGCGCCGCTGTTAGTTTAGCTGTTCTTGTATTTTGCTGCGAAACTCTGTGTGGTTTAGCCCAATCCGGCTTTCTGCCAGACCTATTGCACCGCATAGCGGGGCCGTCAGTAGCGGGCGTAACCTCGCAGTGGCGACTGCCCTTAACAGAAAATCATTTATGTGGCTCACTACTGGAGACCGATTTGGAAGAGTGAGGTTTTTTCTTATTCTGCATCAGTCCCGTTCGTGAACAAAAAGTTAATCTTTGGTCATTCACACATAAAAGCTCCGGAGAAATCCTTTTTAAATTTCTTCGAAATCATAGAATAAATGCGTCGAGCAGTGTCCAATTTTGATACCAAGCCACAACGCAGGAACATTCAAGGGCGCATTTTACTCAGACACCCGTGTAGGCACCATCATTTGGCTCGCTTTCTTTACAGCCTCGCAGGTCTTAGCTCATGGGAAACACGAGCTGTAGCTCCTCTTGGCTTGCTTTCTTCATGTGTCTGCTGCTTTTTCCAACCCCATTGGCATGCTCAATTTTCGCGTAGCTAATAATAAGAACGATAAGAAACTTGTATTGAACCCTGGGAGAACTAAATCTCATTCCGGTCACTTGCTGAAAAGGTAGCATTCCAATTGGTTAATGAGAACATGCATAGTGTCAGTGCGCATGAGCACGCAGAAGACAATTCACAACCACGGAGCAAACGTTACGAGTGTTACAGATATGTTTCTTGCTTCCATTTAAATTTCAAGTCATGGGATGTCATGAAGTCAGATGGGGTTTTTGTTCAGGCTTTGGAAGCAGACGAAATGAAGGTGAGTCTTTCGAAATATTAGAGTATGGATCGAAGCACAGCCAAACGAGTTGAGTCAGAATAGCGTGTAGGACGGCGCCTAGCCTGATTGGGGAGGGGTAATTCTGATAAATTAGCTAAAGCAAGGGAATAAAGGAACCTAAAAGTTAGCTTTAAATCCTCGAATTTGATGCATCAGAACCAATTGTGCCAAGAAGGAATCACCGCGTTCAAATTCTCCTCGTGCTACGCGTCCGTCGATCGTGGGAACTTTTAAACTTTGTTGAGAATTTTCTCTCGGTTTGCCAGGGCAGACGTGTACGTGCACATGCTAGTTTGTATTATATTAAAATAAAGAGGCAGGTTTCCAATTAAGTTTCATGCATTTCATCAGCTCGTGTATATTGATGCACCAGAATGCTACAGATATATGCAGGCATATACTTACCTGCGTACTGTGTGTGTGTGTGTGTGTATATGTGTGTGTGTGTGTGTGTATGTGTGTGTGTGTATATGTGTGTGTGTGTTTGTGTGTGTTTTTGTGTGTGTGTGTGTGTGTGTGTGTGTGTGTGTGTGTGTGTGTGTCTGCTTGTACACACGAACTGTCTTGTGAGTGAGCACGGGTGCCTGGGCGTGCACAAAAGTGTCTATCAATCTGTTTTTCTATGCATGCACGCTTGTCTACGTATTTTGTTCCACTACGATTGCCTCAGTAGCAGCTTAGCCAGAGCATAGGCACAATGGGTTGGACTACCATGGTTTCTGTAGAATCAGACACTCTCTAACGTGAACACCACCATCGAGATATTTAACTCTAGAAATCATATGACCCACCCATATTCAGATGGTTACCTCATAGTCACGCATGCTCACATGTCAGTTGTAAACATGAGCTCGTCCATTTGCTAAATGGAAAGTTTTATTTTTAAGATTTTCCGGCTAGACATGGCAACAGACTCGAGTTTCTCTTTCGCTCTTTGACGTACTCCTGGAAATACGTGTGCACTCGGAAGTGCCATGGAGTGTCCTGGAAAGTCCAGTTGGGCCGAATGCATAAATCTTTCGTCCTTTTATCCCCTTCACATCCCCACTCATATACCTGCTTGCCAGCCGGAAAACTGATACTTAATATCGATTAACACTATGATATGAGTGCACCGCTGCGCTGGCTGCACAGGAAAACTTCGCCCGAATGAACTCACCCGGTCAACTCTGCGGTGGCTCCTTTAGCTCAGTGAATCCCGTTATGGCTCCTTGCAATTTAGATACGGCAATGTCAGCCAAACGTTCTGCAAGTCCAGTTGTCTCGTGGCCCGCTATACAGAGGCACGAGAGGACCGCAAGATGGGGAAATGGGTCTCAATCGAGAATTCTCGGAGTGTTTATCTCACTTCGTAGATCGACGAAAGTGCTTCGGGTAATCGTCTACGTAGCCTGCTCGCGGCCTACTCTTTATCTATGTATATACGTGCATGTGTGTGTGTGCGTGTGTATGCGTGTGTGTTATTTATATGTGCTTCTTGGCATCTGTAGCTTTGCAAGTCTTGATGTGCTTTATGTTGCTAGCCTCACTGTTGGGTTAGCTCGGATTTTTAATCTTGCATACTGCGCTCCACGCTTACTAGCTACCGAGAAGTCGAAACGGTGGATCCAAAGTCCTCCCTCCTCTCGGCGTTTCGTCTCATGTACGTTCTAGTGTCAGCCTGAGCGCCCGCGCTACAGCCCAGTCTCGGCGACGTACGTACGTGTGCCCACCCCAACGGTGTTTTGCCGCTCCCGTCACCAGTGCTAGCTGCGGCGGGAGTGGACGTCGTGCATTTCCGTCGCCGTCGGAAGTTCGTCGCAGTCTTCCGCGCTCGTCACACGAGGCCCCGATGCTGATTCCCCCTCCGTCTGATTCGCCTCGCACCCTAAGGGACGCCCGACAGTCGGCTTCTCGCTCGACTCTGTACCCTTCCGCTCGAGCGAGAATCGCACTCGCGCCGAGCGAGCCGCCACGCCGCCGCCGCCCCGCTCCCCTCCCCCCTAGGGGAAGGCTTCGGCCGAAGCGGCGTCCCGTGCGCAGTTCCGTGGGATCAGCGATCGGTTGAGCGCCCCGCCCGCTTTGACCTCGCGGCAAGACTAGCTCGGACACCACTCGGCCGTCGGCCACCTTCGATTCGCACCCGGCTCTCGAGTGCCGGCCGCTAATTGCTCGCTGAGAAACAAAAAAAGCGAATGGCTTGGGATTGAGCTGCACGGGGCGGAGACAGTGACGTAGGCTCTCGCATCCACCTCTACCACCTCGGTACTCTTATCGCAAGCACTCCTGCGGCCAATATCGCTGGCGATGGCCGCATGCCTCGCCGCCGAGTGCGAAAGCATCGGCGGAGCGGGCGCTTTATTATTCTAAAATAGCTGCCGGGCGACGGGAGAGCGAGAGGATGAAATTTCTGCTCGAGCAGCCAACGAAACCGCTCGAGCGATGGTTTTCTGACTAGCTAGCGATTGACTGCCGACAGAGCTACCGGGACTCCACTACCCCCACTCTCAGCGCAGCAGCAGCAGCAGCAGCTTGATGTCTTAACTTGACCACGCATTCTCGGGCTCTGTACGAATTCCAATGTACTGTGCCTGACCTTGGGTGTGACCTTGTTCATGCTACCCTTAATACATTTGCGAAGCGCCTAGAAAGAGATGAAGTTCTCTGAGGGCGCTCTACACATTTATCTTTATTAGTATTGTTATTATTCCGAATCAAGTGTCAAGCTGTAACCATTTCGTGACTGCTGCCATCTGCTACTAGATTGCGCGTCAGCGGGTGACTATTTCGGCCAGTAAAAAGGGTATTCCCTTACCACCGATCCATTGCAAGGTAGCCCTAGGCAACCAGTATACTATTTAATTGGTGCAAAACTTGAGCCAAAAGGATTTCTACTGACGCATTGCCGAGAACCTGTTGAGTTATAGGGATTAGCCAGCCTTTAGGTACGAGGAGAGTTAAACCACGATTTTGAGAGGGTAATGGCACACAAGATTCTGGCCGTCGAATCGAAATCCGCTGGAATAGCTCGTCGACCGCTCTAAAAACTTATTCGCATTGTTAGTTTAACGTTTCTTTCAAATTCTTTTAAATTTAAGCTCGCCGGTTTACCTCAAGTAGCCTTTTTTCGGAGAGCTGGAAGCTCTGTGCAACTGTCCCGAAAGCTTCTTTTGAGGCTCTAGAGAAGTCGTGTCACTGCACTAGCTAATGGTAAAGCCCGTCTCAGCCGGCTCTTGTAGAACTGCTCAAAGATTATCGCCTTGTTAGCAACCCTCAACTTATTGCCTTCATCCGCAGACGGCGTGCAGCCTAACAAGCCTGAGAAGTTTTTCTCTCCTGCATAGTAAACCCTGTAGACAATTTTTTGGAGGGTAAGAGCTAAAGGCTACACGGACCTTTTTTCATTTGGTCCGAATGCATTCCCACGCTCGAGCAAGCCATAACAACTTGGTTGATTACCTACGATTCCATTGGTCAGAAAGGATTGACCACTGGAGGGATGGAACCGACAAGCCGGTTCGTGTAGAGGGTGCAGCTTGTCTCTGGGCCAAGACCTAGGTACACAGAGGACGCTCCTGAGACGGCACTTATCGTTATGCTCCTGCGTGCCAGGTTTTCGTCGATTTTCTGCCGGGTTTTGGCCAAGTAAAACCGTGCTTCGAGTCGTCGATCTTTCACCCTCATGGACCGCCTACCCAGTCGTTGTGACCGGATGCAACGCAGACTAGTTGGGCAGACCCAAAACGGAAGTAGACCGATGCGCAGACCCAAGAGAAAAAGCGATCGTGCAAATCTTTCATAACCTGCTGGTAGCCTCTCCCTTGTAGTCTGGGATCCCAGCAGCCATCCCGGAGGAGATGTGAGCATAGAGGCCGCTAAATGGGGTTTTCTCCCGGAAGCTGGGGTGAGGCTTGAACAGGCTTTATCGACGTCAGCCTGAAGACGCCAAGCAACTAAGCAGGATGTCGGCTACTACTAGACTGCATAATTGGCAATTAACTGCGGAGTGAGATGGCCCCTATAGGCCACCCGAAAACAGATTTCACTGCTCCGTAGGAAGGTATTGTAGATCGCTTCCGGCTGAGCAAATACAGCGTCCATCCTGCAGCTACCGTTGTCCAGGCGTTGAGCTGCTGGTTGAATGCAACTACCGCTTTCTTCTATATCCGGTCAAAGCTAGAGAATTAGCGTCGTGAAAATGTTAGACCACCTGCTGTCTTAGAAATTCGAATTACAAACTAGAGAGTTGCAGAGACATTTCTAGATTCAAAAATGAACTGATCTAGTCGCACTCTTAAAAATCGACAGATCAACACCTCGAAACGTATTATTAGCTTGCAAGTTCTCTCCAAATCCGTAATTGAACTTCTCGATAGTTCATTTAATTTATAAACCACTGAGACACGTCATAAATTGCTTTTTGAAGGCAGTAACACTTACACGCTCAGCCCGGCATGGTAATTTATTCCATATATAGGCTTAACTATGAATTGCAGCAGCTACTAACGACTACTGTTATACGCAATTCAGCCCGCTCTTAGAAAGCAAGTAGCCTATTCAAATTTCGCAATCGGTGTCTTTGACAGTCAAACTTTATTTTTTCAAAACGAAAAGCTAGCCGAGCTGCTGGACGCAGCAGAAGAGCGAGAGCGGGCGAGGAGGTACTCGTAGGAGTTAGCTACTCCGAGGAGTTAGTAACACCGACGAGTAGGCAGTTGCATGGAAGATGGCACGAGTCGAGCTCAGTGGACAGCAGGCGTAGCGAAAGGCAACTCGGAACCCGTTTGCAAAAACTCTCCAGTGCATTGAGGAAATACGCCAGACTTCGATTGTAGCACGCCGATATGTATTTAAAGCCGTGGCGAGTTGAGCCACGTGACGTTGAGAGTAAGAGTGAGGAGTCTCGCAAAGTTAAATCGGCAAGGTTCGGGCTCAAAAAAACCAGAGGCTGGGCTTTCATTTTCAGTTAGAGGCGAATTTAATATTTGGTCTCAGCCTTACTTCAGAAGGCCTTCGTTCTTTCGATTGTTGAAAAATTGAACTCTATGACACCATTCAATTTTGCATGTCCACTCCGTTCCGAGAGTTAATTTGCTACTCGATAATTAATCGGCTTCAGCAAGCAGTCCCCCAGCAGCTGGCCGGAGCTGGGAAGCTATAAAACTGTTTAGCTGGCTGTGTTTCAGATAGGCATTCAAGGTGTAATTCAGGATTAGGAAAACTCGTTATTGAACGCCTTATTGCTCCTATTCAAGTGCCATATCGATACCACCGCCTGACTTTGTGCTTCCAATCCATTCGGTTAGCCGTACGGGGCTGCTAATGTTGCCTAGATAGTTGTACTGTTTGTACTGTCTCTCCCTCTTTCTCTGCCCCCGCTAATCCTTCCTTTTCGTCTTCTCTCATTCTCTCCGAGTTACTGCTCGATTTTTCTCCCTCGCACACTATCACACTCACACGCACTATCACGCACGGCCAATTCACTCACACGCCTCCAAACTATCACGCGTGCAGTAGCTCACTCACTGCTGCTTGGGCTTTACTTCTTTTAATCAATGAAGCCGAACGTCGCACCACGAGGAGTGCCTATAAATCTAACACCAATTAATACGTTTAGCTGACTTATTGCCCATCAGAATAGGGAAACCTTGTACCGATTAAAGTGTAGCCCACGTTGCTATACTTTGATTACTTTTTCTCTGCCGAAGTGTCGGTATCTCTTGCGTCAGGCTCAATGCCGCTGCCATGTCTTTGACTCAAGTTGTTGAGCACAGTGCTCACATTGTTCTGAACCCTCTTGCACCTTCGTCGGTGAATTGAATTTCAAGTCTGTTCAACGTAGACGACACTGAGTACAAAGGTCTGCTGTTAATTTATTAATAACAAGTTGCTTAAGTGAGTGTGCACCTGCTCCGAACTAGGAGGAGCCTTTTCCAGATGTCTAAATGTATCGATTGAGTCAGTGTAACTCTCTCTATCTTTCTCTCTCACTCTCTCTCTCTCTCTCTCTCTCTCTCTCTCTCTCTCTCTCTCTCTCTTATTCTTTTGACGAGAGTCAGATATGTATAGCTAGTTAGGCTTGGCCGTAATATTTCCAGCAGACTGCTTCGTCGTTTTATATTACAATTCATAAAGCTGCTATAAGGCTTTCTCCGAACTCGTAGGTCTTCCTACTTGGTAATATAAGCTAGAAGGGCTCAGTTTGTTGTCCATACATTCACATCACTGTATCCGATGCCACTCTAGTCCTAGCAGTCAGCATAGTAGTCAGCTGTATCGTAGCAACCAAAGAGCTTCGCTGTATCAACTCATTACAGCACCATCCATTGACCATTTACTATGCTCTAGCTTTTCTTTGTCATCAGAATCTTTGTGGCAGTTAGAGAGTGAGGGAAGTCAAGGACACGAAGTGTAACATCTCAGTGAGGTGGTTCATGTTATCAGATGTATGGCAAAATCTGGCCTGGAAGAATGCTCTATGTGGTTGCTAGATGCGTCTTTTATTTCCCTAATCTCATTCGTTTTCACGTGACCTGTGTACTCGCACTCGCACGATGACCAAGCACAATTGTTGCTAGTACACTTGCACTACTGGATTCGCACGAGAATTTTGTAGCATATTGTCACACACTTCAGGTCTGTAACTTGTGTCGCTCTTGTTGTTGCCTATAAGCACTTCTATTAGACTGATGGTAATAATAATTTTAATAATACAAAATTTACATAACGCCACCTGAGAACCAAATTTTTTCAGGTACTTTATATTTGCTGGAAAAGAACCCAGTCGATTAGTGAGTCTTTTAAGCTCAATTTCAGATCACACGTCATGCAAAAAACACTTCACTCGGACGGAGCAAAGGCTTTTTGGAGCACTTAAATGTGTAGCTTCTTTTTTACTGTAGTCTAACTAGGAGATGACGTGAATTCAGTCTGTGGTGAGCTACGGGCTTCGGAGCTCAGTAAGCTTAGGCACAGTCTCAGAGGGTTTCGAAGGTCATTGAAGACCTAGCCAAACAACCAGAGTCAGAAGACCTGGTGGTGCTTTAACTCAAGCTTGGATTAATTCCCTGCCGATGAAGCAGTGCAGATGGGTGGGCCTGAGCTGGAGAGTAGAGTTCCCTGACGGTGAGTGACAGGATCTTTAAGTGCTGCTGGACTGGCTGGCTTTACACTGCTGGATTGGGAGCCAGTGCATGTCGGTGAGAAGTGTTGTGATGGAGCTGTTGCGACTTTTATCACAGACGCACAGCCTTGCTGAAAGTTTTTCTGCTCATACTTTACGCTTCTTTTGGCTCAGGCAGGGATATCCACAAGCAGCGCAAGTTTCATAAGACTAATCAGAATGGTGCGAATGCATGGACTAGCTTGGCTGTGGCGTTTGTATCCTAACCAAGCGTGAATATTTGTAATGCTTCATACGCGTTAGAAGACTGACTTGGCAGTGCTGGTGTCGTTAGATGCAATGCTTGACTTGCTTTATTGTACAAGGCATTGCGAGTTTTCGTAAAGAATTTCCGGGTGCTGACTTCTTTACTTTACGTGAATTCTTCAAATGCCATGCTTTCGTGCCCGTCAACGACGATGATACTTCATACGGCCGAGTACGGTCGCTTGCTCACAAAACCTCCCACCCCCCAGTGTTCCCACACAGCTTTGATTCGGGGCTAAAAAATTGATATTGCGAGACGTGCCCTCCGCAGAACGGTGATTAGTTTACAAACGCTTCCGAAAACTGTGAGGCTTAAATTTTTAGGGAAACGTGATGCAAGAAGGGTACCGTTCCAACATTAGATTCGTAACCAAATCTCGGTGGCGACGGCCAGTGCAATCACACACGACATGAGAGAGAGTGAGTGTGTGTGTGTGTGTGTGTGTTTGTGTGTGTGTGTGTGTGTGTTTGTGTGTGTGTTTGTGTGTTTGTGTGTGTGTGTGTGTGTGTGTGTGTGTGTGTGTGTGTGTGTGTGTGTGTGTGTGTGTGTGTGTGTGTGTGTGTGTGTGTGTGAGTGTGTGTGTATGTGTGTGTGATCAGCCTTTAAGCATTCATTCTGACCTGACTTATTTTTTCTCTGACAATGTGAAAGAACACGACAATTAAATAACCTCGAAAAAAAATTAGCCATAATAGCATATCAGGAAGATTTTCTTCTACGCAGTGCGATCGAAACGGCTAATGCAGGTGGTACAGTCTCCAATGAGCTGCTTAGGTCCCAAGGTGAAGACGTAGAAGCAGAAGACGAGGAGGCTTCAATGCTGGTTTCATGAATCAAACTCAGAACCAAATTGCCTGTCCAAACTGACCTTTGATTGCCCGCTATCCTCATCCGGCAACCCTTCCAAACCTCTTTTTAAAATACCTCGGAGATTTAGAGCGAAAGTTTCTCCCAGTAGTGACCTCTATCGGTGGCTTCCCTAATGAGGTCGCCGTCTATTTTACCTACTCAGATAACTGACACGTGCTGCCTTTCCTTGAATTTTAATTATTAACCACGCGAAATAATTATTAGTGCATGCGAACCTGGCTTATTTGTTCAGTGTTTCTATGATTTTTTATGGATCGGAGCAATAGTATAAAAGTACTCTGTGACTTGTGACTCTTGGCTCCCTTCCTGAACGTGCTCCCGGAAATCTTAATGGGTGACATTTCTTTAGCCTCGATAAGAGCCTCTTTAAAGGAATAAGAGAATTGGCAATTCTTATCTATGGTTACGTAAACCTTCCTTGAGATTGTATATGTGAAGTCCTGAAATCTGTTTTAATTTTTTCTATTTTGATTTCTACGTGGCATTCCCTGAGAAAATCTGAAACGTTGAGTTTTTACATTCCAACTACTCGATTAACCGACGAAAGAACTGTCTGCCAAAGATCTCCCTCTCGGCCATTTCTCTCCCTCTCTCTCTCCCTCTCTCTATCCCCTCTCTCTCTCTCTCTCTTTCCCTTTCTCTCTCCTCTCTTCTCTTTCTACCTCTCTCTAATCCCTCTCTTCCTATCTGTCTTTGTCTTTCTGGAAAAAGCCCGCGTCGTTCCTATAACGAAAGGCATTCGCTAGGGCATATCTGATGTCTTTCCCGCTATTACCGAGAGCTCGAAGCTCACCAGCCTAATTCGGTAAGAGCGGCAAATTCCTCGATAAATAACGATTGCATTAATCTAGCCTGCAGAAGTATTGACTCCTGACGACACCTTGCCCCCTACACTCCGTCCGTCCGTCCTTAAACTTCCTAGCAGTCAGCAGTCGCTTGGACGGCTGACGACGCGCGCTTTCGGTACACTGGCGACGTCCTACTGCAGGCTCGATCTGAAGTCACAGACCGACGCGAGACCTGCAAGCGTCGCCATCATTGCAACGACTCACTCTCAGGCTCACTACTAACGGTTTTGGTGGCCGCTCTTTTGCAAAGCTATTTACTTTGCCCCCTGACGGCTTAGATAGCAGGTGCTCGCCGAATCGAGGAGCTCGAGGGCAGCCGCGATCCGAAGCCCCTCCCCCTCCCCAGTGGTTACGTTCCCCTTGTCACTGCGGCTGCCGGCTCTAGCTGGGGAGACAGTGAGTTTGTGCTCAACGATGCTCGAGCCACTAGGGGTACGCACAGGTTCCTTGCACGACTCGCGCTCGTCAGTGTGATGGGGACGTCTCGGCGCCGTCGACCAATGACTGCACAGCCTGCCCGGCAGAAGCGATGCCGGTGCGACCGACGGCAGGGGCGCACGGTCGAAGGACATTCCAAGCCGAGTTCATCAAAGCTGTTTAGGCTAGCGCGCCCGGCAGCTCTCTCCTCTCTCTCTCTCTCTCTCTCTCTCTCTCTCTCTCTCTCTCTCTCTCTCTCTCTCTCTCTCTCTCTCTCTCTCTCTCTCTCTCTCTCTCTCTCTCTCTCTCTCTCTCTCTCTCTCTCTCTCTCTCTCTCTGTCCTAATGATGAATATTGAGCTCGTAGCCGTTATCTGATCGAGTGTCGAGTTTCGCTTTTTTCGGACCGAGACGAAAAAGATTCAGTGAGGCGATTGGCTGCACTGTCGCAGCAGAGGAAACAAGCAAGACTGCGAGGCGAGCCCGAGTGAAGGCTACGACGACGAGACGTATGGGGAGGCACTCGCTCCTCTGCGCTCCGAGTGCCTCACTCGGTATGCCGCCTCTCAACCTCTCTCTTTCTCTCTCTCTCTCTCTCTATCTCTCTCTTTCTCTCTCCCCCTTTCTCTCTCTCCCCTCTCCATCTATCTATCTATCCCTTCCTCTCCATCCCTCTCTTCCTCTCCATCCCTCTCTCTCTCTCTCTCTCTCTCTCTCTCTCTCTCTCTCTCTCTCTCTCTCTCTCTCTCTCTCTCTCTCTCTCTCTCTCTCTCTCTCTCTCTCTCTCTCTCTCTCTCTCTCTCTCTCTCTCTCTCTCTCTCTCTATGGTCGCAA